>JADLZK010009384.1:600000-979578 GCA_015847255.1 Hyparrhenia diplandra
TAGTTTGTACGGCCACCTGCCATATACTGGATGCTTGCATTGGCATGTTTGTGACCAGAGGTGCAAAGCAGGCAGAAATTGGACATTCATGAATTTTAGCAAATGAACTAGCAAATCAATTTGTTTTTTAATCTCCGCCTTCCTAATTCATTATTTGAACTGGATGGTATCTATTGGACATCCATGGACATCCAACCTCCACCTATACGTGTGACACTCTTTTTTTTTTTTGTGACTATATTTGTGACACGTTATTGTCTGCACAAATATTGATGGTTTGATGGAGAAAGATCCATCATCTAGTTCAAATCAGAGAGGCCGGGGCACTTGTGATGCAAATATTTTCAGCCCAGATACTTTGTATCACGCCAATAAGACAAGTGGCCAAGAAGTTATAACTTTGTTATTTGGTTTGTAGCCTAGCTTGAGTTAGAGAGGGTGCGGTGCGGTCCCGCCGTTTGGAGACCAGGAAAAGCAAGCACAATGACTGCTGGCCAGCCTCTCACACGTTCAGGTGAGCCATTCCGGGCGAAATATAGGCCTTGTTCGGGCGGGCTGGTTGAACCAGCCAGCAAAACAGTGTTTTCCTCTCACGTAAAACCAGACACCAAATTAACTAGCCAGCAAGGTACTTTTTTCTCACAACAAATCAGCACCAGTCAACCGAAGACCAGCCAGCCCGAACAAGGCCATAATAGCGAGTGCTTCTCTTCATGGACCTGGGTTAATTCCCGGCCCATCCTCCCTTCCTCAGCCGTAGGGGCCTCTTCGGCGAGACGCTATTGTCGTATCGTGACTACTCCTACAACCAGAAGGTACAGATACGGATCAACAAATATATGCCTGTTGTGTTGAGTCGGCCAATGGGCTGTAGTTGTCTTGAGTTGTTGCTGGAGTTGCTGTATGAGCGAAGCATGGCCAGGCGGGGAGTATAAGGGGGTGTTTGGCAGGGCTTTTCGGAAGGGGCTTCAGTAGAGGAGCCGGAGCCGTTTTGTTGAAGCTCGAAAGTGGGGCTCCTCCAAAACGTTTTCGGCTCCTCCTTTTTCCACTATAAAATAGCTCAAAACGGCTCCTCCCTAGACCGTTTGGTAGGGCTCCTCCGGAGGAGGCCGAGCCAAGAAGAAGCCATGCCAAACAGGCCCTAAGCCTGTGTAACCAGTGCACCGGTGTCGAATAACGAAGCCTGAAATCGCCCTCAAACTTGCTCTACGCTGCTCTGTTCTTCGGAACTCGCCCAAAATTCTCTGCTGAAATTGAAGGAATATGGGATCGCTACGCTACCCAGAAAACAAAATTTTCTACCCATAAACCAAGGATCTACTGCTAGTTATAGATCACGGGATTACCACTAGACGCCAAGGTGCGGCGGATGTGTCGACCCTCGACGAAGATGTGCGCCAGTAGCAGAAGTGCCGTGCGATTGTTACGTCCGTCCTCCACGCGGTTCGTCCTTGTGCTCGGATGCAGCACCTCCAAGGTATCCCACACGTACAGGGAGGAAGCGATGCGCCTCTGGACTGCTAGGTCTGCGAGGAGCAAGAGGCGAGTGCGTGGACGGCGGCGGCGGCCAAAGTCGCTTGGTGAAAGGTCCCTTGTGGTTTTTGGTAATTGAGTGACAACATTAGGTGAACTAATAATGTGTGATTGAGATAATACACAGGAGATTAGTTCACATGTGATGACGCAATGAAGGAGCTTTATTGCATATGAGACATGACATGGAGTCATGTGACCAAGGTGGTGAAGATCAAGACAAGGCTTGGCTTGATGGACCGGTTGCAAGTGTGAAGGGCAAGTCGAGGCAGTGAAGTGATGGACCGCGAGGCGGTGAAGCTTGGGCAAGACTTGGCGCCGACGGACCGACGCCAACGGTGAAGAGCAAGTGAGGTCAAGATCGATGGACCAATAGTGTCACGTGATGATATGAAGTGGATCATATCATTTGGTGATCGTGTTGGTGCATGTGTTGCATCAGCACTTGGAGATGGAGCGGAATGGAAATACGCAAGGCAAAGGTATAACCTATAGGGCATTTCATTTCGCCGGTCATGGGGAGCTTAGAGAAGTTTATGACCGGGTTTAGGATAGATGGCCGTACTATCAAGAGGGGCAAACTTGTTTGCATATCGGTCATCTAGTGCCACTTGAGCGATCTAACTTTGCGATGTGTTAGGATCGAGTGGCGTGGTAAGAGCAAGAGAAAATCCTTTGAAAATGATGGTGAAAATGCTAACACACATGCACATGGTGATGTACACTTGGTGGTGTTGGCACATTTGCAAAGGAGAAGTTGTTTCGGTGTTTCTTGGACACTTGGACTGCCCTTAGAGTGGAATACTGCTTTGATCCATTGAGAGTTGGATCAAGTAACCATGTGGGTTGTGTAGCCCTCTGAGTAAGCTTTCCATAGAGTCCAAGATCATCGAAAAACGGAGTTCGGATGAAGGAGATATCGCCGTTTTTTACCGAAAGCGGTGGTCTGACTGGACGCGGTGACCGGACCCGCGACCGGAAGCATGCAGGATCGACCGGGACGCACCGGTGTGTGGTTCCGGTCAAAGAAACAGAGAGCATGTTTTTCGTGGTCGTTCTCGGGGAGTAACCAGACGCATGCACCGGACTCGTGACCGGATGCATGTTTGCCTGACCGGACGCATGCGAAGGGGTTCTATTCTTGGCTGGTTGGGTTTGTCGGTTGTGACCGGACTCATCGCGGCGCGTCCGGTCGGCCCGCAGGAATTGCATGTCCCTCCCCAACGGCTCTATTTTGGCTTGTGGCTATAAATAGATGGGGTGGCCGGCCATGGCTAGTGCTTAGCACACTTGGGCCTTGGTGGCTTATGTTGTGGTGCTAGAGAGCCCTCCCAACTCACTCTAACTTGATAGTGTTCATCCGATTGAGTGAGTGAGCGATTCTAGTGCGATTCGCGTTGAGAGATCGCATTCGTGGCACTAGGTGATCGTGTTGCAAGCCGGTGTGCTTGTTTCTCTTGGAGGTTGCCACCTCCTAGACGGCTTGGTGGAAAGAGACTTCGTGAAGCACGCAAGGAAGCTTGTGCGGTGCTCCGAAGGAGGATTTGTGAGAGGTTCGTGCTTACCTCACGGGGATCGCGAAGAGCGACACTACTTGAGCGTGTCGGTGAGTACCTCCCTTGTGCGTGTGGTGTCTTGCGGTGCCTTGAGAGGCTCACTTGAGAGTGGTGTCTTGCGGTGCCTTGCGGGGCGTGCCTTGAGGGGCAAGTGATCGGAGAATCACACCGAAGAACCCACTAGGTGAAACGCCAAAGGAACCACCCAAGGTGTTGGTCGACACAACGAGGAGTAGGGGGAAGTTGGTAAGCTTCCCGATACCTCGGTAAAAAATCACCGGTGTCAACTTGTCTACTCTTCTCGGTGGTTTGCATTCTCTAAATCACAAGCTTTGTATTTACATTCATATATACCTTGTGCTTGTGCTTGTGGAGTAGCTCTTGCAATTACTAGCTTGTGTAGCTCGTTAGTTACTTTGCTTAGTTTGTGTAGCTAAGTAATTTGAGCCTTTGGGTTAGGCGTGTGTCGCCTTGTCCTTAGTGCATCTAGTGAGCTTAGGTTTGGCTTTGTGCTTTTGCTCATTAGAATTGTGTAGGAGCTCACCCTTGTTTGAAGTACTAGTGCATAGGTTTGTGTGACCTTGCAATAGAAACGGTTAGGAGCTCAAGCTAGGCATATCACCTCATTTGATTTGTGTAGGATCTTTTGTGAGGTGATTTAGAGTCATAGCTAGAGGGGTGAAGTCTTGGCTAAACGAATAGTTTCAATTCCACATCATATTTGTTTAGCCGGCGCAATTAGTTTTAGAAAGGACTATTCACCCCCCTCCGGTCCCCATCTCGACACTATAAGTGGTATCAGAGCCGTGGTCTCTCATTTAGTGGTCTTTGCCGACCCGAGAGGATGGAAACTAGAGGGTTTTATGATGATTGTTTGAATGACACACATATTTTTGATGGCACACACTTTGCACGGTGGAAACACCATATGCTTGATCATTTTCATGCCATGGGACCCAAAGCATGGTGGGTTATCACAAGTGGTCTCACCATCATGATGGACCATAAGAATCTCACCGAAGCTCAAAGGCCTCTCTTTGAAATTGATGCAAATGCTTTATTGTATCTAATCAAATCCTTGAGCTTTGAAGTGTTTGAGAAGGTGAACACTAGGGTGTCCGCACATATGTTGTGGGAGGACATCAAACACACCTATGGCGATGCCTCAACATGGGATGATGGCAAGTTTGAGGATGAGGCGCCAAAGGAGGTGATGCATGAGGAAGTTGAGCAAGGTTGCTCCTCCTCATGGTCAAGTGGAGATGATGAAAGACCTACCTCAAGTTCACTTGACAAGGATGATGATGACGGTTCATGCTCGGTTGATAATGCTACCACAAGCCCATCTACTACCTCAACACATTGTCTCATGTCACTAGGTGACACAAAGGTACCAAATGACAATGTGATTGATCATGATGATTCCTATGATGAGCTTGTTAGTAGACTTGCTAGCATGACCATGTCTTTAGAAAATGAGAAAGCAAAAGCCTTGAATTTGGAAAATGAAATCTCTTTTCTAAAGTCAACATGTGAACAACAAGAGCATCTACTTTATGTTACTACTTGTTCACATGACGAGCTAAAATTGGCTCATGAGGAATTTAGTGTTACTCATGATAACTTGGTACAAGATCATGCTTTTCTCACTAAGATGCTTTCAATTGAAAAATCTAAAACTAGTGAGAGCTCATCCCTTGGGTCAATTGATCAATCACAAATTTGTGCTAACCCTTGTGATGTAGGCAAGAAGCATGTATCCACCTCTTGTAATAATTCATTGGATATGCCATGTTCTTCCTCTTTGAATGTTTGTTCTTCTCCTATGTCTTGTGAGACTAACCTTTTGAAGGAGAATGATGAGCTCAAAAGGAAAGTGAAGAAATTGAGCAACCGGTTAGAGAGGTGCTACAACTCTAAGGTCCTCTTCGAGAAAATAGTGAAGAATCCAAGAAGCCAACATGATAAGAGTGGTCTTGGGTTCATCGAGAAAAAGTTGACCAAAAGTGGGAGGAAAATAGCAAAGAAGGTCAAGAAGCAAGAAAAAGAGAAGCTATCTCATTTCATGTGCTATCAATGCCATGAAAAGGGACATCTTGCAAAGGCTTGTCCAAATGAAGAAAAACTTCGAATTGAAGCAACAAGAAAAGCCTCAACCGAAGCCCCAAAATCAAGTCAAGATCAACCATGAAGATGATGGTGACTTGATGAAGAAGAAGAAAACAAGAAGGGGTGGAAGAGCTTATGCAAGGCATCCAACTCATATCCAAGATGCCAAAATGATGAGCAAGATACAAGCTAAGAAAATAAAGTTTGCTCACATCAAGTGCTTTGAATGTGGAGACATGGGACACTTTGCCTCGGAGTGTCCTAGCAAGCTTGAGAAGGAAGCTTAAGCAACTCATGAGAGGCAAGGCAAGAAGAAGCATCAAATGAGCAAGAAAGAATGGGCTCAACAAAAGAGAAGATGCTACTTATGCCGGGAAAGGGGACACATTGTAACACCCGGTTTTAAGGAGAAAACCGAATGAACACCATATGTGAGCCCCGGAAGTCAAATCTCACATATAGCGACAATTAAAAGGGTAGTATCAATTCACAATGCTTATAAATATAACGAACATAATATAAAAGAAAAGAACCTCAGCCTAGCGTGAATGGAAAGACACTCGATCTTCCTCGGTATGGACTCCACGGGGGACCAAGCGACCGGGTTGACCACAAGCCTAAACTTCTCCCGAGGTGTGGAAATAGCAAGAGTGAGTCCATGTCGAACTCCGCAAGAATAGATAGGCAATATCTATCCAAAACCATGATCATTATAACATAAGTAATGTAAAGCATAAAACGATAAATATGAACCGGTTAGCAAATAGAATCATCATCGTTGATGCAAAGAGTTCCAAGGCCGCCCGTGTCCTTGAGCAAGGCTAGTATACCAGTTTTTCAAACTCTGCGCAGAGGTGTACACTTTCACTATGAGTCGTGATCCCCAAATGCAAGGGTTAGCTAGACCCAAACACCGGGAACCACTAAGAAGCTCCCCAAAGGTTTGTCTAACAAGTTGGGGCAGCTAAGTCGTCAGACATAGAACCCACCCTTCCTATGTGGCACATAACTCTCAGCCTATACTCACATATTAACGGGATAAGGGGCATACTATATCCAATTCGGCAATTCCTCCAAGTCGCTAGAAAAATGATCTCTAGGGAACTAATGTCAGAGCCATATAACCCTCATAGCTGTACTGTAAATCCCGGCCCTCTAATACGGACAAATCATCACATTGCCAAATATTCATTTTTAACGTTCATTGCATAAACATTAAGCAAGCTATAAGATCATGGTTTAAAGCTAGCATATCCCAAAACTATACTTACCTTTTATAGTTGCTCCAACTTTCTCTTAGGTTGCTTCTGGTCATCATCTTCCGATCTTCAATACTCACAAGCGGTCCTCATTCTACTCGTAGCAAGCATCACACATACAAGTAGGCAAAAAGAATAAACTAAGAACAGTACACCAACAGAGGAAACAAGTTGACAAGTTTGTAAAAGCTATCTACACGTCACTATGATCAGGAGACTAGAAACAATATAAATGGAACTTTACTGGATTGGTCGATGGTTATTGCTGGCAGTGCTTGAGAGATGGAACTTTCATGATTGAATTGCAGCAGATGGTTTGGCGGTGGTCTGCATGTGCCCAACGTGAAATTGCAGGGCATGCACATGACGAATTGCATGCATGCTTATAGGTGGTGTGTTTCTATAGTATTTGTGGAATTGTTTTTCTAAAGAAAAACGGCCATACATGTATGTGACTTCATGCTAGCGACATCAAGCTAACAAGCAAAGCTGGAAAACGCAAACTGCTCAGGATGGGTGTAGGTGTATATATGTATTTCTAATGTATTTCATGATTTATTTTTGTGAAGGAAAACGGCAAGAAAACAAATGGATGTCATTGTGATGTCAGCAAGCATGTCATCAAGCTAGCAATGTCATCAGCAAGCTAGTTAGGATGGAAAGCATGGCCGGCGATGGAGCTTTGAGCATGGCGAACAGTGGACTCACCTAGATGGTTCTCATCGGACGGATAGCTTGGTGAGGATGCAAAGGCAGGATGTGACGGACGGCGAGTCGGCGACTACCTGCAGGCGTTCGATCGGCAACATGCACTTGGTGAACAACGGATAGCATAAGGTACAGAGAGGAAGCAGGGCATAACCAAAAGCTTCATAACCTCGACGTAGATCGGTAGCAGGGTAGCAGGTAAGGCAGCAGTCAACGTGCACCGCTCGGGATCGTGGACGGCTCCAACCTGAGATGTCCGGCGAGACGGGTACCAGGCAGCAGCACGCTAGGGTTACGGCGGCTTGTCTTCACGGACAAAGAGCTCCAGCGATGAGTACAAGATCGATGACTACAGCTCGACAGGGCAGCAATGGTTCCTTGTCAGTGGTTTGTAGACGGCGGCGAGGCAACAGTCGGATTGCTCTCAGCGGCGGCGGAATAGGGTTTCGGCTGCTGCTTGCTCGGGCGTGGGCGTCAGCTGCGAACAGGAGCAAGACGCAAACGCGGCTTGGTTCTTATAGCCCAGGGCTCGCGCGGATTTTTAGGAGGCTTCGTTGCGGAGTCGAGTCTGGCTCAAGTCCGACTCGATACCAGAGGCTTGCTAGTTATAGCTAGGCACGTACGTGCAAGTGGAACGGCAGGATGGAAACTGAATCATAAGGGTATATATATGTATATATTGCCAATTGCTTGCTTTTCCAGATTTTGACATCACGTCAAAGCAAAAGGTACGAGGAACTAAAATAAAGAAAACATATACGTCTGAATCTGCACGAGACCGATTCGAGGAAGGGCCAAACGATCTTGAGCTCTGATAGTTTAGGATCAGAATTAACTATTTCAGAATTAATTCTATGCACAAGAATAATTCTAGAAAAAGTTAGAGACTCCAAGAGATAGATAAGTGCAAACGAGGCCTTGATTTCGATTAGTAAAAGAGCAATATAGCTTGGACTGAGACGGACTAGGATGACGATTATTTTTGGGATTATGTACTTTCATGACTCATAATAATTCTAGAGAAGTCAAGGATATGTTAAGCCAAGATAAAGTAATCCCCGGGAAGACTTGTGGGGGATATGTTGATGAATGATGCACTCAGAGGGATGATTTAGAGAACATGAGAAGGACATTTGGAATCCACAAATTTAAAGAATATGATCGACAAAGAAATGATTTTTATTATAGAAAAGCAAGAGACGAGTGAGAGACGGATAGGCAGACTTTCTAAACGCATGATGAAAACTTTTCTCACTCAACACAAAGTCAAACAACAAGCAAAGTTCAAGTCAAGACACCATCCGTCAAATTAATTCAAAAAGAGTTTGAAACTTCACATTTTTCCTATAACTAAATTTGCACTAACGTAAACTAAACTTGGGAAATTTTATATAAATATTGAAATCATTTATTTAATTTAATGTTTCTATTCACAACCCAAAATCAGAAATTTTGGGGTGTGACACACATGGCTCATTCTTGTCCCCTAGGTAACGATTCTAAGCCTATTTCTATTGATGATAATAATGTGCTTAGAAAGGATGACAATGGTACTTCTCCGGTTACTATTGCAAAACATCCCGCTACTCATACTAAGGCAATGCCTAAGTATGTTGCACCTAACTTGAGAGGACCCAAACAAGTTTGGGTACCATCAAAAGTGGATGATTGTTTGTAGGTAACATGTCATTGGAGGCTTGATTCAATTGAATTCATATTGTTCATCATTTCATTGAGTCAAGTATTGAAGCTTATTGCTATCTCATCCCAATGCCAAGTCATGATAAGTGAAGTCCAAATGAGCTACAACATACAAGTGCTATAGTTCAAGTTGTGGTGACTTATTGGAATATTTGAAGGCTTGCAAAAATATTTGAGATGAAGCTTGCTATTTGATGATCATGAGCTACAAAGGTATATTCCTAAGTGATCACACATATTTGGGTGCATATGAGTTGATTGAATTGGATATATATGCATATATTGCTTGCTATGAGATGCTTGAATGGATTAAATGCTTAGTGAACAAATTTGAGTTGGTTTGAATGGATATGATCATGAGATGAACTTTAGTAAGTGGATTGAATTGATACATGTCTTGTGAAGTATTCAAACAAGTTAGCTTCAAGTTTGATTCAATTTGATGAAGCATAGCTCAATTGCTCAAATCTGTCCACTATTGCAAAATCTGAGTGAGCTGTGATCTTAGCCATATTTGGATGATCAAATCTTATTAGAATGTCTTGAAATTTGGTATGCATGCTCAATACTTATGGTAGAAGTTGCTGCAAAAATTTCGTGATGAGAAGATAAGGGATACTTCGGTTTTGGAGTGGAACTTGTCAACTATGCTGCAGCAGTTTTCAGCATGTGGTAGTGTGGAAAGATGTGAAATCTGGTATCAATCTAGAAGGAGTATGAAGCTCAAATTTTTATGGCTGCTAGATGACTTAGTGTTGACATCTCCACCAAATTTTGTGGCATTTCAACATGTACATTGAGAGTTATGGTTCATCCTTTGAGATGTACAAAATCTGCCGTAAAAGTGACAAACATTGATTTGATCAAGAGTCACTTTGATTGAAAGGTCCTCAAGTTGGTTTCATATTTATAAGTGCTTGAGGCACCTAAGTTTGGTTTTGAATTGAGTTAGAAGCATCAAACAATGAGTACAAAATCTATTGATTTGGGGGAGTGTACTTTGTACACATCTAGTACTCAAGTTGGAGATCAAGTTCAAGCTCAAGATGGAGAGCAAGAAATGAGTTCAAGTGATCATTGGATATCTTTGGAAGAAAGAAAAGGACTTAAAGAAGAATCAAGTCTATTCATCATATCAAGTCCATCACTTGGATTAATCAATCAAATTCTATTCAAGTGAGTGTCAAGAATAGTTCTTGGTGAGATCACTTCTCCCTAGAGAGGGCGTGCCGCCCATGAGTGGGATTGACAAGTTGGGATGTTTGGAGGGACCAACATGGAAGTGATGATCTAGGGATATTCAAGATGGTTAGTTGAAGAAATCAAAAGGATTGATCAAAAGGAAGCAAGCAACACCAAAAAAGAGAGACATTCATGCAAATTCAAATGGTATTCTCTTATGCAAGCAAAGATCAAAAGAAGCAAGCCAACCACAACATGATAGTGCACTTGATCATAAGTGGTTCTCAATTCATATGGGTGAAGCATGGAATTCAAATTGGTATATTTTGACTTCACCAAGCTATTGAAATGGACTTCACATTGCTATTGAGGAGCTAAATTGGAATCATATTGACTATCCTCTACTCCAAGATAGCAAAGGTATCATTGTAATGTGCATGATCATTTCATCCCTTACTAGTATGCGGTTAGTGCATATAGTACATGCTTATTAAGGTCATGCATGACAAATGAAAGTTTTAAATTTATTGCTACCACTATTGCTTGAATGATTATATGATCTAGTGGTTCGTATATGAATTTGTTCATGAGCTAATGATCCTAAGTACTTGATCTATTTTGGATTGCTCACAAGTGACAAGTACAACATTGGCAAGATAACCCTTATACTTTATGAGGTGTGAAGAAGCTTGTCATTGGACCAAACCGGACTTGGAAGCTATGGCAAATCATTTTAGTTCAAGTCAACAAGAAGAGACTCATGGAAACAATCGTGTTCAAGAATTGATTACAATTGACAAATATTTTCAAGTGGCATCCACATTGCAAGTTGCAAGAATCAGTGGTTTCACAAGTGATCCTCAACTTTAAGTGATCAATTCAACTCAAGAAAGCTACCCTCAAGAATTCAAATGGATTGACATATGCTTTGACATAGGGGAGGTGCCCCACCTCAAGATCAAGGTCAAGGATCCTACAAGTAACCTACATGTGGCATTTCTAGGTGGTCTTCATGCTTCCACATGTGGTTGTTACAAGTGGTGTCATTCCAACATATGGTGGTGTCCATCAAAAAATGAAGATTCAAGACTCAACCATCTATCCCTAGTCACACCCTTTGTATCAAAAAGAGGCATACCTTTTATGGAAATTGATGACAAAGGGGGAGAGATTGGAACAAAGATATGAACATGGGGAGAATGGAACATGGACGTGGACCATGAGGGAGCAAGATTGAAGATTAGAGGAGGATCAAAATTCTTGGACAAAAGAGAAGCACACAAGTTGGGGAGCAAGCTCATGAACTTGATTGATTGCATTTGATATGTTCATATTCATGTGCTTGCTTGCATTTGCATAAGTTTTAAAATTTTATATGCAATGCTTTGTGTGGTGTATGCTAGTTATAGAACTTGATTGATGATATGATAACTAGCATGCATAGGTTGTAGCTAGACATATATATGCTTAATGAGAATCAAGTGCCATTACATATAATGTTGATCTCACATGGTATCTTGAGTTGTGATGTATGTCTAGTTACATGGATGATGCTAAGGATGAACTTCAAATTTGCAACTCCGATTGGTATCACGCTTCAAAGGTTTATCCTATACACCTTAGCATCACTTTGTAGTGTTAACCCTCCCAAAATTTTCATATTTATGCATGTGTTGTCACACCCCATTTCTGAGGTTCCTTAATCACACGTATTTGCGCCAGGATCACGCACAAATACGCCTAATTAAGTATAGATATGATATCAAAAACTATACTTTTATTGCTATTGGGAAAAATGTGATACAAGGTTTGGGTTTACATGTCTCGACCCTAGGCCTAGCTTCCTAAACCTATCAGAGTTCGAACGCAACGCCTATAATAGGGCTCCATTCCTACAGGCAAGCTTGGAGTGCGGACAAACCCTTGGACTTACTCCTATTGCACGGTCCTATACTCGATCGCAACATTCTCATGTAACTCCTTCACGGTCCCTCCGTCTTCAAGTGTCCTCCTTGTGGTCCCGTCCTCGTGTCGTTCTTCGTAGCTTGATTTCCTTGGATACACTCCTGCAGCTGGCATTCTAAAAATAGAAATAGAGGGGTGAGTACTTTCGTACTCAGCAAGTCCCAACCGGTGGGGGTGAAAGGTTACCATTAAGGGTTGGGCCCTAGTAGAGCTTACAACTCTCACTAGTTCCCGGGTTAGTTATTATGCAAGCTCAAGTTAAGTTACATACCGGATTGTGATTCTAATCACGGATGTTCCGGCCTAGCATTTGCCCATTCCAAGGACGTGGCTATTCGAATAGATTTGGGTAACTCTGCAGAGGTTGTACACTTTCCCCACACGATAGTCATTGTCTTCACCATACGACCGGCTTAGCGGGGGCCTAACGAGATCCCGTACCCGCTTGGGCCGTCACCCTAGGTTTTGGTATAATCCTACCACGACTTCTCGGGGGTTGGAAAATGGGGAGGCCACTCAGCACCCCATTGTTGGTATTTGTTAACCTACAGGAATATAATCCGCAAGCCGAACGGATACCGGTGAGCACTTCACCCGGGAATAGGGCTTTAAATATCGAATCCACAGGAGAAGGTGAGAGAGTATGTCGAGGTGTATAGCTAAATCCAGAGTGGCTATAAAACTAGATTTAAAAGAGAGGTAAGGAGTTCTAGTAGGAAGGTCTTGTTCTCACTTCAAGTAAATCATTTGCACATTGTTCTTAAGAGGGGTTGTCATGAAGAAACTCTTAATAAAGGGAATCTACGCTAACAACGTGAGGGCTCCTACGATTTCTATAAACGGGGCGGGCATACAAAGGACTCAATGGCTGTCACCACCACGAACGACCTTAACGGTTGGTGTTTCACCCCGACTTATAGAAGGTATTCGTAATAAGCTAGTCAATCTAAGCACCACGCTTACATTAATCTAACAACTTCAATTCAAGAGCGACAGGAATCAAAGTAATCTTATCAAAGAAATACGAACCTTAAGAACAATAGAGACAATACCACTTACTCGAATGGAAGTCGAACAATCCACAAGATCTCAGAGTCGTGCTCCAATGGCACCAACTCTAGAGGAAGAAGAAGATGGAGGCGCCGACAGCTCCGGGCCTTCCTTCAACTCCGCCTCAACCGCGCTCTAATTCTCTCAACTTGAAGCTCTACTCTCAACTCTAATCTAAGGCTTCTAGTTCTACATCTTGTCTAATCTTCTACTTCTAGTTCTTGAACTAGAGCTAAGGCCGTCGACTAGAGCCGGATCTCGATCCGATATGATGATGAGTTGATCTCGAGATGATTGAAACGGGGGCCCGGGGGGCTTGCTTATATAGTCGGGAGGAGGTGCCGCGTCTTGGACTTGGATTTCAACTCGAACTCCTCCCGTCGTCGTCGGATCAAACCGACATTAATCATGCGGTTTAGATTGCATCTTAGAGGCGGTGGAAGAACATTCTGGAAGCGTGGCCTGCTTGGGCCAGGGGCCAGGCCGAGCGGCCTAACAGGGAGGCCGGCCGGCCTAGGGTGGGTCCCACCCTGGGTCCCGCGACGCGTCGTGGCTTCTGGAGTCTTCTAGATGATGTTTTCTTGGGTGTTAAGTTTCGTTCACGTCCGGGCGTATTCCGAGCCTTCTAGACTTCGTTCCAGGAGTTGGATTGCGTTACGAATTCGTCGTTTTTCTGTTAAGTCCCCGCAAATCATAACTTTACCAAAACTCATGGAAATCATTAGTATAAACCCCTAATAATATTATCTATTTATATTTTAGTCCTTTTCCATGTTTAGTTGACAATTAAAAGTATACGTTAACATGTGTCAACAAACTCCCCACACTTAGGCTTTTACTCGCCCTCGATAAAAAGGATGGTCTAACTTTAATGTAACCGTAGAGACAAAGAATGGATCATAATTATACTCCGTGGTCATACCGCACTTTGGGATATCCGAGCATAAAATGGTTAGAAACAGATCACCTTAAATTCTTAAACCAAGTCACTTGGAGAGATTTTGCATAAGTTTTGAAAAGAAAACATAGCTCTACTTACTACTCCTTTGTGACACTCTCAAGTCTCTCAAAATATATTATATCCTCACAGTTCATTTATTATATCATATGTGGAGCTCAAGAACATGTAGCACACTTACCTTGTATTTATTGCTAAGTCAACTGTGGATCCATGGAGATAGATGTCATGAGTCATAGATCAAGATGTGTATGTGAGTTAAGATTATTATTACCGATGCTCTCTCTAGTTGAAAATCTTCTATCTCCCTTTTTTCAGCATTTATATTTATTTATTTTTCAAGCGAGGTAACCAGCTATTTAGTGGAGAGGTGGGTTCTACTCACCCTCGGACACTTGTCCATTTTTACTCTCTTATTTATTAGAGAAGTGGGTCCTACTCACCCTCGGACACTTGTCCATTATTCTTCTCTTCATTTTTGCCTTTTCTCTTTTCTTTTTTTGAGAGGGGGGTTCTTCGACCCGTAGAACACTTGCTCATTTTCTCCTCTCTCTCACTTTTCTCTCCACTCTTAGAATTTTGAACATTTGGCTTTTTCATAGCTGTACCTTTTTCAACAATTAAAATTATAGGAGATAGAGATTAAAACTTTTAGAGCATGGATACTTTAGTGAAAGCAAAGTGTATGTGATCTTGATCTTAGACTTTAGACAAATTTCAACATGGGTCGTGGTTTTTGACAAAGCTCAACACAAGAAAGCAACAATTAATTAGATTTATCTTTAATGATTGCTACGGCTCTATTAGGATGTATCATTGATCACAAAGGAAAAGCATAACTAATGATTTTAATATTTTGAAATAACTCTCCAAAGACAAGATAAAAGAAAGAGGATCTCATTATTCTAACTTTATTATTTCTCATGTTTTAAGCAATTAAAACATCCCAACAAGTGACAGGTATATGTAGGAATTTTAATCATGCAAAACTTTGTTCATGGGTTAACAAGACATCTTTTCATATAGGGAAAACATACCATAACAGAAAAGACTTATTTTAATTCGAACGGAAAGTAATTTGCGAAAATTGAAAAGTTTTAGGAAGCAAACCGAGCGGTGGACGAAGTCGGGCCTACATGGGAAGGACGCAGGGGGCCGGTCGGCACAGTATATGGGCGGTCGGCCTCCCATTGGACCGTGTCGGGCGCGGTTCGTCGTGCGAGTCGATGGTTCCGTCTTGGTTCTGAATTTCTTGATTTTGGTCGCGAAAAATTCGTCGAGGATCTCCCCACACTTATTTTCTCGTTATCTTGCATACAAAGCATGGTGGAGACAAAAACATATCAGAAATATATGGAGAATAATTGACTCAACTTGTGGATGACTTCCATAAGAGCACTTTATTATATAATTCGAATCCTAATATTTAATAGTAAACTAATTTTGACTAAACCGAACTAAACAAATTAATCGAACTAACTTTTATAACTCACACGCTAAGACTCATTAACTCGTATATAATAACTAGCTAATATTAAAAAGGTAAAGTAGCAATACTTATCGTGATAGCGGGGTGCTCTCCCCTAAACTGGATCTTGAAGTAGTCCTTTTGTTCGTCCTTGGAACTCGTTCTCCCGCGGGTTCTCCTTAAATGTTCTCCCTACAAATATTAATTCCGCATATACCCCGAAGAAACAAATTCTAGGAACATACCGTGAGCCTTCATGTGCTCACGTATTTTTGGATTTTTTTCAGAAAAGCGTGGACCTTCATGTGCCCACATATTTTTAGGAATTTTATAAAAGTGTGGACCTTCATGTGTCCACATATTTTTTTTAAGAATTTTTCCTATGCAAAAGAATGATGATGCAAAAAACATATGAATGCAATATTTTTGGATTTTTATTTTTATGCCGCCACAACAAGGAGTACTTGCATGGGGCTTAAAGAAACCGATGTAAAGCAGCAAACATATTTTTATGATTTTTTTTTATGCAGGTATAGGAAAGTAAATATGCTAATTTAAATATGCCGTGTAGAAAATAAATATGTAGATAAATACCGAAGTTACCTCTCGGTGAGAATTTTGAGTACTTACTCCCATGGCGTGCGCCATCGATGGCATCTCGTCGGAATGTCGTGGTGCGAAATGGTGCCTTCAATGATCTCGACGAGTGGCGTAGATGAGGTGGCCGATGGAGATGGTGTTTTTTCAGTTGATGACGCGGGTAATGGTAGGTCTTCCGAAGGTGTACTCTTGACATCCTCTTGATGAGGTGATGCTTCTTTCTTTTTCCATGTCGCTTCTTCCGGAGGAGACCTTTCTTGGAGTGGCAGGTCTTTGAGTGTTCAGTTGGTCGGGGCCGAGCGAACTTCTTTAATCTTTCTTAATGTCTTCCTTGTTCGTCAACTCCGTTCCAAGCGGTCTTGTGATTTTTAGCGGCGTCTCGGCGTCTTGTTCTTCTTGGGTCTTGTGGTGAGGTAGGCAATAGTGGTGGTGTAAGGCCCTCTTGATGTAGTATGGGGATGACCCATTACTCTTGTCAAGTGGTCTACACCTCCAGTCATGTCGTGCTCACTTTGATCTTCCTTGGTCACTCCTCAAGTGCATCATCCGATCTTAATAGCTACTTGGTGATGGCGTTGCCCATGTTCTTCTTGATTGTTTGCTTGAAGGAAGATTGGATGGTGGTGGCGGCGTCTTGTTTAGTGTGCATATTTGTAGGTCGGGGACTTCCACTTGTAGGAATTGGGGAAGTAAGACTTCTCCTCTTATTGCGCAAAGTGAGTCCTGCTTTGCAAAAGACAAGGTAGAGATCAAATGCATTGGCTCTGTTGGTGGGAAAACACCATCAGAACCAAAATTTCATTTACTTCTACTCTAACCTTGTGGGCACATTGAACAAGATAAAGATAATGTATAAGTTCATTTATGACAAGGGTGGTAAGATCGGAAGATAAATCTAGCATGTAAAATATTTTTAGCAAAATAATGAGCGAATAAGAAAGTGATGCTAGAAGCAGTTTTTAAAAAGCTAACATGTCGAGTTAACAAGATTGAATCATGTGAAACTATAACTCTAGCATGTTTGACTTTTTATTTATGAGAATGCCATAGTAAAGAGGAATTAACGATAACTTACCTCAAGGTGTTACCTTTATTATTGGAATATGATGGCGCTATTACACCTTGTGGTGGTCCTTCTCTTCTTCTTGAGTGGCATGTGGAGTGACAGGTGCATGTCAGGAGGAAGAGGATGGCTTAATTATCTTCAATGGAATTGGCCTCCCTCCTTGATGCTTCCATCACCCTTGAATTCCTCCTTCGAGTGAGTGCTTCTTGTATTGTCATCCTTCGTTCTTCTTTACTCCAAACTGGCATGGTCGGTGACAAGAATACCGAAGGAAATGCTCATAATGCAGGGGGTATATATAAGTCTTTATAGTATTTCCCCTAGAGTGCTTGTTTTTTTTTTTTTTAGGACAAAAAGCTCGTCCTTGGGAAACTTTCAAATTATGAATCAAGATGATGAAGTGGTTTCCCTTATATTGCCGTCTCAAAATTTCAAGCCGTAGGAAAATTCATCAACAACCACCTTTTCTAAATTTTTAAGAAAGAGAGTATGAGGGGGTTGGAGATCTCATGTGTGCGGCAAGAATTGAGATGGCAATCAATTTAGAGTTTTCAAATGAGCATGGACTAGGTGGAAAAGTTCCATTTATGAAGTAGTCTTTATGCTCATTGATGTTCTCCGAAAAATGCGTTCCTTTTGGTCTTCCTTAGATCGTTCATAATATTTTAGGATCGTGAGGAGACACAAGAAAAGGGCACAAGAGGATTCATTGGGCTCAAGGATGTGGTTAAAGATGGGTTCGAAAAAGAATTATCTAATTTGAACATAGAAGGAGAGAGACAGGGAGTGGCTTCTTGATGGCTTTGCTCTCTTCCTATGGCATGATTAGATATGCCATCCTTGAGGTTCCCCAATGTTCTTGGCGTAGCAATAAAGGTGCTTTCTAAGAGATTATCTCAAAATAGGTTTGGATTATATATGGTCTCTTGTGAAGCTGGAAGTTCATGAAACTCATCATCTAAAGAGATATCCAAGGGTTGAATTTCTTCTCCCCTTAAAGGTTTTTAGCGCATTGATGGTTTAGGGTCGATAGCTAAGTCTTGGGATTGGAGTGATGGTGATATAGCTATCGAACTTCTATATTTTTTTTTCGGCCGGAGGATGATTCTTCTTCCTTTGGGTGGTCATAAAGAATAGTATATGGGTTTCACCTGCTGAGTTCGTCAAAGCAAACCTTGCTTAAAAAGGGAAAGAAAAGGTTCCTCCAAAATCGCATGATGATCATGCGCACAACACTTTCATGATGTCGGCAAAGACTCCTACCATAGAAGATATGATCCCGCTTCTCTCCGAGAAGTATTGCTTCATGATCATTTTGATCAACCGTAGGCGTAGCTAATGGCCAGATGTAAGGATGAGATCTAAGGATTCTAGTGGCCAGAGCTTCCGCTTAAGGGTGCAGTATAAGATAGATAAATATGGAATCAATTGATCCCACGAAGATAGAAAAAGATGAGAAGATAGAATAAAAGAAAAAGATAAAAGTATAGTACAAGATTTAGCTATAGTTTTTCAACGTGGTCTCAAACCGTTCTCCCCGGCAACGGCGCCAGAAATGCTTGTTGGTATTTGTTAACCTACAGGAATATAATCGCAGTTTAACGGATACGGTGAGCACTTTCCCGGGAATAGGGCTTTAAATATCGAATCCACAGGGAGAAAGGTGAGAGAGTATGTCGAGGTGTATAGCTAAATCCGTAGTGGCTATAAAACTAGATTAAAAAGAGAGGTAAGGAGTTCTAGTAGGAAGGTCTTGTTCTCACTTCAAGTAAATCATTTGCACATTGTTCTTAAGAGGGGTTGTCATGAAGAAACTCTTAATAAAGGGAATCTACGCTAACAACGCAGGGGCTCCTACGATTTCTATAAACGGGGCGGGCATACAAAGGACTCAATGGCGCTGTCACCACCACGAACAGACCTTAACGGTTGGTGTTTCACCCCGCTTATAGAAGGTATTCGTAATAAGCTAGTCAATCTAAGCACCACGCTTACATTAATCTAACAACTTCAATTCAAGAGCGACAGGAATCAAAGTAATCTTATCAAAGAAATACGAACCTTAAGAACAATAGAGACAATACCACTTACTCGAATGGAAGTCGAACAATCCCACAAGATCTCGAGTCGTGCTCCAATGGCACCAACTCTAGAGAAGAAGAAGAAGATGGAGGCAGCTCAGGGCCTTCCTTCAACTCCGCCTCAACCGCGCTCTAATTCTCTCAACTTGAAGCTCTACTCTCAACTCTAATCTAAGGCTTCTAGTTCTACATCTTGTCTAATCTTCTACTTCTAGTTCTTGAACTAGAGCTAAGGCCGTCGACTAGAGCTGGATTCACTTGCCTTGCGCTCGTGTGATCGGGGTTGCTAGCGGTCGCCACCCTTCACCTCCCTTTCATCCATGGCGCAGTCGGGTAGTGGTGACGGCGCAAGGGAGGTGCTCGATCTTGAGCCGTGGCCGAGGGCGGCGGCGACGGAGGAGAAGCTCCGGCGTCTCGTTGATGAAGGGCTTCTTCGGCCCCCGCACCGATGAAGCGCTGGCCGGAGTGGATTGCTCGGATTGGGACGAGGAGGAGCCTAACCCTCCCGATGGCTACGTGGTGAGCTTGATGGATCTTCATCGGCGCGGCCGGTATGCCGGCAGGCCGGTTCATTCGGGCAATCCTCCACTACTATGAAATCGAGCTTCATCATCGCCCCGAACTTCGATCTCCCGGGCCGCCATCTTTGTCACCCTTTGTGAGGGATTCGGGGATCGAGCCGCATTGGGACCTCTGGTTGTGGTTCTTCAAGGCGGACCTTACCACCACCGCCTCGGTTTTGCGCGGGGCCAACCACGGAGGGGCGCGCGTTGAGGTTGTGCGCCCAAGTCCGCTTGGAGGAGGGCCGAACCGAGCTGATGGGTACATCGTCTCCAAACTTACCTCTTCCAACAAGGGGTGGCAAGATCGGTGGTTCTACCTCCGCAACGACGAGAACGCGCTTCCCGTGTACACCGGGCGGGTCCTCAAGCATCGCCCGCAGAAGTGGAACTGGGCCCCCTCGGAGGATCATCATCGGTTGGAGGGCCTAAGGCAGGCGGTCCTGCGGCTCCGAGGGAAGGACGTGAATGCTGCCGCCGTGGTCGCCGCTTTTCATCGGCGTCGGGTGTTGCCGTTGATGGCTCGCCCCTTGCTTATGTGCAAGATGACTCCCGAGGCCGCTGGTCTTGGTGCGTCCCGGATGTCAGGCCTTCTGCTTTCCACCGATGGCCTGGCCAAGCGGGTGAGGGATGCGTTGGGGTCCAACACCCCGTCACACATCCCGGAGATCCCTATGCGCCCCGACCGAGGGTATATTTCCCTGGTGAGTGCTTCTTGGCTTCGGTGTCCTTGCATTGCTTTGGTGTGTTGTCGCCATGGCGGTTCTCACTTTTTCCTCCTCGCAGGGTCGTATCAACTACCGTGACTCCCTTCCTCCCGTACCAGATTTGGACGCCGACCGCCGGGCTACGAACCGCGCTCGGAACGAGCTGCAGAGGGCCCTGGCACTGAAGAAGGAGGAGAAGAAGAAGAGGAACGTGGCTCGCGAGAAGCGCCGGGCCGAGCAACGGAAGCGGGGCGAGTCGCCCGATACCTCGACCACCGAGGAGGACGACAACCCGGAGGATGAGTTCTATGTGAACTCGTCTGATGACGACATGGGGGCTCGGATGGACCGAGCCATGGGTCTCCCGACCCGGTCGGGGCTCCCCTATGAACAGGGGCGAGCCTGAGGCGTCGGGGACCTCGCGACACCCGTGCGCCAGGGGCTCTTCGGCGGAGTCCTCGGGACCATTGGCGTTGGCCATGTAGGCACCTCGGTGTCAGGGGTGAGGCACGCGAAGGGGAAGAGTCGACGCCACCTGTCGCGGGTACCCGCCGCGAAGCACGGTTCGGGGGCGGGCGGCGACCCCGTCGGATCCGCCCCAGCCCCCCACGAATGTCGTGGGGAGGCGGCTCGCGTCGTCAAGTGCGACGCCTAGGTCGCAACCTTCCGGGCCTTGACCACGCCTAGGGGCGATCCCTCGAGCCGTGAGCTTCTTTTCGCCTTCGCGATCTTGATCTTCTTCGGCATATGATTGCTTTGTCCTGACACGTTCTTGACTTCAGGAAACGAGGGGCCACTTCTCTGGCTCTGCATCCCAAGAAGGCCTTGAAGGCTAGCGTTTCGGCCTGGCTGGGCCCAGAGCCGGGGTCGCCCGCCAAGATATCGTCTTTGCCTTCGTCGAATCCTCCGTGGTGCCGAGCCCAGCCCCAGTGCTTGTGGAGTAGCTCTTGCAATTACTAGCTTGTGTAGCTCGTTAGTTACTTTGCTTAGTTTGTGTAGCTAAGTAATTTGAGTCTTTGGGTTAGGCGTGTTTCGCCTTGTCCTTAGTGCATCTAGTGAGCTTAGGTTTGGTTTTGTGCTTTTGCTCATTAGAATTGTGTAGGAGCTCACCCTTGTTTGAAGTACTAGTGCATAGGTTTGTGTGACCTTGCAATAGAAACGGTTAGGAGCTCAAGCTAGGCATATCACCTCATTTGCTTTGTGTAGGATCTTTTGTGAGGTGATTTAGAGTCATAGCTAGAGGGGTGAAGTCTTGGCTAAACGAATAGTTTCAATTCCGCATCATATTTGTTTAGCCGGTGCAATTAGTTTTAGAAAGGACTACTCACCCCCTCTAGTCCCCATCTCGACCCTACACTTGGCTTGGCTTAGCCCCGCGCCCACCTCATATATATATAGGCATCCCCAACGGGCTCCCAAGCTGGAGGCCCATTAGTAACCCTAAGCCTCGTCTAATTGGATCAGATCCGAATTAGGCCTTCTTCCCCTTAAGCGTGCGACCCTATGGGCTCACGCACATATAGACATGGCCCGAGTACTCCTACTCGACCAATAGCTGACAGCGGCCTCTAGCAAGACGTGTCAACTCCCATGTGTACGCAATGATCATATCAGACGAACCACCACAAACTCACATACATGTTATTCCCTTGCCTCACGATATTTGGTCCACCTCGTGGGTTAACACTTAACCCAAGCACGGCCATGCATTTCTTGATCCAATCATTCGAGTGGTCCAGTGATATCTCTCTCTCATGGAGAGGGGCAATTCCATCTCGATTGACTATGCCTCACAGCATGCTTCCTAACAAATCCGAAGATCACATTTATAGTTACCCAATTATGGAGTAACGTTTGATAGTCCCTAAGTAGGTCGTTTCACATCTTGAGTACATACGACAACCTCAGGTCTAAGGACATAACGTACATGATGTGTAAAGAGACAATAGTAGTAACATCTCATGTCGGGTCAATCCAGCCCCATGTCATACATGTGCCCACACTATTAGTTTGACATCTCCATGACTATGACTTGTGAAACATAGTCATCAACCAATGTGTGCTAATCTAATATTCATGTGTGTCCTTACATGAACTCCGACCTGGGAGAATTATAGAATAACCATACAAGTAAAGAGTCTCACAAACAATTCACATAATTATCAATCGATACAAGTTGTCTTTAATGAATATTCATAAACACATAATATATCATGGATACAAGATGATACAATCAATCTCTATGATTATCTCTAGGGCATATTCCCAACAGAAATCCCTCCCTAAATTCTAGTTATAGTCGTGATCTAATCCAGATCATAACAAAAATCCTTCCATACGTACGCAGGATACAATGCTTCGGTCCACTGGTCGATGGGGATGTTACGTGAGCGGCTTCACGACAGTGTAGGCATGCTTGCCAAAACCAGGGAATCAAGTGATAACACGTGATGCACCTGCACATGTTGTAAAAATACGTTACACGGGATAAAATTGTAAACAACCGACAATGTTCGATTGATTAATCAAGTGTGAGGGAGGTGTATTTCATAAAAAAAAAAGTCTGAGGGAGGCGTAAGCATGCACGATCTTGAAGCAGAGGCAAACAATCAAGGGGTAGCCAAATTTTTTTACCCGAAGCGTACGCAGAGAGGCACACATTTTTATACAAGGTAAAAAAAGTGCGCTATATCTAGTTGGTGGTTTATAGTGTGTATAAGTTTTAATGCTACAAGTTTTTATACAAGGTAATACGAAATAAAACTGCTGAATAACATTCCCAATGCAGGTTAACCCCACAAATGGGAACCAAGGAAAGCTAAGTTGGATAATCACTTAAGCTACACTGAATAATCACTTAATAATTGGGTTCCTTTTGGAAAAAAAAATATTTTTTATATAATGGTAGGCGCGTAGTTTCCAGGAAAATGAAAAGCATCATCAATTCTCACGTACGCCCATCTGAAAACATGGCAGCAGGGAAACAAGGAAAGCTACGCTGAATAATCACTGAAGTGAGGGGCGAACTTGAGGAATTCATTCATCACTCATTGTTGTGCATACAACACGGATATACTCGGTAAGTCCGTAGGCTGTAGAAGTGGCCTTTTGTATCTGCAGGGAAGATAAATGGAACCCCCAAAAAACATTGTAAGGAATAGAGAGTATAAACAGTTTAACTGAAAACAGAGAACGTGTCAATCGTACACCTGGGGGGGAAGAACGTTCGGCTGCCGTGAACTGAACAATACGGGTTTAATTGAATGAATAAAGAAAGAAAACAGAGTACCTTGAAATAAAATTTGTTTGATGAAGGCTGTCTTAATTTACCTACCTTGGGCAGTGGCCGAACCACTGATATTTATCTGAAAGAACAAAGGATCGCATGTGTGGAGTTGATTCAACTTGCATACATCTTATAAGCATTTACAAATGTGTAACTGTACGCCAACCGAACATCTGTCTACTCATCGCACAAGTCTCTACAGCAGCACGTCTCTACAGCGGATGCATCAGCACAAACGTTGAAGATATTATATCAGTATTCCTGATCATAATATACAAGATTACGGCATAAGTCTGCAGAAACTGCAGAGGGCCAGCAAGTTTCAATCCACAAAAGAAAACACAAATGTTCAGTAGCACAGTGGGTTGCACAATTACAGATCCCTACATTTTTATATGCAGCATGGCATGTGTCCATAACATCACCATTCACCAACATGAAAGAAAGAAGCTAAAAAGCGAAGGCAAACAATTGGAATGAACAAGAAGAGCAAACATTGAAAACAGAGCAAGTCTTGTTTTGTACAAGCAGTTGGCACAAGGTGCAGATGCGTATCAAAGAATGAACAAACAGTGACAACAGAGCAAGTCTTGGTCGAACAATCTGTCTACGCGCTGAACAAACTGCTGCTTCGGTCCGTTGATCTGAATAGGTGACCACTTCGGAGGCTTCACTGCAGCACAGGCACGACTGACCTTTCCTCTCTTGTGTCTTGTGGCTGCAGCCTACTTATGTCTGGTCAAAATAATCCTTTTACTTGCTCGATACACTGATGCTTCGGTCCACTGATCCGATGAGGTGGCCACGTTGAAGGCTTCACTGCAGTGCAGGCACGCTCGACGCAACCAGGGAACCAAATGACGATAGGCGTTGCACCTGCACGCAGTGCCCAAGCATCCGTAATTAAGGGTCAGGTAGGTGTAGGCATGCAGTCAGCTGAAACTAACGAAACAGCATCAACCTGTAGCCAAATTTACCTGAAGCGTACGCAGAGGGGCACGTATTAGAGTAAGGAAACCACATGCGATCCACGCGGGCTGCAAGAGACAAAATAAGTTGACTGAATCAAACTAAGAAAACCGAGTACCAGAAGATAAAATATGTTCGATGAAGGCTTTGTATCTACCTCTGGCAATGGCAATGCGACTGATATTTGTCTCGAAGCAGAAAGGATCCCTGGTGTAGAACACATACCACTTCGTTAGACAGCCTTCATCACCAGCATAGGCTTTGACATGCTCGATGTGGCAAAACTTGTTCCACTCAGGACTAGATTTCCCTGCTGCTATACACGTGAGCAGGGATAAGGAACAATCTAGAAGCAAATGCCTTGGGTTCACATCTTGCAGATACCTGGGCACTGTTTCTACGTTATAATCCTCCAGCTCGAGTCTCTGTAGTGCAGGCATGCCTTCCAATACCTTCATCTTAGGGCAGTTAATGATGACGAGCTTCTGCAATTTTGGAAAATTACTGATCCTCTCCAGGTCAGTGTCTGTAAACACGTCGAGGTGGACAACAGAATGGAAGTTCTCCAAAGAGCTTAGATGTTTGACATCATATACACATAATTTCCTCAAAACCTTTGCGTGGAAAGCAAGGCCAGGTGGCACATGCCTCAACTTGCATGTATTGAGTGTAAACTCCTCCAAGATAGGCATGCCTTTCACTTGTTCCTCCCACTGCCACTCCTCCCATTCGACCATTCCCTTAAAATGCAACTCCTGTAATCTGGGAAATGCATCCCCTACCTGACTGTTTGGTTGAAGGAATTCGGCCCAATACACTTGATGGCTGGGGCACGAACAACCTGCAGAAGCTCCAAGCAGGGGAAGTGACTCAAGCCACTAGGAAGCTCTGTGCAGCAGGCCAGGTCCTGCATCATTAGAATTCTCAAGCAACTAAACTTCATAACTGCTGTAGCTGGCATCATCCATCTTGGGAGCCGCGCACCAAAATACCCTTTGATCTTAAGGTGTTCTAAGCCAGGCGGAGGGCAAAGCTCATCAAAACCTCCTCAATTTGCCTCTTCTTTTTGTCTGAGATCCCTTCATCCTCTTTTACCAGCAGGCCATCATCTCCAAGTCTACTGGTGCAATACAACCACAAATATCTTAGGCGATTCTTTCCACAAAGTTTTGCCTGTATAGCAGATGAGGAAGAAACTACATTCTCCAAAAATGTGATACGAAGTTCTGTTAGCTGGGAGAGAGGTCCTAGTTCCTCCAAACTACAGTGATCACAGTCCATGTGGGCTGGAAAATCATATAATTTCCTCAAAGAAGTCAGACCACAAAAGTCCCTTGGTATAACACTTATATTTGTCACGTGAAGTTCAAGAAACCTCAAGTATTGTAGCATTCCAATGCTACTGGGAAGCTTAGCCAAACTCTGACAGCCATAAAGGCTGATGTACTGCAAAATTTCAACTTGCTAATGTTTTCAGGTAACCTAGATATGTTATTGTTTACTATTGCCAAATACCTCAAATGTTTGAGCTGATACAAGGATTCTGCTAGTGCATCAAAATTTACACCATTCAAATACAGTGTTCGAAGACTTGAAAAGCAAAGAAATGAATCACCTGGCTTGATCTTAATATTACCAACTAAAATAAGTGTTCTCAGTGATATTTGAGTTTGTAGAGAACACCACTCCAAATCATGTTGTTCCGATCCATGGCTTTCCAAGGATAATTGAATAAACTTTTCTGATTTAAGTTGGCCAATAATAATTTTTCTGTTGTGAGCTATGAGTGCTTTATCTCCTAACACATTCTGAGCAAATGATCGGACAACATCATGCATGATGCAAACTCTTTGATCCACATACCTCACATCTGGCTCAATAAGGTTCCTCTGTATTAACTCATCATAGTATTCCCTTCCAATTTCCTCCAGGTCACGTGAAGTTCCATGAACAAATCCTTCACTAATCCACATGCCAATAATGTCTTGACAAAAACAATGTACCCTTAGGAAGGAGAGAGTAGTGCAAAAAGCAAGGCTTCAAACAAGGGTACAAATCTTCATAGCTAAGATATATTGCATAATTTAGCTCTCTAGGCATCTGCGATACTGACCATAGAGAATCATCTAACACCTTTTGCCAATCGGTTCGTCTTATCCTTTTCGACCCAGCAGACCTCCCATTACTTTGACCCCTAGTGGTAAACCATCACATTTTCTACGAGTGTCATTCCAATATCCTTTAGCATATCAACCTGGGGCTCATCATTTATGTCTCTGACAACCTGCAAGAATTTCAAACCTATTAGATAAGAATTAATTTTGATTTGTCCATGTTGAGATATGCTATAAATGCAGAGCACACCAAGAAAGAACCTCTTGCGAGACTCTAGCACGCATTGTTTGGTCAACCTCATCTTCTATATTGTAGTATACTTCCTCTGTCCTAAAATATGTCGTTCTTGCTTCTCGAGAAATTACTTTAACTAAATATATATTAAAATATATTAATATGTATCATCGTAAAGATCTTTTAATCTAGTGTTTTTACCGAATTTATTTGAAAATACAAATCTTGTGCGTTTTTTCTACAAACCGAGTCAAACTTGTGGACGCAAACACCCAAAACGACATTAATTTGGGACAGAGGGAGTATGTGCTTGTGCCAACAAGTAGAAAGAAAGAAAAGTCATGCCCAAGTATAAAGTCGCTTTGGAGTGGAAGCTTGTCATCACCGAACTCCCCTTGGCTATGGGCTAAACTTAGCCATGGGGCTGTATGGATCTAGGGGTTAAAGATTAGCCTCTTATACCATATAATGACCCATTTGCTGTTATAGGAAATTCTTATGTGATGCGTTCTCACTGTATTTCTATCATACTCAAAAGAATTGTAAAGTGCAAAATAATATTCCGTAGTGTAAATTACATAGGTACTACCTTAAATATTATTTAGTTCTCATTAAGGTGCCCAAACTGGTTCGCAAAAAAAAAAAAAAAAAAAGGTGCCCAAACTATTAAATTACAGATTTAGGTCTCTAAACTATGGGAGATGCTAATCTACAGGTGCCTGAGAATTAGTCAATGCCTTGAGCGACGCTTTCCAATCGTTGGATTTGATTGAATGGCTGACCTACGTTCGGTGAATGTGGAATGACATCGCTTGAAACAGGACTAAAAATCCAGTCGCCTGGTAGCCTAAGGCATTGACTAATTCTAAGTATATTCAAGTACTCCATTATTCCTGATCAAGTACACCTTTTTGTTACCACCACATGATGATACTTAAGCACTGTACACGTCAGTGCATGGATACTACACACTTTTTATTCAAGTACTGCATTTTCTACACGTTGTATTGTTAAAATTTTTATTCAAGTATTCCATTTTCACCATTTATTATTGCTTTACATTACAGCTCAAGAAAACTCTAGTCCAATATAGAGAACATAATTTATTTTTTGAGTGAAATGCATCCTGGGACCCTAAAATTCTAATAAGTTCTTAGGTAACCAAAAACTCTAAGCCAATTCTAATAACTTCACTATAGGTCCATAATTGTACACAGAGTGAACTCATAATGAACGCGTCTTAAAAACTGAAGGATCTAAATAATCAGTTAGAAAGTTTATGGACCCATATATGAATGTTAGGACCAATTGTACACTCAAATCGTTTTTACAACAAATTGTGAATAACTGCCTATTGTGATCGAAGTCTGCTTGACAGCATGTGCTTGATAATAAAATTACTAGCATTTGTGGAAGCAGGCATTTTGTTTCATCATATTATGAAGGTCACCGCTGTAGAACTTGGTGTTTGAGAAAAACAAAAAGTTGCTACTACAATAGGGAATCTTGTTCTACTATTAAGATATATAGAAGCGAAACTATGCACCTAGAAAACAAAATGCATAAATAAAGTAATAAATATATGGATTAAATTCTACCTGCTTCTTGAGCAGCAACCAAGCATCGTCATGCCCAAGTTGGTCAATACGATGGTAGGGCTCCTCTGCCTTCATCTCACGTGCCACTATGTCATTCCTTGTGGTGACTAGCACACGGCTACCTTCAGCTAACATGGCATTGACAAAGGGAGTTCTAAGCACACCTTCCCATATACGGCTGTCCCAGACATCATCCATTATTAATAAGGTTTTTTGTCCCTTCAAAGCTTCTATTAGAGTCTGTTCTAGTGACACCTTTGAATTTCCACAATCATGGTGGTTTCCACCAGCTTGGATAATAATTCTCTTCAACATTTCAGTGTCATCAAAGCCTTGGTTGACACTCAACCATATTTTTATTTTGAACTCATCTTTTATAACTTCATTGTTGAAGATCTTTTGAGCAAGGGTAGTTTTACCAATCCCACCAATTCCCACAATGGAGAAAACCATTATTTTGTCGTTGGTAGGATACTTTTTTTGTGAGCATCTCCACTAGATTTGTTGTGTCCTCTTCCATCTTCTCACCAACCAAACCAGTCTCAATTAGGCCCCCTGATGTCTCACGGGTACCAGAACCATATGATACCATGCTCCTTCCACGATCCTCATAAGTACCAAGATTGATGAAATTGAAAGATGTGCCACGTGCCTTGATGCCATCTAGCTTCTTGTTAAGGTTCTTGATGCGGCTTCCAATATCATGAGCATGTAGGGGATTCCGTATGCAGAAGAGCAATGGGTTGAAGCATCCGGCATCCTGCCCTGGGCCTCGCTCCTTGGCCTTGAGCTGGCACAAGTCAAGGATATCTGTGGCCTCGTACATAGCATTCCTTAGCTCTTTCACCCATGCTTGGACACTTTGGTCAGTGATTTTTCTTCTACCAGCATCAGCAAGAAAGTTCTTGAGATCCCGAAGCTTGATGTCCATGTTACCAATCTCACCGGACACCCCAAGCAACATATGGACCTCTTCCGCTGCCATCTGCATTAGCATATTTTGGACGTAGGATGCCAAAGCATCTAGGACACCAGCCATGATTGAGAACTTTAGTTTTTGCTGTAACAAAATTTGAACAGAAGTTAATTTTAATATGGCATTTTTGTTTTGTACAACAAAGATTCAATCATGTACCAGCTATACATGCTGCCATCGTGGCACTACTGCTCACGTATCGTTCATTGATACAACTCCATGACAGTGGCAACTATATATATGCTCAGATCTAGCTACGCATAGGCAGATGCAGACACACAACAACTACATCACACATTGGGCACTACATGTGCTGTTCTAGCTACGCATAAGAAGCTACAAAAATGTAACAGTTGACGAAATGAACCTGATGCCGACGAGCTGACCAATGGCTGGAAGCGGTGAAGCGGTGCCCGTGTTCCTCGTTCTTGGTGGTGGAATAGGATTTATTGGTTAATGCTTAGACAAGCATATCGCCATGGACATGGTCGACCTGACGCATCACATACTACTGTTGGAGTGTGGCATGCTGGTGAGGAGCTGCGAGTCTCCGATGTGAGGTTGTTGCCTGTAAGAATCGCAGTAGCTGCTTGGTGGCTTGTGTTGGGCGTATGAGCTAGGAAAGAAATGTCGATGCTCCAGGGAAGAAGGTGGTGACTGGAGTAGGTCGTGGAAATAACACTGCAAGGTGGGCAGGAAAGTGCCTGACAGCTTCGATGGATCTGCGGACCGTGTCCTAGTTTATTCGTGTGGTTCTGAGCCACCACGTGAAACGGCGGCCAATGCATTTGTGTGCAGTAGCGTGGGGGTACCGCAAGATGCTTTCTCTTGGCACGAGATGACAAGCAAATACAACGGTGGTAGGATAAATAAAACCAATATGCTATGCAACTTGGCAGTGCCCGGCTTGTACTTGTTACTGTAATTAATGTCAAAGCAGACGGAGTTTCCTCGTTTCAATCGCAAGTGGAGACGGAGTTTCCTCGTTTCAATCACAAGTGGAATGGAGACGGAGTTTCGTATTGTATGGCAACAGATTCCTATTTCATTGTCGAGATTGTGTTGCAAGTTGGGGACGTTAATAATTTGATCACCCATGTGGCTGTCTAGATCTACGCACCGGTAGATGCCATTTTTCTCTACACTGACCTTGCACCTTCCTCGAGTGGCCGGAAACTTTCACGCCTGCCTGCATCCGGTGCAGATATACCATGCCTTTGAGCACATCGGGTTCCTTTAGCAAATGAACATTAGGGTGCCAAGTGCATTATATTATCGAGACATTGTACTGGCACGACAACATGGCACGCGGCAGGGTAGGTCAGTCCAGCCGAATTATTCAACTTTCGTGCGGGCTGGCAGCGGTAGGTGCGAGTCAGATTGATCAGATTCAGATTCATGCCAACCAGTCACAAAAAATTCTCAGAGGGCTTATTCTCAGAGGAGGAGGTGTGGGAGGTAATTCGGGGGCTGCCAAGTGAGAAGGCTCCAGGCCCAGACGGTTTCACCGGCCTGTTTTACAAGACCGCATGGCAGATCATCAAGCCTGATGTCATGAATGCTTTTAATGCCTTCTGGTCTCAAGATTTTAGAAGCTTCCACCATCACAATGAAGCTTACATGATACTTCTGAAAAAAAGTGGATCAACCGGAAGAGATTCGGGACTACAGACCCATTAGTTTGATACATAGCTTTGGCAAGCTGGTCACTAAATGCTTGGCTAACCGTCTCGCCAGGGTGCTAGATGCTTTGGTGCTCAGGAATCAGTCTGCTTTCATCAAGGGTCGCAGTATTCATGACAACTTCAGAGAGGTCCAGCTTGTCTCTAAGGCCATCCATGCTTCCCAACAGCCGTGCATCCTTTTGGAGATTGACATTGCTAAAGCTTTTGATACCGTGGCCTGGTCATTCTTGCTTGAATTGCTAGAGCATATGGGTTTTGGCTTGAGATGGCGCAACTGGATCTCAGCGGTTCTCTCCATAGCCAGCACCAGAATCCTCCTCAACGGATGTCCGGGTAGACGCATCTGCCACGCTCGTGGGCTGCGGCAAGGGGACCCTCTCTCTCCCATGCTGTTCGTGCTCGCCATGGAGGTCCTCAACCACCTCATGCACTAGGCGGAGCAGCAAGGCCTCCTCAGCCCCTTGCCAGTCACTACGGCCAACAGGGTCAGCTTATACGCTGATGATGTCGTCATGTTCATCAGGCCGGATGATTGCAGTCTACAGACGGTGACCTCTTTGCTGTCCATTTTTGGGATGGCTTCAGGGCTGTTCTCCAATCTTGACAAGAGTGTTGCCACGCCGATGCACTGCGGTGTTCAGGACCTAGAATGCATTCAGAGGATTCTAGCATGCCGAGTTCAGGCCTTCCCCTGCTAGTATCTGGGGATCCCTTTGTCAGTCCGCAGGCTGAGCAGTACATTATTGACAAGGTCGCGGCGTGCATCCCGGGGTGGATGGGCAATTTTCTCAACGCCGCGGGAAGGACGGCCTTGCTGAAGGCTACCCTGTAGGCCATTCCTATTCACACCTCCATAGCCCTGTGCCTCTCACCGTTGGCATTGGGCGTCATTGATAATCTGCTCCGCGCCTTCATTTGGGCCGGCTCTGACTCTGTGGCTGGTGGCAGATGCATGGTTGCCTGGCCAATAGTCTGCAGACCCAAGTTTCTTGGTGGTCTGGGGATCTCTGACAATCGACGTACTGGGATTGCCTTGCGTACCAAATGGGTATGGCATGACCGCCGTGCTGGCAGGAGGTCAGCCAGCCACCACCGAACATGAGGCGTTGGCGCTCTTCCAGCGGCCACTATCATCCACGGTGGGGAATGGGGACTCTACATTCTTCCGGACAAACAACTGGATTGGCGGGGCGTCCATTGGCTCCATTGCTCCAGCTGTCTTTGCAAGGGTCCCGCGGCGGAGATGGGGGACAACAGTGGTGGAAGCTTTACATGATGATTTGTGGGTTCGTCACATCAGGCGCCCTCCCTCATCCTTCAGTTCGGCACTCTCTACGACCTCCTCGATGAGGTACAACTCTCCGACCAGCCGGACACGCCGCTGGAAGTTCATGGCCAACCACACCTACTCGGTAGCCTCGGCATATGGAGCCATGTTTCTTGGTTCCTCACCGGTGCTTGGGGCCCAGCAGTTGTGGAAGGTGGCCGCGCCGCCAAGGGTGCGCTTCTTCTTCTGGCTTGCGATGCATGGGAGGTGTTGGATGGCGGAGCGTCGTCATCGTCATGGCCTACAGGACTCGGACCTATGCATAGCGCTTGGATGAGCTCCTTGCCGGAGCGGAGTGTAGTTTGTTTATTAAGTGTTTCTATATTTGGTCGCAAAACTATTAATCATGTAATCATTCGTTATGGATCCAGTAGTGTTAGGGCTTGGCTACCATCCCGAACTTTATTTTCTCAGCAATGAAAAAACACGCAACGGCGTGTTCCTCAAAAAAAAATGTTTAATGCTTTTACTTGAAGCCAAGAGAGTTTCAACTACATGAAACTCAAATCTTCTCTCTCAACTTATAAACACTGACACATCATCAAATATTTTTATGGGGCACCAATTAAATGCAGATAAAACACTATGAAACTAACATTGGGACCAACCTAGTGCTCCTAATTCTCCGTCTCGAGCCTTTCTTAAATGCAGTCCCACATAGCATAATAGTTGCATAGTAAATTTATCCCTGTTATTCTTTGAAATAAAAGTTGACTCAATCTGTGAAAAACATGTTGCAGGAAAGCACACCAGCGACATACAAAATGTGGGACATAACACACAAAGTCTTGGATATTCGTGAAATAATAGCTTCCTTCTTCGAGACACTTCAAGAGGATATCTATGTTCTGCTGCGCATTGAAGTTTTAGTGGCACTGGTTACGGCAATGTTTCTAGTGATGTTTATTCTGGAAATTTTCCAATTTCACTATCGGTGGTCGAGCATGCACACCATCATCTCAACCCTTGACGGTGTGTCTGACCACATAGTGGTTTATCTTCTAGGAGCCATGCGTTCTGCACATTTTGAGAAACAGGTGTTCCGCGTCTGGGCTCTTGTGCTAGTGAGTCTACGTTCCAGCCTCGGCTATCTGTTAGCAACCCAACAGGAATTACTAACTGATAACTCGAATCCAGTAGCGAGATACAAGACCTCAGGGGAAGGGAGGTCGGAATCAGCTAGGAAGAAGATCCTAGAAGGTTCTAGAATACAGAGAGGAGGGAACTTGGGGAGGAAGATGAACAGTAACTAGGGAGGAGATGTGTTTGTTCTGAATATCCGATGCCGTTCTCCAACTGACGACTCCCTTTAAGTACTGCCACTGCTTACCTGACAGCCTGGCCCCACCTGGCAGCTTCTCCACATACACATGTCCTGACATTCCCCCCTTCTTGAAATGCGGCTTGCCCCCAAGCCGCTCTGCATAGACTTCCATTTTTGTAGCAGCTGTTCCCAGGCTTGATGGAGGATGAAGACTAGCAAGGCACTGTACTATCGCTGAACAATGCGGACAGCAAGCTCTGAACCTCCTGGATCCCATGGCAAATTGTGTCTTGGAGGGCAGCAATGTATTCCTCAATTTACTGATCAACAACATATTGGAGTGGAGATTTGTGTATGCAGCCATGTCTCTAGTAACGAATTGCATCCCAACCAACAGTGAAGGAATTGCAGACACAGAAGTTTTGTATTGCCAGAATCTCCCAAAATCTGTGGTTTGCAGCCTGCTGATTTCTTGAGGAACCGGTACATGCCATGGGGGCTTCCAGATCCGACTAGACTGACACGAGCACCTCTCAATCAGGTGGAACAACGGCCACGGTACAGGCCTTAGTTCAGCATCACAAGTTGTTAACCTCAGGTCTGTAGGCGGTGGCCATGGTTGGTGTTGATTGTCTCCCTGCACCCACAATGGCCACAAGGCCATTCCACCAAAAGCAAAGAAAATATAATCTCCCAGCCACAGCTCATTCTGGACCATGTATGAAAGGGTACGCTTGGGCATCATCAGCATGACTGGAAGCACATTATCCTTGTAGCATCCATAGAAATTAAGGACCACATAAACATCACTTAGCAGCTTGTGAAAAACTGCATCAGAATTTAACAAGTTGCCTTTATGCTGAGCTGAAACTAGAAAATGTTCCATATGAGCAGCTGAAATCTCATGCATAAGGAATGGCCACACAAAGATTTGCACCACGCTTCTGCTACTTGACAGTGTTGTCTTCAAGTGCACCAGGGCTGCATAATAAGCACCGAAAGATGGCCAAGGGACTGGTCTGAGATGTACTGCTACACCCTTGATCTCAAACAATATAAATGGTGGCCATGGTGCTTTCTCAACCACTTGAGCTGATATCGGCCAGAATGGCAACAGACACTGACTAATTAATTCTTCAAACACCCTCTGAACAGCGTGAGTTGCAATGGTTGCAGAACAGAGCCGAACAGCAGCACCATCAACTGAATATGCATGGGCGAGATGAGCAGTGAAATACCTTGCCTGGTTACGCTCTGCATCATCCTGGAAGACCACCATAGCATGATCAAAAGTGGAGCATGAGTCGATGACATCAGTAAACTCTTCTGCTGCTTCCGCTGGCTCAGGTATTGAAGGAAACGCCAGCACCCAAGAACTGATAGGTGTCATCTCTGCGAGTAGTCCCCCAACAACTGATGCCAAACTCATGAATTAGAGAGTGAGAATCAAACTTGATAGAAGGCCCACCACGCTTCAGCTGTACTTGTTCTAGAATCAGTACACAGCCAACCGTATTCACTGATAGCGAGACATTTGAACCACCAGGGTCCCACGACACTAATCCATGATCTTCAAGCTGCTTGTCCAACAAAATCACAGAAATCTTGCCATAGCCTAACCAAGTACACATGATGTGTATAGCCAACATGCCATCACCAAGGTGCGGTGGTGTTACTGCCTGAAGAACCTCACACAAAATGCCAGCCATCTTAATGTTTGCCAAACCAACATAACAAGGATTCAATTCCTCATACACCTTGTGGTGGTCATCATTAGCTGTAGCAGCTCTACTACCTGACAGGACAACACCCATCCAAGATGCAAAGGTAAGATTGGTGATATACCTTCGCTGCATTTCCTCGAACACCACTTGAGCATGAGACGAGGTAGCTGAAGGATTTCTTGCAATAGTCCCCTTGACCCCCGGCTTGGGCTTGACCTGCTTGGGAATGCCTTCAAACTTGACTGTAGGGGGTTCAAGTGTGGTCAGCACCTCGATCTCTGCCATGTAGGACAGCGGGGACACCCCATGGTTGTTGTCGTCCCAGCAGAGCATCTCTGTCTCCCAGAGCGCCCGACGGGGACGCCGGTGAAGCAGCAATCACGGGCTGGGCAAACCGTCGAACAGGTGGAGCACGCAGTCGCAATCCATGCCAGCAATCCACCACCAGCTGCGAGGAGTGCAACGGCACTGCGGACCTGCACGACCGGCCGCTCGGTGCGTGGCACGCGAAGTGGACGTCGTCGAACTCGGTCGTCATCGAGGAGCCGTCGTAGCCATCGAGTGGCGGGCGCTGAACATGCACTTGACGCGACGGCAGGTGGACGCGCGCAGAAGGTCGGGTCGGCTTGGTCGGGTCGTTGATGACGGTCGCGGTTCGCGGTGCGCCCGGTAGCCGTGGGCGACGTCACGGGAGGTGAGCTGCGCGCCCGTCCACAGAACGGCGCTTGAGACGATGAACACGAACTCAGCTTCCTCCGCGGCGGCGCGCGCTGCAGTGGCCCTCCAACGGCGGGAGAGCACCGCGCACGCGGCGTCCTGGCCGGGAGACGGGAAGCGATGTTGCGGAGGAGGCGTCGGGAGGAGGGTCAGGCGGTCGCCCGGTGGCGGATGGGCGCCGTGCAGCCTGATGTGGCGCCTTCCTCGGGTCCGGCTTCCCGAGGAAGACGAGCATCCGTAAACGAAGACGACGACGGCGGAGGAGGCGGTCTCGCGGGGCTCTCGGAGAACGAAGTTCGGGGCTGCACGCGGGCTCGAAGTAGGGGGCGACGCGAACACGCGAACCCAGGAACCATGGAGGCCGTCGCCGACGCTGACGGGTGAACTTCGCCCGCGGTCGATGAAGCCGAATCGTGCGTGGTGGAGCACGCCGAGGTGGGCCAGCGGAGCATGCCGCGGTCGGCTGAACGGCGCCGGCGTAGAAGGGAGCTCGCCGCCGATCGAACATCGAACGGAGGAGCGCCCTGTGCGAGGACGCGGTCGTCGTGTGGAGACGCGGCCTTGAACACCACGCCGCCGGTGGTTGGGAGGACCATCTCGTCCACATCCACTTCCTCTAGCTTCTCGCGCTCCCGGATCCGGAGCGGGTACTCCTCGAGGGACGACTCCTCGGGCTTGATCTCCTCGTACATGGCGGTGGAGTCGTGCTTCTGGAAACCGCAGCATCGGCGGGGTGGGTGACGAGTCGGTGGTGGTGGCGTCGAGCACAGGGAGCGGGCTTGTGGGCGTCGTCGGGCAGCGCGATGGCGACCTTCCTCGGCGCGTCGGCGCGCGCGTCGTAGTCGGTGGAGGCAGCGCGTGTCCAGCTTGCGCTCAATCTGTCGAAGCGGGCATCCGGCCTAGCGAAGTGGATGTCAAGGCGCTTTGCAGATCTCATCGAGGAAGAGCTAGTCGCCAGGAGATAGCTTCGGTAGGGGGAATCCATGGCTCTAGGTTGTCGAGAATCGACCGCTCAATACCACTTGTTAGCAACCCAACAGGAATTACTAAGCGATAACTCGAATCCCATGGCGAGATACAAGACCTCCCGGGGAAGGGAGGTCGGAATCAGCTAGGAAGAAGATCCTAGAAGGTTCTAGAATACAGAGAGGAGGGAACTTGGGGAGGAAGATGAACAGTAACTAGGGAGGAGATGTGTTTGTTCTGAATATCCGATGCCGTTCTCCAACCGACGACTCCCCTTTAAGTACTGCCACTGCTTACCTGACAGCCTGGCCCCACCTGGCAGCTTCTCCACATACACATGTCCTGACACTATCTCTCGGGGTATGGCCTCTTGGACCGTGAACGGCGGGTCACTGAGGTATCCAATATACTAAAGTTCATAGGGGTAGGGTTCCTGAATGCCACAAGAGGCTTGGGATTCACAGGACCACTTTGGTTGCTTTTGGAACATCCTGCAATTAAGGGGTTTGTACAGATCTTTCGCACATCTTGGAGCTAGTAAATCCCTGTGGCATGGCGGAGCTCGGAGTTCCTCCCAGAGTACCTCGCGTAAGCAGCAGGTTGACGAACTGAAGTACCTTGTTTATGCAGAGACCAAGCAGAAAATTGACATAGAGAGGCCTCACAGTACGTGCTACAATTAGAAATCACTGATGGTGCCTCTCTTATCACACTGGACAGGATTAAATCAAAATGCTCCCAAGACATGGTTTTGAGATCCAGAGACCGCTGCAGATACAAGGACATGAGCCTCGCTTTCTACCTATCGAGACTGCTTCGCTGTAGGCTTGAAGATGTGGTACTGCATTCAGATAGCATTGCCAGCACAAGACAGCTGATTATCACAGAGATAGGAGCAGAGAGGATGTTTAAAATCCTTGAGCTGGAGCTTGCATTTGTCAGAGACTATTTCTATTCTCTCTACCCTGTGATCTTCTGGAAAGGGCTTTGTTCCCTCTCCATCAGTATGGTCCAGTCCATTGCGACCTTTGTTGTCGTGTTCTGGCTGGCTATCGACATCGGCAACCTCTACAAATTGACAAAGATTGAGGAAGATGTCGTAATCCTGCTAGGTAGCATGAATGTCGATGTCATTGCCACATGGGTGTTCTTGTTCTTCATGATGTCCAAGGAAGTCTGGGAGATTTTGACATACCTCTTATCAAATTGGACACGGTTACTCCTCGTGTGCAACTATGCGAGGAGCCAATACTGGGTCCTTGGGATTCCTGGTATCACAAATGATGTGACAAGTTCACTCTTCACATCAAAAATTGTTGACCCCTGGCATCGACGAATCGACCAGTATGAGTTCTTCAAGTCTTGTACTTACAAGCCAACCTTTTGGAAATTTGTGCATTATGCTACCTTGGGAAAGACATCACAGAAACTAGATGGAAGAGAATCTGGCGATAAAATCAGGATCCAAGAATGCGTACTGAAAGCTGTCAATCAAGAACTCCACCTCTGCATAACAGACCCACCCAGTCAAATGGACTACAGAAATATTCCCTCATTCAGGGTCCCAGATATTTTTCAGAGGTATAAATGGGCCTTAAGCAAGCTGAGCAAGTGCTCCCAGTCCATTCTTGTGTGGAACATTGCGACCAGCCTCTGTGAGGTGAAGCATGCGGAGGACAAAGGGATTGACCTTAGCAAACCCAGTTGCCTAGGTTCTGTTTGGTCGTGGCTTCAAAAACGGGTCTGCTGCTCTTCGCAGCAGTTCCTTCTTGGTGACAGTGTCAGTAGGCTTCAAGGTTCACTCCAGACTAACTACTGCATCGCCAACAGCCTGTCGCGATATTGTGGCTATCTTCTGGCTTTTCATGGTGAGCTGTTGCCAGACAGTTTTCTGGTGCCGGATGGGATCTTTGACACAACCTTAAAGCAGGCTACTGAGAACCTGAAAGAATGTAACTTAACAAGGTCCAAGTACAGCGCGTTTATGGCTCTGGCACCGCAGGACATTGAGGATGACATCCTGAGTAAAGACATAGTGCAGCAGGGTGCTAGGCTAGCTAAGGATCTGATCAACGAATATGAGGGAGTCCGCTGGGAAATTCTGGCTGGAGTGTGGACCAAATTACTCGTCAACACTGCGCCCAGCTGGAATGCCGAAGCACACAAGAGGAGCATTGAGTCAGGAGGCGAGTTCATAACCCTCATCTGGGCTTTACTTTGGCACTGTGGCATCCACAAGAGTAGAATGTGGCCTGAGGAAGGGTCTAGCACCGAAAGTACTAGTCCAGTACCTCAAACCAGAGAACCTCAGATGATTGCTGAGGAGCAAGATAACCAGAGAACCCAGGTGCAAGATAATGCGGGTGAGACGCACATATCAGTCGAGGCACAAACTGAAATAAACAGACAAACGTCACGCGGAAATGCCCAGGCAGAGACAACAGGGGATCAAGTGCAAATAGGTAATAGACCAAGAAACAATGCGTCTCTGAGTATCTCCACGAACTAGCATAGCCTCCAAGATTTGCTGAGTTCGCTTGTATCTATGACGTTATGCTCTATTCTGTATCTTGTTTATTAGTTATATATTTGTCATGACCCTATTCCTTTTTTTTTGCTCCCAGAACAAATACCTTCGGCAGTTTACTCCATCTGAGGGGAAGGAGAGACGAACTAGCAGCCATATGCAAGACTGCAACGTGTGTGGACAACTATATATTATTGGGCCTTCAAGTTGTTTCTAGTCAATCTTTGGTTAATTGTTGTGTGTGATTTCCTGAAACAAATGACTTTGTCCATGTGTATTTTGTGTATTTACCACATTTATATCTCCAATATGGCGTTTGAGTCTTCCATGTATTCAGTCAATACTATGGATTCAGCTATCAATGTTGGTTGTTTGAGACCTGTTAATGTTATAACTTCTGGAAATGATTCCAACAGAAATTAATCTGCATCGATGGGCAATCTCTGCTGGTTCCTCACCAGGCAATGAAAGAATGATATCGCCATGGTTCAAAGACAGACCCAACAATAATAATTTATATAGAATAAGGATCACTGCCTGTAGAACATTCTATCCAACCGGTGGCAGATCCAGAGACGCCGGTTGTGGGGTGCGCTAAATTATAGAGGGCTAAAAATCTCACTAGCCATATCATGCTACTGCAATACAAAACATTGCAAATTGCAGTACACAATAATTAGAACCTAGGCCTTGGCATCCATCGAAATATTCGAAAATGAGCGCAAACAGACCCTAGATCTTACCTTCGCTCTGCAGTCTGTGGATGCTCAAGCGCACTGACACTGTGCCCTTGCGGGCATGTGGCGATGCGAGGCTTCCTGCCTGGAGACGGGCGGCGGCTTCAGTCTCAGCGTCAGGCCACCAGCCCCTCACACGTCTGCTCTGCCCGCCATGGAGGGGAGGAGGAGGAGGAGGAGAAAGTGGAAGCCGGTCGCCACTCGCGCGGCGCAACTGTGGAGTCCGGCCGTGGCTAATCCGGGGCTTGGTGGCGCGGCCGTTCGGCAGGGGCTGGAGCTACAGTTGGACAGGGACTATTGGGCTGGGCTCAAACCCTGGTCCTTGAAATTTAGGAAAGAAAAAAAGTCCACAATCCCTCCCCCAACTATCACGAAGTTCACTTTTCCTCCCCTCAACTCCAAAACCGGACAAATCGCTCCTCAACTTTTCAAATCATGCATTTTTCCTCCCTCGGCGGTTTTTTTGATGGCGGTTTGGCTTCAGTAACGAGCTCATTACGTTTTTTTTTTTGGCTTCAATCAGCAGTGACCTCTTCATTTTCTCGTTATCTATTTTTACATTTGTTTTATCCCTTGTCTCATCGTCTAGTTAGCTGATCAACACGCTGTTCATCAGTTAAGTGAATTAATCGAAAAGGACCACAAACGCTGAGATAATTGCTTATTTGGCCCTAGAAAACTTCATCTTGCATATCGGCCCTTTTATTTAACTTGTCTATTTGGCCTTAAAACCAAAGTTTCTTGTTTATTTGGCCTTCCATCCGTTTAAGCGGGTTAACGGTGTGAAGTGGTAGCTTAAAAATCCATTTTACCTCTGGCTGGAAAAATAAAAAAACAGAGTTTTATTTATTTATGGTATATTTATCACAAATCAAAGGCCGTGCGGCGCACAAATGTCGATCTCCATACATCACCCACATCTCAAATTTAATCAAAATTGTAGGGAGAATTATAAAGATTTGGGATATCAAATAGGTATATTATGAAAATATAATTAATTAAGAATCAATGATACTTAGTTGGTATCCTAAATTTTATTATCTTATCATATTAATTTGGTGAAACTTATTTTTTTAATCTCCAAGATTCTTAGAATGACTACCAATTTGACAGAGGCTAAAGGGCCTGCAGTCTGGGGGCAGTAATCACCTTTTTGTTTTCAATTAACAACTGCAGTGATGATTTGAAACAATTTTATCCTTCGACTTTTGACAAGTACAATTGGATCTCAGTCTACCGAAAGCCCGCAGGACACAGTAATTGATTGCTGAGATATTGGTTCTCTGCCTTTTTTTTTTTTTTACCAACGATGCAACTCATGCTGTTTCATACTGCTAAAGGTTGGTTGAAAGTTGCAGTGCATATAGGAATCTAATAAAGCACTCATGACCAAATGAAAGAATACAGAAGCTGTTTCAAGCCATGGAGATGAATCATCTACTTATTTTCAGTAGAGAGAGAGAGATTATGCACCTCGATTAGCTCTTCAGTTGTGGGCATGGAGGGATCTCAGGGTGATTGCTATGGATTGTGGAACAGAGGACCCCGGTACTCTGTTTTGGCAAAGCAAAGTTCCAAGTTTGTCTAGAAGAACAATAACTTTGAAGGAAGTGTTTATGCTTCTGTCTGTTGTATATTAGCAGCATCACCCTACGACACGTCTCAACTACCTGCAATTGGTGGTTATCTGGGGTGGTTCAGTACTGAATATATTTAGCATGGATGGTAATTAACATAGTCAGGGAAGAATCAAAATCAAATCCATAAACTACTAATACTGATCTCCTTAAAAATACTTGTATGTTTTTTTTCTGATTGCTAAGCCTTAGCAGGGCAAGGATTGCTAATGCTAATACTCAGTAAATTCATCGTAGTACAGCCTGTCTTATTTAATACTACGTGTTTTATTGTAAAAATAGATGCAACTAAGCCTCCAAAGGTTGACATTTCTGAGGTTGTTAATTTTCTGCAGATCTAGTGATTATTCTTTGTGTCATCAAAGTGCAGCATCAATCATCAAACCATCTCAATAATTAGGTTTGGCTACTTAGCCTTATGACTCGAGGTAGCAAATCTGAGTATTAACAGAAACAGAGCAATTTTTTCCCCTACTTCAACAAGCAGACGGTACAGATGCAAATCAACAAACATGCCCAAATTACATATCTATCTATCTATCTATCTATACTATAAACAAGCGTTGAATTCTAAAAGATTTGTTACTCAAAAAATTACCTACCCAGCACCCAATGACAAGTGGACCCGCAGAAACAATCCAAACAGGAACATATGGAACACCTTCGTTCCTCCCTTCCACGCGACGGAAACCACGGTATTTTTCCACGCGCTCCGAGTCTACCCGCCCGCGCGTACCCATCGCCGGCAAAGTGGGCAAACGTCGCGACGCCTTGCTGCCTTCGGTTGTTTTCAGTCGCAGCGCAGCCATCGCGCTGTCTCTCCCGTCGACGCGCGGCCCAAGGCTCCAAGCAACCACTACACCGACGCCGGACGTCGACCACCCTCTTGGCGCGCCGGCGCTAGGCCAAGTCACGGCGGCGGCGGCACCTCTTGGCGCGCCGGCGCTAGGCCAAGTCACGGCGGCGGCGGCACGTCGAGGACGTCGTCGGAGGCGAGGAGACGGTCCTCCGTGCCGTACGCCAGAACAGCGTGTCGTCGAGGAACTGTCGTTCCTGCTTTGGCCGCGACTGGAGGCGAGTCCACAGTCCAGTTCGCCCCCTTCGGTCGATCTCTCGCCGTATACGTATCTCCCGTCGACGCGGCCCAAGCAGCCACACTGCACCGACGCCGGTAGACGACCACCCTCGGCACGCCGAGGAAGTGGAGGATCTGTGCCTGCACACAGGTGCGTGGTTTGCCGCGTTATGAGGCCTACGACATGACCAGAGTAGAAGCTAATCGATAATTTTTGTACTAATCCATGCATAAACCATTTGGTGTACTAATCCATGCAGCAACTCATCTCTCCTTGCGAAGCGGCACCACCAATCTGGTAACGATCCAGTCTGCCAGTCTAAATATCCTCCGATGCTTCTGAATCTTTGTCTATTTTATCTCTTGCGATCCCTGTGCCTAAGCACCATCATTTCTCTATACATATTTTATTAAATAGTCTGAACTATTATATGCTGGTATGCTTGGGAACGCCCCTACGAGATTATCAGAGTACGAGGTGATCGCCAATTAATTCTTGTACTAATCCATGCATAAACCAGTTTGTGTACTAATCTATGCAGCGGCGCTGACGATAGACCTTGTCGCTCATCTCATCTTGTGAAGCGGCACCAGCAACCACCACTGCTGGCAGTCTGCACCCTTGGGAATGCCAGGCAACTGAGGACGACATCGCATTGCAAACACGGATAATCAAATCACACGGGTGCGACCTCGCCAACGATTTTTTGTCTCATTCTCTCTGTGTGTTTACTATTACCGCCAATTCATCATGTACTAATCCATAATAAAGAAAGTAATTCTTGATCATTTCGTAATGATCTATATGCTTAAGTTTAATTATTTTAAATTAAAAAATATTAGAGTTGAGTACAATGGATTGTCACATTACAGTAAAAATGTAGCGCTAAGGAGAGTTTGTGTAGGTATGCCTAACAATGAGGAGGAAATTCGGGCCAAAAACGTCAAAACCAACGAGAATGGTATGCTGCATTGCCTAGCGATGAGAAGGACAATGTTCGGGACAAAAAACGTGAATATCAACGTAGTCGCCGAGGTCGTCTAAAATTCGAGGCTGAAGCATCCAGATTGATCGCGTCATCTCAAATTACTGCTCAGAAGGAGGAAGGTAGGGTTAAAAATCGTGAGTATCAACGAGCAAGATATGCTGCATTGCCTAATGATAAGAAGGAGGAATTTAGGAACAAAAAACGTGAGTATCAACGTAGTCGTCGAGCTCGTCTAAAAAGTCGAGGCTACTGCATCCAAAATGATTGCATCATCTGAATTGACAAATACTATAATGGATGATAAAGACAACTCTTGTAAGAGGAAATGGGAATCGGTTTCACAGGTTGATAATACAGGTATATTGCTTTGGTTTTTACTTTCCATCAATTGGAATTAGCATTGTTTATTTAAGTTATGTAATACTTCTAACAATTTTTAAGTCTTTTAGATCAAGGTACTCGTGAAGATCAAGACACTATAAAGCACATGGACAAGAAGAGGTATACGCATGCAATGCCTGGTGATAAGAAAGATGAGATCCTTGTGAGAAGACGTGAGTATCAACGTAGTTACCGAGCTAAGTTGAGTGCTGCCGCCAAGTCCAAAAAAAACTTACGGTCAACTCTTAATATGTCAGGTATGGTATTATTATATTTTAAACGATATATGTAGTGTCGAACATTTCAGGTATGGTAATCATGTTCAATGGTTAATCCTTTCTGTTTTAGGTGCTAGGAAACGTGTATATCACCATAATTGTCATACTCAAAAGAAGTTGATCAAGAAGCATTAAACTCTGGCATTTGGGAACCAGAAGACATATTGCATGGAATAGAAGGTATGAGAAATTCCGTCTTTTTAAGTGCATATAAAAAACATACACTGCATGATCAATGATAATAGTAAAAAAATTTTGAACAGAAAATGACTTAGATCAACAGAACCCGTATGAAGATGGCCCTAGCATCTACGAGGATGATGAAGCTAGAATGTTAAACGATAAAGGTGACCTATATTATTATTATTATTATTATTATTATGATTATTATTATTGTTATTATTATTAGCTTCAAAAAACTATTTTTGGATGCAGATTTTCAATACGAGTTTTCTAGAGAACATGGAACAATAATAGGAGGTCAAGATCCTTATAACTTTGTGTATGTGGGTCTTCCTGAGACACATCATGTCTTGAAGAAAGTGCAGGACTGTTTTTATTGTCGTGCAAAAAGGTTTGAAGGTGAAGGTTCTGCATTTTGTTGTCGGAATGGACGCGTTAATATATTTATACCAGAGGTCCCAGATGAGCTGCGTCGATTGTTCACAAGTCAAACTGATAAAGGCGCCAAAGCATTTCAGAAGCAACATTCGTTATTTCAATTCACATTTTTCTTTCACCAGCATGGGGGTTTCTATTGATCGCAGTTTGGCAACAGCAAAGGGTACAGGGATATATACATTTAAAGCTCATGGCCAAATTTATCATAGGTTGGATCAACTTGTGCCTGGTGCAAAGGGGCCACGTCACATGCAGTTGTACTTTTACGACACAGATGAGACTATGCAACATAGGATGAAAAGATCACCACACCTTGACTCCAATGTGATGCGCACTATATTGAACATCATGCAACACAATCCTTATGTTCAGGCATTTCAAAGTCTTGGCACTCTTACCAATTTGGATTGCTATGCTATTGAGCTAAATACAAGTATTTCCGTTGACCAAAGAAGATATAATGCACCTGCAATGGAGCAAGTGGCTGCTATTTGGTTTGATGGAAATGACCCACAACAAAGGTTTGAGAGAAGCATAGTCATTTACAGTAAAGAAAATGAACCTCACTATATACAACCATACCATGGATGTTATGATCCATTAGGATATCCTATGTTCAATCTAATGGTGAAACAGGATGGGAGGATAAGAAGATTTTATATCGGGACATATGTAAAAAAACCGAAGAGGAAGTATACTAAACGTTCACAAAAAGGTGCTTTAATATGTTGTTTGCATTAAAAAAATTTACCCTCAAAAACTCATTAACAACTAATTAATAGTTTTCTTACTTTCATGTAGGCCCGGAGCATGTTGAGATCAATGATGTCTCTGATACAAATGTACAAGAAGAAAAGAAGGTTATTTTCTTTGTATTTAAGCATGATTATTTTTAGATGTTTTAGCTACGAAAGAAGAATGAAGTTTAATATAATTGTTGTTATGAGCAGAAATTTCAAAGTCACGTCGATCACGTGAGCGCTAGGGAATATCTATGTTTTAGGCTTCAAATCCGTGATGGAGAATTTAATGTCATGTTTCATGGTGGGAGGCTTTTTCCAACAATGGCTTGTTGATATGTATGTCAAGGTGGAGTCAATGCGTTTAGGCGGTACTCAAAACCAGCACATCAAAATCTAATTCGCGGCCGATCTATACCAGGTTAAAAGTATTTGACATTAAAAGTTGTTTTTCCTAATTTCAAAACCAAGGAAAACTTATAATATCTTAACATATACATTGAACAGGGCCTTCTAGACACTCTTGCCGCTGGAGAAGCACGTGCATCACAAGCTGGCCGTAGAATTGTGCTATCAAAAGATTTCCCTGGAAGTGACCGTGATGTGCACTCAAGGTATATGGATGCCATGGCTTTGATTACTCGATATGGAAAGCCAGATTTTTTTGTGACAATGACATCCAATCCATATTGGGATGAGATAGTAGAACAGTTATTGCCTGGACAAATGCCGCAAGATTGTCCAGATATAGTGGCAAGGGTATATAGAGCAAAGCTACGAGACTTACAAGATTTCCTTTTTAAAAAACATCATTTGGGTAAGGTTCTTTGCTTGGGCACATGTTCGAGAGTTTCGAGAAAAGGGGATTACCACATGAACACTTCCTTTTGATTATGGAAGGCGAGAGCAAAGTACGTACTCACGAAGATTATGACAAGTATATATCGCAGAGCTTCACGATCGAGAAAAAATATCCGGAATTACATAGACTTGTGTGCAAACATATGATGCATGGACCATGTGGTGTCCTAAACCGTAAGTGCCCATGTATGATAGATGGTAAGTGCCGCTTTCATTACCCTCGTGATTTTTGTGAAACCACTCTACAGGGAAAGAACTCATATCCTATTTATAGAAGGAGAGATGATGGACAAAAAGTGAAAATAAGAAAGGAATGGTTGGACAACAGATGGGTTGTCCCATATAATCCCGTCCTTCTAATGAGGTATAATTGTCATATTAATGTAGAAGTTTGCAGCAGCATAAAGTCTGCCAAGTATCTATACAAGTATGTTTTTAAGGGCCACGACCGTGTTTCGGCTTCAATAAATCAAGCTCAGGCAAATACAGATGGACAACCACAAGTAATTAATGAGATTAAGCAATATAGAAATGGAAGGTGTATAACAGCTATAGAGGCGGTCTATAGATTATATGGTTTTCCTTTGTATGATATGTCACCTTACATTGTTACAAATGCAAGTTCACCTTCAGGGAAAGCATATGGTTGCCTACAAAGTTTGGGATAATCTAAATGATGTTGTTAAAGATCCTAACTCTCAGAGGTCCATGCTTACTCGAGTATTTCAAGACAAACATGCATAATCGATGCACGGAAATATTTATATAGAGAGTTCCACGAGTACTTCACTTGGATGAAGTCGAGAGAAAAGTTTTGGAAACCAAGAGAAAAAGGATATCAGATTGGAAGACGGGTATGCGCTCATCTGCTGAAGGAGAGCGATACTATCTCCGTGTGCTTCTTAACCATGTGAGAGGTGCAACTTCATTTGAGCATCTTAGAAGTCGACATGGAACTACATATGCAACATTTAGAGATGCTTGTGAGGCCTTAGGATATGTGGAAACTGACAAGAGCCTAGATGACTGCCTTACTGAATCTGCACAATTTAAGATGCCTTGTGCTTTAAGGCGGCTATTTGCAACTATCATAGTTTTTTACGTGAGTGCAGTAATGTTCGAGCTTTATGGGACAAACATATTGATTCTATGTCCGAGGATTATCGTCGCTCAAATTGCAACTCCAAAGTGATTGAACAAATGGTTCTTAGAGATATATATATGCTTGTTGAAGATATGGGTAGTGACATAGACATTACAAAATATGGACTTCTGAAATAGATCCCTCGGTAAATTGATAAATATTAGAAATCTCATTTTTTTATTGATGCTTCTTATTCATCATTTTGATTTTTGACATGACCCTTTACTTTTTATCGATTATTATATAGGTGATGACATGTTAAGGGACCATTATAGAGAGGTTCTGAGAAGAATTGAATATTGGATATGAAGAAGATCATTTGAGAATGATAGAAACACTAAATGATGAGCAACGAGCTGCGTTTGATTTGATTATGAATCATGTGAAGAATAATATTGGTCGTATTCTTTGTCGATGGACGGGAGGAGGCGGCAAGACATATCTTTATAAGGCTTTGCTTGCAAAGGTGCGCTCCATGAATTATATAGCAATTGCTACAGCCCACATCCGGTATTGCGGCAAGTATCATGCCTGGCGGACGCACCGCACACTCCCGCTTCAAGATTCCCATAAAGATAGATAATAAAACTATGTGCGGCATTTCAAAGCAAAGTGGCTTTGCTGAATTGCTTCGCAGGGCTGCCTTGGTAATATGGGATGAAGTAGCCATGACTAAGAGAGAAGCAGTAGAAACACTTGATAGAACATTGCGAGATATAATGGGTCGCAATCAACCTTTTGGTGGTAAGGTCATGTTGTTTGGAGGTGACTTGAGACAAGTTCTTCCCTGTTGTGACAAGAGGAACAAGAGCACAGATCATGGATGCTACTTTGCTAAAGTCATATATATGGGACAATGTACAAAGGATTAGGCATACCCAAAACATGCGAGCTAAAGATGATTGTTGGTTTCTTTGAGTACTTGTTAAGAATTGGAAATGGGCGAGAAAACATTTGGTGATAATTACGTTCGGTTGCCTGATGATATCATCGTGGAATGGAGGCAAAATTCGCTAAGGATTCAAAAATAAGTTCGAGAAGACAATTCAATTGACAACCTTATTAAACAAGTGTTTCCCGAACTCAAGGCAAACTGTACTTCTACAGATTATATGCGTGAGCGAGCAATTCTTTCTACCACAAATGAGCATGTCGATGCAGTGAATGCAACAATGATTGGCATATTTCACGGAAATGAGAAGGTATACTACAGTTTTGACTCAGTGGATGATGATACAAGGAATAATTACCCTCTTGATTTTCTAAATTCTATTACACCTAATGGGTTGCCTCCTCATGAGCTTAAGGTTAAAAAGATTGTCCTGTTATCCTACTACGTAACCTTGATCCTCACAACGGTCTTTGCAACGGCACAAGGTTGGTCATTAGAGGATTCGAACAATACAATTGATGCTGAAATAGTTAATGGAGATCATGCAGGAACTAGAGTATTCATACCAAGGATTCCCATGTCCCCATCCGAAGACCTTACATTGCCATTCAAGTTCAAGCGAAAGCAATTCCCAATAAGATTGAGTTTTGCAATGACAATAAACAAAGCTCAAGGTCAGACCATACCAAATGTTGGTGTTTATCTCCCTGAACCAGTTTTCTCCCATGGTCGGTTATGCGTTGCACTATCAAGAGGTGTTTTCGTAAGTGTACATGGGTTTTGGCCAACACAAATAAGGATGTTGACCCCACTGGAAGGAGCACAAAGAATATTGTCTTCAGAGATTTATTAGAGATGTGACCCTTGTACATTCAATTGGCGGGTGAATAAAATTTGAACCATGTTGTCTCTCATTGTGTATATTATCATCATACATCCTGTAATACGACTATCATCTCATGAATATTGTAGTGTTCTAACGATGAAGCCAAAACAAATATTCTTGAAATCGGAAATAGACACTTGGTAAGGATAAACACAAATTTCTTTTTAGTACACTTTGCTTTATAGAAATTTGAGTACAATAAGGAAATTTAGCGTGTTCATCTCAACTGAGCTCTAGCCTGGCTGCAACACACGCGATGATGAGCACATCACATGGTACGAGCATGCCTTGACGGCGGCAAATAGTGGACTAGCACCCCCGCCGCACCCACCGCCATGAGCTTTTGCCATAGCGCTCTGCGTGAGCCCAGCCGCAGCCCATAGTACGACGAGCACAACACATGGTACGAGCATGCCTTGACGGCGGCAAAGAGTGGACCAGCACCCCCACCGCGCCTGCCGCTAGGATGGACACCACTGCCACAAGCTTCTATCGTAGCGCCCTGCGCATATCCGTGAGGGACCTCATGTGGGCTATGCCGACATGTTGCATCATGGGAAGAAATGCGACGCGCGACTTGTTGCGAGGTCATCTTGTTTGTGCCCTGCGTGCATCCATGCGGGACCTCCACCAAAATAGTGTGCAACCAAGCACAATGCCGCACACACCTCTACGAGCTTCCGCCGTGGCGCCCTGCGTGAGCCCGGGTGCAACACACTGCGCTGCGCGCATTTGTGCGGACCTACTGCAGCGCGGGGAGCAACGGTCTGCACGACTTGCCATGGGGGTCATCCTGTTGGCGGCGTCCACCTACCACTTTGCGCGCTCACGCATACCAGGCGGAAGTCAGGACTACCACCGCCTCAAGCAAAGTGGGGGACGAGTACAAGGTGCCACGCACGGACACCGAGGTGATGGCCAGGAAGCAAGTGGACGGCGCTACCACGCCAAGGACCTGCAGAGGAGCTGGCGTGGAGAAGATGGCCTGTGCGGGAAGGGGAACGACCCTGTATGTCTTGCCCATTGTAGTGTAGCTAAAAATGCTAGCCAGGCAAACAAACACCAAAAACTTGGCCCAATCTGGTTACCAAAAGGTGTGCAACCAAGCACACCCAATATAAACACTTCTTTCAAGAAACAAACTAAGTATGCATATATACTACTCCTGAAATAGTATGAGATAAGGGAGAATTGCCTATTTGGCCGTCGAAAAACTTCATCTTGCTTTTATGACCCTTTTTTCTTTGAACTTGCCTATTTGGCCTCCAAACGAAACTTTTTTTCTCCTTTGGCCTTCCGTCAGTTTCAGCAATGTAACAGTGTTAAGTGACACCTAAAAGACCATTTTACCCTGTCTAAAAAATAATAAAAAAAAAGAGTTTTATTTGGTTTTGGTATATTTTGAGTGGATATATCAACATTTTAAGCACGTATAAAATCAGTATGTAATATAATATTTGAACCACACAACCACATATATATTTAAAATCAACCACATAGCGGCCCATGGGAAACAATCTGTTGTTCAGGTCAGTATCATTTTCAATTTATGAGAAATCTTTCCATTATTATAAACCTTTTATTGACCTGTCCACACTGATCAGCAAAATGTTGTTCGATTGATAGAATTGGCATATACTTGATGAAATTATTCACCTTCCTGAAACAAAGTGTGTTTTATTTCATTTTAGGAGCATTTGTGGAGCTATCATATGAGCCTTCATCACAGGTCAAGACACTATCCAGCTCAGTCATCACTGAGTACGAGTTCAAAGAAAAAAGGGCGACAACGGCCGGGAGAAGAGGCTCTTGGGTGTTCGGTGGGCGTGCCATCTCCTCGGCGGGAGCTCGGCGAGGCGGAGCGACGGCGCATGGCGAGTTCTCTCGGTCAGCAACCCGATGGCGGCGCCCGTCGGCAACCCGGTAACCGTGCGGCCCGCGAACCCGTGGCTAATCCGATGGCCACGGGATTCGTCACCGTGTTGTCGACCAACCCGGGCAGCGGGTTCCACGACCAAACCGAACATGTCGCCCGCTGTACCGGGAGCGGCGCCCGGTCACCATGCCGCCCGGTCACCAACCCGGTGACCACGCACCGCGGCGGATGCGCGGCAACGCAGCCGGTTACCGGTCTCGGCGGCGACAATGCCGGGCACCCGACGGCGGTGTGAAGCGGCGCCCACCGTGGCGGGCAGGCGTGGTGCGTTGTCAAATTGGGGCTCATGGACACCACCCTCCGGGAGGCCATGGACTATGCGTGCGGCATGGGCAGCGCCGATTGCTCGGCCATCTAGACCATGGGCGCTGCTACAACCCCAACCATGGGGGGCGGCGGATCTCCGGGAGGCGGCGCCGGCAAGGCGAGTGCTGGCCAGGAAGCAAGTGGGCGGCGCTACCACGCCAAGGACCTGCGGAGGAGCTAGCGTGGAGAAGATGGCCTGCGGCGGGAAGGGGAGCGACCTGTATGTCTTGCCCATTGTAGTGTAGCTAAAAATGCTAGCCAGGGCAAACAAACACCAAAAACTTGGCCCAATCTGGTTACCAAAAAGGTGTGCAACCAAGCACACCCAATATAAACACTTCTTTCAAGAAACAAACTAAGTATGCATATATACTACTCCTGAAATAGTGCGAGATAAGGGAGAATTGCCTATTTGGCCGTCGAAAAACTTCATCTTGCTTTTATGACCCTTTTTTCTTTGAACTTGCCTATTTGGCCTCCAAAGCGAAACTTTTTTTTCTCCTTTGGCCTTCCGTCGGTTTCAGCAATGTAACAGTGTTAAGTGACACCTAAAAAGACCATTTTACCCTGTCTAAAAAAAATAAAAAAAAAAGAGTTTTATTTGGTTTTGGTATATTTTGAGTGGATATATAAATATTTTAAGCACGTATAAAATCAGTATGTAATATAATATTTGAACCACACAACCACATATATATTTAAAATCAACCACATAGCCGGCCCATGGGAAACAATCTGTTGTTCAGGTCAGTATCATTTTCAATTTATGAGAAATCTTTCCTTTATTATAAACCTTTTATTGACCTGTCCACACTGATCAGCAAAATGTTGTTCGATTGATAGAATTGGCATATACTTGATGAAATTATTCACCTTCCTGAAACAAAGTGTGTTTTCTTTCATTTCAGGAGCATTTGTGGAGCTGTCATATGAGCCTTCATCACAGGTCAAGACACTATCCAGCTCAGTCATAACTGAGTACAGAGTTCAAAGAAAAAAAGGCGACAACGGCCGGGAGAAGAGGCTCTTGGGTGTTCGGTGGGCGTGCCATCTCCTCGGCGGGAGCTCGGCGAGGGCGAGCGGCGGTGCATGGACGAGTTCTCTCGGTCAGCAACCCGAGGCGGCGCCCGTCAAAGCAACCCGGTAACCGTGCGACCCACGAACCCGTGGCTAATCCGATGGCCGGGATTCGTCACCGTGCCGTCGACCAACCCGAACAGCGGGTTCGCGACCAAACCGAACATGTCGCCGCTGTACCGACCCGGCGCCGCTGGTCACCATGCCCATGCCTGACCGGCGGCGCCGACAATGCCAGCGGTGACCGTGCCACCCCTTTCCGCGAACCCGGTCGCCTGGCCGACCACCATGCGAGGGGCGGTGGCGAACCCGAAAGCGATGCCATCGCGGTTCCACGGAACCGCCCGATCACCAACCCGGTGACCGCGTGCTCGGGCGGATGTCGACAAGCGCAGCGGTGTACCGGTCTCCGGCGACGACAATGCCCGGCGACCGTGCGGTGTAATAACCCGGCGCCCCGTGGCGGGCAGGCGTGGTGCGTCGCCAAATTGGGGCTCATGGACACCACCCTCAGGAGGCCATGGACTACGCGTGCGGCATGGGCAGCGCCGATTGCTCGGCCATCCGGACCATGGGCACCGCTCCAACCCCAACCATGGGGCGGCGACGGATCTCCGAGGAGGCGGCCCGCAAGGCGCCCGGCGGCGTCGGGGCCGGTCATTTGTTTTCTATCGTGAAACGGCGTCGGGTAGAGGCGTCGGGCGTGGGGATCCAGCGTCGAGGAAGGTTGGGTCGCCCACTCGGTCGATAAGAGAAGCTAAGGGTATTTGTGTCATTTCGCGTGAGTCAAACTCCTTAACCTAATGGACTCAGCCCAAAAATCTAACAGAAGGCCAAAGAAGAAAGAAAATTTCACTTCAAGGCCAAATAAGTAAGTTCGAAAATAAAGGCCAATAGGCAAGATGAATTTTTTTCGAGGGGCCATAGAAGCAATTCTCCCATGAGATAAATACAACTTATGGAGGGTGTATGTGTCCATACTATTCACGCTAAGTATATGAGTATATACAACTTATGGAGGGTGTATGCATCAAAATTTTATTCCAAAAATCTTATATGTGTATATACACATATTTTAATTAATTCACATATATACATCTTGATAAATACTGATCTCAGCCACTGTCGCCAACTAAACGGGTTACATTTACACCCATATATATATTTGAATTAATTATATATGTGTGTGTATACATATATATATATATGTCATTAATACTAATCTCAGCCACGGTCGCCAACTAAACGGGTTACATTTACACCCATATATATCTATATCTATCTATACTATAAACGAGCGTACAAATTGGTAGGTTTTGTTACTCAGAAATCTCTCTACCCATTAGTCAATGACTTGTGGGTCCGTAGAAACAAAATAGACAGGAACAGATGGAACAACTTCGTTCCTCCCTTCCACACGACGGAAACCACGCTCTTTTTTCACGCGCGCCAGTATACCCGCCCGCGCGTACACACCGCGCCGGCTAAACCTCGATGTCCCTCGACCGTCGCGACGTTTCCGCCTTACGGCATTGGGTTGTTAGGAGTCGCAGCGCTGTCAGTCGATCTGCGACGCAACACCCTGACGCGTCATGGTCTCTCCCGGCGACGCGGAAAGCAGCCCCCGACGCCACGAACGCCCGTCCAACGGACTATGCCGGAGTAACGTCGCCATCTTCGCTGCGCGCCGACGTTCGGTGAGCGATACCTATCACGATCTCTCCCGCGACGCGGCAAAGCAACCACCGACGCCGGAATTCGGCACCCTTGGCCTGCCGGCGAAGGCCGCGCGCTAGAGCCAGGTCGCGGCCGCGCAGCAGCAGATCCCATCGTGGACAAGAAAGTGGAGGAAGGGGAGGATCTGCACCTGCACACCTGTGGTTTCTCTCAATCTTTTCGCTGTACGATACGTATGTTATCTGTTACGGCTAAGAGATGATCAGAGTACAGGCTAATCGGCAATGGACGTCACGCGCAGCCGCGAGACCCATAACCGTCGCAACCTTGACGTGCTGGTAATCAGGGACGAGGCAGGCGCGGCAGTTGCGTAGCATGAATGAAGCGCGGGACTCGTCGGCTTTGGTGAATGCGGAGGCCGCGGAGAGGAACACCAATCCGGGAACGGTCTCGTGCTGGCGAACGGGGACGAGGCAGATGCAGCCGTCGCAGATCGTGAAGGAGCCGCGGCACTTATCGGCCTCGCTGACAGCGGAGGCTGCGGAGACCAATGCCAAGCTGGGGACGGTCTCCCACATGGTGCGGCGCGCCGCCGAGCCGTCACCATCGCCTGCGCCTAGCCGACAGCGAGCCCTCGCTGTCGCGGGACGGGTCCCAGCGAAGGTTACCGCGAGGGGCCGAAGGCGAGCGTTGGCAGAACGCGCGACGGCGATTCACTGGTGGCCGGCTGACGAGATCGAAGCAAGCGGAGCGTGTGGCCGCTGCGCTGGTATCTGTGTGGGCCTCGCCGCGGCCATCCGTGCCACCGTCTGCTTCGTGTTCTAGGCCTACGTCACGCGACCACGCGTCCTTCAGGTTCGTGGTGCACGCCGTCGATTTCAGCACAAGGTCAGTCCACTTCGATTCCATTCCATATGGTTGGATCTGCTAATGTTTCAAATTCGTATCTGGTTGAACATTTTATTTTGCATCCTCAGGAACCAAAGTTTCCATATCATCAGTTACCTAGAAATTGATTTAATTATCCTTGTTTTGGCATTTGACTTCTTGGGCACTCGGCAGCCAGCCAACAACTGAGATCTTGCATCTAAGACTTATCTACCCAGTTATTATTGTTAATATGTCTTAGACCACCATTTGTTGGGTGTGTTTGTGCTGCCTGAATCCTGACGCTTTAGTGCATACTATATTTAGCTTGAGTTTTTGGGGTGTTCTCTGATGATTCTCAGGTCACGAAAGAATTTTTAGTACCTATTATAAATACATTATTACTCTGGTTAAAACCATTTGCTTTAGTAATTACAACAAGTGATTGAGACATTGAATAGTGAGAGGGATGTGGTAGAATTTTTCTGTATTTAGCTTGAGTTTTGGGGGTGCTCCCTGATGATTCTCACGCCATGAAACAATGGTGTTCAATATGATCATTGTTGTTCAACATTTGAGCATCCAATATAAATACATTATTATTCTGGTTAAAAGCATTTGCTTTAGTAATTACAATAAACGATTGAGGCATGGAATAGTGAGATGGGTGTGGTAGAATTTTTCTGAACTTATATTAGTTTTCCAAATAATTGATTGCCATTGGATCATTTGAAGTGAGTTATAAAAGGTTTGTCTAATTTAATTTAATTTTAACAAATATAGGTACTAGAAGCACTGATAAATATTTTAGCAGCCGAGTGGACCGAGCAGCACAAGAACAGGGGAGTCCATGCATAATCTACCAAACAAAGCATTACTTCTTTTTCTTCAATTTTTAAATCTGTAGTGCGTCGGCATGCAAGACAACAACGGCAAGGTAGATACATATGTGTGGCAAGCTCACAGGTATCACCACATGCATCATCTGGGCAATGGATTTCCTCACCCAAGTAAATAATGGATCTGCTATTTTTATCTCTCTTCCCGCTATTATAATTAGCACCGCCAGTCTAAGGGACCACCCATTCAAATTAATGATAGGCTAAGCTGTTGTAAAAATTTTTTAGAGCTTTAGAATTAAACCATAAATGAAAAAACTGCAACATTTATGCTACTGAAAAGCAAAGCAAATATATGCCCTCTTCTGAGAACATAAAAAGTAAAATATGTATGCTATGCATGAATCTGAAGCATAAGCAAAACAAGTCCACGCTTGCACCTGATGTTTTTTTATGTTCTTAGAAATAATATGTACTGCTGTTTGACTTGCCATGTGTGATTTTGGGGATCTTTCTGCCATCTCTTACAACCCTGGAATGATCTAAAACTAATTCATCCGTATAACTGAAAGCTACTTGTGATCCACCATTGATGCCAAAAAAAATAAGACATAAAAATTTTCCCTTATCATATATCAAATTTTATTACTGTACAACTATTCTAAAAATGCGAGCAGTTAATTTAACAAGAAACACACAGTCTATAAAAAAACAAGAACACACATGCAGCTCACCAAGGAATGGAGAGAATCGGTACAGGAGAAAGAAGGAAGCGAATAATTCTTCGTGGAGGTCACAAGAACTGTCTAATTACAGAACTTTTAATGTTGATCTTGCTTACATTCTTCGTAGTTTCCCAAAGGATACAAATCCAGACTTATGTATATATGATAAGATATATATATCTAATATATATTTGGAATTTGTATTTGTCAAATTCTGGCCATGTATTTGATGGTAGATTGATTAATAGTGAAACTAATATACTAGGATGACATATGTCCTAGCTATAAACACGTGCGTGTCGCACGTGCATTACACTAGTGGTTATATATAACTGCATATATTCTTTGAATTCAAACAGGTACATAACATGCACGTATATATATGGCATGGATTGATTGACCTCCTTTTACATATACACGTATATTTCCTACGACCGACACGTTAATCCTTAGTTGGTTGCCATGAGTTAGTTTCCTTCGTCAGTGTACGTACTAGATTAGATTGGTTTTGACAATTTCCAGAATTACTTTTAATAATTGTGTAACTGCCTTTGGTTACGGCTTTCCGAACCGTCGCGTAACTTCGCATGAACTTTTCCACCATGCCATGTATATACTAATCAAGGCCGCTAAATCGCCAGGCCCCAACGCTTTGTGCTCTGCCTCCAATCCTCGATCACAACCGGCCGGTTCCACTCGCCGGAGAACATCGCCCACAACAACCATCACTGCAACAGCACCATTGCGTCACGTGGCCCTGGCATCACAGAAGGGCCGCCGCCGACTGGCGGCGATGGTGGCTGCTGGGTCCAGAGAAAGCAATGGCGGGTTGCCGTCGGAGGACCAGGTAATTAACACTAAACAATCATATCTGTTTTTCTTTGCTTGCATGCAATTTCCTTCCGACTATCAAACACATACATTAAATCGCCAGGACCCAGCGCTTTCTGCTTTGCCTCCAATTCCTCGATCACAACCGGCCAGTTCCACTCGCCGGAGAACATCGCGCACAACAACCATCACTGGAACAGCACCATTGCGTCACGTGGCCCTGGTATCACAGAAGGGCCGCGGCCGACCGTCGGCGATGGTGGCCACTGGGTCCAGAGAAAGCAATGGCGGGTTGCCGTATGAGGACCAGGTAATTAACACTAAACAATCATATTTGTTTCTTTGCTTGCATGCAATTTCCTTCCGTTCGACTATCAAAGACATACATTACTTCAGTAGAAGTCTCAGTCAGTTTGAATCGAAATATGAAGGATCAATTGAATTGATCTAGCCTTGAGTTTCAGTTGACTCACATAAATTTGAAGCAACTATTGTTATACTGAACTGCTTCTTTCTTCGGCCAATACATACTTGCACAGTTGCTCTGCTTGCACGCTTTCAATTGAACACGACGACGTATACAAACTAAACCAACAATATTATAAGATATCCTCACTTTCCTCCCAATGCTTTTTCTGCATCAAGTTTCATGAACGATCGCCGGTTCATCGTTTTTGGGCAATATCACCTTGCCGGCGATCATGGGACACGAGCAGGTAGAGCAAACCAGCGGCCGTGTGTGCCTTTGATCCTTATTAGCTTGATGACATCAACATGATGTCATGCTTACTAATTATGGCCCTACTATTTTAGAAAACCACAAATACCACCAGTATACATATATACATGCACATGCACACAATTATAATCGTCCATGTCTTAACCAGCATTCAGGATTAAAAGGCCATTTTTGACCAAAGATGAAGTCACACACAAACCACATAGTGAACGTGTGCTGCTTCTATCACATCGCATATGGGGCCTGTATATAAAAAAGTAAGCCATGAATCAATCGTTGAAAATGCATCTATAATGAGAGGACAAGCAAGCAGAAAACAAAGGCATGCACCTATTTGTTGTGCATATCAGAATATATATTTGCTTTTACATAAGAAGATTAGCTAATTAAACATTTCCTTTTTGTGTGCAGTAACAAATATCAGTATGTATTCTTGCTTTTAGATGAAAATAATTGCATGAGTGAACCTTTCTTATTTTTTTTTTTTTGTTCGGTAGCATATACCATTTGTATACTTGATTTAACATCAGAGGATTCTTATGCCCGTTCTACTTCTCTTATTTAAACTATTAGTGTATAAATATTAGTATATTATTTTTAATATTGTGACATATTTTCACTACTCAAAGCATGGTTTATTTTGATATATCTCTTATTGAGTTTTACCTCTGCAGCCTCGCCAACCACAATCGCAAAACATTTCCCCAAACAAGCATGAAGCGAAAGAGAACACAAGAAAGCGCGATCAAAAACCAGAAACGACCCAATAGACAACGCAACAAATTTGCGCCATCTCCAGCCGCATGCAACAAGAAACAACCTGATACTTCCCAAACAAGCATGAAACGAAATACGACACGTGGGAAAGCAGCCAACCTGAAGCGTAGCAGTAGACTTTGCAAGGAATTAGCGCCCTCGCCAACCGCGTGCAGCAACATACAGCATGATGAATCAGCACCCATGCTAGCCAAATGCAAAGCAACAGACAACAAGGGGAATAAGCACCCTCGCCAACCACGCACATGTCGCCGCACTGCTCACCATGTAGAAGTTCAGGTGCGTCGCAACAACACTTGAGATTTTGATTTATTAACAAGAGCATAACTATTAGCTGTAATGATTAAATCATAAAACAAGTTAGTGTTTTTTCCTCAAGTTTTCGCGGTATTCGTTTTCAACAAATTACTCCATGAATTGATTTTTTTTCTAACTTTTGCAGGTTGATAATTTGGATATTGTTATGGATTCAAATGTTCAAAATTTAGAAGAAAACAATTCTTCTAAAAATGAACAGACGGTTGACAAATCTTACGCAAATGAACAGGACGATTGACAATAAGCATCCACAAGAATTTGAACCAGAAATAAAAAATGACCAAACATATGATGAGCTTCCACGAGGTATTATTTTATTTATATATTGATATATATAGTTTGTCTCAATGTTATTTAATATGTTAAGATGTATAAATATATATATATAAATTTATTTTACTTGCAGATTATGCAATGACCAACAAGGATTTCTATGCTCAAAAAATAATACAGTCATCTATGACCACTGATATACTTGTGAAGATAGATGATATTGCCGTCAATCAAGATCAATTGTCATGTCTTCTAGACCCGGTTAAATTTTTTTGAACGACGATGTATGTGTACCAATCATCTATAAAATACTTCTATCTAATCTAATATAAATAATTATTAATAAACAGTATAATCTTATTGTTATTTTAATATTCTTTTTCAGGTTATAAGTGCTTATATCAGTTGTTTAAAGGAACAAGCACATCTTCATGTTAGAAATGGGGTTAAGGTATACTTTGAGAATCCTATTAACTCCGAACTACTGAAATGTGCTGGTAAACATAGAGTACATGAAGATGCGAGCTTCATTACAAGGATCGTTGAAAAGTATCTAAGTCATGACATGGTAACATATGTTTCCATATTTAAATTTTCTATTATTTAATACATTTTTATTGTTTCTTTTAAACATTTTATTTGATGTGATGTGAAATGTGAAATCTAAGACTAATTCATTGTCATCATTAGATTCTACTTCCAATAAATATCAAGGATACACATTGGTATTTAGCTGTTCTTCATGCAAAAAATGTGAGATACAAGTTCTTGACTCATTGTGTTGGAAATCCAATAGAGATGACCTCAAAACTACAGTAAGTCATGATTGCAACGTTCCACTTTATTTACATGTTTACATGATCCTCCTTTTTATGTTATTTATCGATTCACGATTAATTATTACTAATACTACATATTTCTACAGCTGAAAGGTCTGCAATCTCATTTAAACATTATTTTAAAAAAACAAAGTGTGGTCCGAAATTGGGAAGACCTTTGATGTCACTAAATGGCCAATCAAAGAACAATTGGAAGAACCAATACAGAAAAAGACGGGTATCTTTAGCAAGCTTTTAAATTATTATTATAATGTATATGGGTATAGATTTACTTTTTAAATACTCAAGGTTTTGATATTTTGTAGTTCATCCTGTGGTCTATTCATGCTCAAATTTATGGAACATTGGACTGGAGAAGAACTATCACAATATATTGCACGGTATATATATTACTTTTCTTAGGTGAATATAATAAGTTTAAAACATATTAAATTACTGGACATGTACTTACTTTCACCTTTACCATGCAGAAAAATATTTACTCTTTTAGGTCCAAGTTAGCCGGCATACTATTATATTGGAAAAGAAACAACATAGAAATAAAAGAAACAGAATGGATCAAAACCATCAGCAATCAAAGACACACAATCATGCATGCATCATCGTGCTGATGACCACGTACACCATCAGGTACATACTGCTAAAATCAAGCATAGATGTTAGCTAACAAATTATTGTTCATTCCTTGTTTTACTTTTCCGGTATTTAAATAAATTAAGAATTATAATTTGTTTTCTCCTCCCTGTTTGCACAAATGAACAAACTATTAACAATAGGGATCTAAAAGAAATTGAACAACAAATCAAAAGTCCGCAAACATATGACCAACTTCCACAAGGTATTCAATTATGATGTGTTACATATAGTTTGTCGCAATGTTGTTTGTTAAGTAACATTATTATATTATATATATTTTATATTGTATACAATATATTTTACTTGCAGATTATACAATGACCGACAACGATTTACGTGCTCAAATAATAATAGAGACATCTTCAGCCACCGATATACTTGTGAAGATAGATGATATTTGTGTGAATCAAGAAAAATTGTCATGTCTTCTAAACCCAATTGAATATATGAATGGCATGTGTAAGTGTACTAATGTGCTTTCAAAATATCTATCTTACTTGCTTTATAAATACTGTAATATAATCTTATTGTTCTTATTCAATATTGTTTTTGTAGGTTTTAAGTGCATATATATGTTGTTTAAAGGAACAAGAAAATTTCCAAGTTAGAAATGGGGTTAAAGTATACTTTGAGAATCCCGATTAACTCCTTCCCTACTAAAGCGGGATGGTAAAATTGGAGTAGATGAAGGTGGAAGCTTCATTACAAAGATCGTTCAAAATTATTTACGCCATGACATGGTAACAAACGTTTCCATAATTACTTAAATTTTTTAATGCATTTGTTTTGTACTGTTTTCAAATATTTATGAATAAGAATATAAGCTTTGAGATACAAGACTAATTAAGTGTCTTCACTAGATACTACTTCCAATAAATATCAAGGAGACACATTGGTATTTAGTCGTTATTCATGCAAAAAATGTGTGATTCAAGTTCTTGACTCTTTGTCTTTGGGATACCAATCGAGATGACCTCAAAACTACAAGAAGTTATGATTGCAACATTCCATTATTTAAATACACATTCAAAGATCCTCTTATTTATTATTAATATTACTAATACTATATATATGTCTACAGCTACAAGGTCTCCAATCACATTTAAACATTATTATAAAAAAAACAAAATGTGGTACGAAATTGGCAAGACCTAAACGTCACTAAATGGACAATCAAAGAACAATTAGAAGAACCGATCCAAAAAGATGGGTATGTATGACAAACTATTCAAATCATAATTAATGTGTGTACTTATTTATTTTTTAAAATTCTCAATGTTATATAACTTTGCGATTCATCTTGTGGTCTGTTCATGCTCAAGTTTATGGAATATTGGAATGGAGAAACACTATCTCAAAATATTACACGGTAAATATATTACTTTACATAGATAAATATTAAGTTGATAACTATTAAATTACTCGGACATGTGGTACCCATGCGGGGAAAATATTGACTCTTTTTAGGTACAAATTAGGAAGCATATTATTATGTTGGAAAACAAACACAGCAGCAATGATTCAAAGTGATGAACCAAATGGTGCTCCTAATGATAGTTGCAATGATATTATCATCTTGGAAAATCCAAATCCTAAAGCTCAAAAGGAATTCATATCACCAGAGTCATCATCAAGCGAAACAAAGTACCAATCATTGGTGTCGGTTCTTTCAAAGATAAGTGGACATGAGTTAATAAGCTGCGTTTGTGACTATATCAAATCAATTAATTGTCCAAACACCTTAAAGTAAGTTTTTATTTTAAAGAAATATTTATTTGTATAACCCGAAGTCAATTTCTAACATAGGCATTTCTATTTTCCTTCTCCTTTATAGTCAAATTTGGGTGCAAAGCTCCAAACCATATTCCATCGACTTAACTCTTCATAAGCTGAAACAAATATTAAATGACAATGAGCCCATGGACCCGAGAATGTTTCAATTTGATCACCACGAAAAGGCATGTACGATTACATGCGGGGAGATGAAGAAAATCAAAAGACCAATATCAAAGCATTTCCTAGACCTGCAGTTTTGGGTATGATGATCTAACATTTGCTCTTTACTCACTAAGTTATATATTCAATGATTTTTGCAACTAATCGTATGCTGATTTAATGTGTTAGATGATTCTTGATTTTGGGCGACATCAAACTACCGTAAAATGTTAGACATGGATCAGCTAAAAAACGGACCATACGTATATGGCACGGCATGGAGTACAATGTCTCAAGATGCAAATCAGTGAGTTCACATACCTAGACCTCATAATTTATTTGGTTTAATTTTCTTGAACTATTGGTCTTCTGCAGATTCTTATACCAATTAAATTGAGCGATGCCTACAATTTGTTCATATTGAACCAAGAGACCAAAACAGTATACATTTTGGACCCTACTCCTGCTGATCCAATTTACAAGCACAATCCAAATGCAAAACATGTGAAGAAACTCCAATGCATTTTCTGAACACTTACAAAAAATCCATGGCAAGATATGAATGGAACGAAGATATTTGCTTATGGCATCACATTATTTTAAATGATATTCCAGTTTACAATAGGTAAGCTTATTTTTATTTGATAATTTATCTTTTTACTTTACATGTTTGACTCGGTTTCAACATTCAACAAACATTATGTTTATAACTAGATAGATATATTTTCGACTTCGATTTTGAACAAAGATTATGTTTATAGAATAGATACATAGATATATTGCTTTAAATTCACTAATATTTGTGTTATCAGGGAACTATCAGGTTATCTCATTTCCATGTTCATGTCCGCATGGAAAGATGACAAACTACACATTCCACACTTATTAAAGGTAAAAAAACATTAGCATCCATATTACTTTTATTTTTATAGTTTTATCAGTGATATGCAGCTTATATATTAATTATTATTATATTACAAACAGGATCCGTACAATCTCAGAAAGCATTTTTGGGACAGCTATTGACTATCGATGAAAATAAATGTGAAGATAACTTACACGCTGGAGTTCAAGACCTCATAAGATGTATCAAAAAATACTCAGATTTAGAGAACTAGAGTTCAAGACTCATTACATGTATAAAGAGTACTCAAATTTTGACATAGCCAAGTATCTTTCTTATATTGTCTATGTTGTGATTATTATATAAATGTAAACCATTTATGTATAATTATTACAACACTTGAACAAGCTAAGTATCAGTCCAAAATATTTACTTACCCAATGGCTCTTAATTATTTCATCATTTACCATTTAGTCAGTGAAAATCATTTGAATGGTTCGAAAAATCACTATGTTATATTTTAGTTATAAGCACGTGCGTGTCGCACGTGCATCTCTACTAGCATTCAAAACTAGCCCTTGACGTCTCATGTCGTGGCTTATGTTTGTCTGCTCAGAACATAATCCGTGTAAACGCAGAATACAATCTTGCTTCGGTCCACTGATCTGATGCGGAAGCCTTGTGGTTAGCTTCACGTAGGGCAGTGCAGGCAAGCTTTATCAAACCATGATAAAGTAAAAGCGCTTCCTCAAAAAAAAAAAAAAAAATCAAATAAAAAAAGTAAAAAGACATACGCTAACCAAACATCCTTGTGCTCACTCAGCTCACAATTACCTATATCAACTGAGCCCACCAAGAAAGCACATCTTTACAACAAATTCATGAATATAATGTGGAAGGCTACGGCATACACCATCGTATCGTAAGCCATCTGAAATTACAGAGGACAAGCAACTTCCAATCCATAATACACCGTGGAAAACATAAATGTTCAGTAGCAGATAGCAACATTATTTTTGATCCATAGCATCACTCTACAAAGCCCAAACACAGCATTAAAAAGCAGAGTGAACCATCAGTGAAAACAGAGCAAGTCTTGTTCTGCCAAAACAGTTGGCGGAATGACCTTAGGTGGAGATGGAGATCAAACAATGGGGAGAATGCATATATTTGCACTAAGCTCCTGACGTTTCCTACTGCCTAGCCCGAATAATTCGTTTACATGCTGAATACACTGCTGCTTCGGTCCACTGATGTGATGGGGTAGCGATGTCGTCGGCCTCACGGCAGTGCAGGCACGCTTCATCAAACCACCAAACCAAGCGACGATAGGCATTGCATCTGCACATTTTGGCCAAATACTACGTTACACGGGATGGAATGTTAAACAGCTTGCAACCTACGATTAATCAAGCGTGCACGATTCTTCCTAGGGGAATCAGTTGAAACGGCACACACGGTCAGCTGAAACAACAGAAACAGTACCAAATGTTCTCATGGTGGAGACGAGCAATCGACATTTAGCCTAATTTACCTGAAGCGTACGCAGAGGGGCACAAGTTTGTCTGCATTCATGCGTTGTCCTGTTGGCCACTCGTCTTCAATAGGGCATGTCTTAGAGTAAGGAAACCACGTGCGATCACTGCGGGCTGCAGGAGACCAATTGAATTGGCTGAATGAAACTAAGGAAACACACTACTAGAAAAATAGAATATGTTAAATGAATATCTACCTTTGGCAATGGCAAAACGACTTATATTTGTCTCCAAGCAGAAAGGATAACCTATGTAGAGCACATACCATTTTCTTCAACTGCCTTTATCATTTGCATAGGCTTTGACTTGCTGGATGTGGCAAAACTTGTGCCACTCTGGACCAGATTTCCCAGCTGCTATGCTTGTGAGCAGCGAAAATGAACAATCTAGCAGGAAATGCCTTGGGTTCACATCCTGCAGATACCTGTGGACTCTTTCCATGTTCTTATCCTCCAGATGGAGTCGCTGTAGTGCAGGCATGCCTTCCAATATCTTGATCTTTGGGCATTTCAATATGACGAGCTTCTGCAGTTTCGGAAAATTACTAATCCTCTCAAGGGGAGTGTTTATAAACACGTCGAGGTGTACAACAGAAGCAAAGTTCTCCAAAGATCTTAGATGCTTGACATCATGTATATGTAATTTCTTCAAAGCCGTTGCGTGGAAGGCAATGCCAGGTGGCACACGGCTCAACTTGCACATTTTGAGTGCAATCACCTCCACGTTAGGCATTCCTTTTACTTGTTCCTCCCACGTCCATTCCTCCCATTCCACCATTCCCGCAAACCGCAGGCTCTGCAATCTTGGAAATGCAACACCTACCTGATTACTTGGTTGTAGGAAATCAAGCCCAACACACTTGATAGCCGGGGCACGAACAATCTGTAGCCTCTCTAAGCTGGGGAGTTGACTCCAGCCACTAGGAAACTCTGTGCAGCAGGCCAAGTCATTCATGGTTATAATCCTCAAGCTCCCAAGGGGCATAACTGCCCTCGGCATCATCCATCTTGGCAGCCGCTGACCAAAATATCCTTGGATGTCGATGTTTTCTAAGAATGGTGGAGGGCAAAGCTCATCAAAAACCTCCTCGATTCGTCTTTGCTCTTCCTTGGACGATTCTGAGAGCAGTATATCTTGAGGTCTACTCGTGCAAATCATGCACAATAATCTTAGACGATTCTTTTCACTAAGCCTGGCTTGTGTTGCAAATGAGGCCGAAGCTACATTCTCCAAGAAACATATACTAAGGTTCATTATCTGAGAGAGAGGACCCAGTTCTTGCAAACTACACCAATCACCATCCATGTGTGCTGGAAACCCATACAAAGTCCTCAAACAAGATGAACCACAAAAACCTTTGGTATAGTATTTATACTTGTCCCACTGATGTTAAGTTGCCTCAGGTGTTGAAGCATTCCAATGCAACTAGGAAGCTTAACTATACTCATGCAGCCCAAAAGGCTAATATACTGCAAGAATTTCAACTTGCCAATGTTCTCTGGCACCACAGATGTCTCACTATTTAGTATTGACAAATACCTTAGATGTTTGAGTTGATACAAAGATTCACCTAATTCATCAAAATTTACAGTGTCCGCAGTCTTGAAAAAGAAAGCAATGAATCACCTGGCTTAATCTTTATATGACCAACTGAAATCAGTGTTCTCAGTGATTTTTGTGTTTCTAGAGAACACCACTCAAAATCATGTGTTTTTGATCCTTCCTTTTCCATGGAAAATCTAATAAACTTCTCTGATTTAAGTTTACTAGAGATATGAGTGTCGCTGTTGTGACATACAAGTGCTTCATCTCTAGTGACAAATTGAGCAAATGACCGAACAATATCGTGCATGCTGCAAACAAATTGATCAACAAAATTGGAATGGGGCTCAAGCAGATTCCTCTCTATTAACTCGTCAAAGTACTCTCTTCCTTTCTCTTCTAAGTGGCATGAGTTTCCATGAACAAATCCTTCACTAACCCACATCCCAATAATGTCATCTCTATGGAACAGCTTGCTTCGTGGGAGGAGGCAGTAGTATAGAAAGCATGGTTTTAAACTTGGATGCAAATCCTGGTAGCTTAGGTATATTGCATTATTTAGATCTTCAGGCATTTGAGATACTGACCAAATAGAATCTTGAAGAACCTTTTCCCAGTCGGCGTGTCTAGTTGTTTTCAGTCGTAGGAGACCTCCAATCACTTTCACAGCAAGTGGTAAACAGTCACATTTCGCGACAATCTCCATCCCAATTACCTTTAACATTTCTACTTTGGGCTCATCATGCATATTTACCACAACCTGCAAGCATGTCAGACCAATTAGAAATCTCTACGATACCCTGTTACTCCCAAGCACGTAAAAAAACAAACTGAATTTTAGGAAAACAAACGTCACACATGCATGTGCGCACGTAGTCAATGTTACTGTGCGCTGCATATTCTCAGCTTCTACGTGGCTGCCCTCAGGGTGAATAATTGATGTTTTAATCGACTCTGTCCATATGGAGAGATCGAATGAACAAATCAGTACCAAAAAATATGTGGGCCAAGCCATGGACTCAAACACAGGTGGGCAGGTGCCACCGTAAGAAACACAACCAGCTGATATATGATCAGTTCGTAGATATTTATGTTTTTGCTATATACAGAATATGTAATGTATCTTGTTACATAATAAAAACAATGTATGTAGGAGAAAAGCTAAAAGATATTATATTTTGATATGGAGGGTGTGCATTAAATAAAAATATCATTGTTTTCTTTGTAAGGTGAGTCGATTTAGACTCCAAACCTGAGTCGATTTTTTGAGTTTATAGTATTATTTTTTTTTTTAGCACGAGAAGCTGACCAAGGTGAGAGTATCTGAAATAGAAATAAGAATAATGCAAATACACACAAGAGTATTTACTGGTGAAAAGAATGGATATGTGAAAGAACAAAGAAATAAGTATATGTGAAATTCTGTTAAAATATGAATGAACAACGGAGAGATAATTTCAACACATTTACCTAACACCTGCACAACGTAGGATGCAAAAGTGCACCGCATAAAATTGGAAAAAAAATACGAAATAACTTATAACTAAGGAATATCTGTGCGGCATCCTACTCCTATAAAAATAAACCCTACTAGAGATTTCTCTAAACATGCAAGCTATCTACATCAGCAATCCACTCAGGTTCCACTAGAAGTTGCAATTATAGCCAACAACACATGTAATTATGATAGTTTATCTTCATCCACTTACATACATTTTGTTATCCACAATGATGTGTACATAAAACTATTCACCAAAATTAAATATTTCAGATGATTTCATTCTTTTAACTATAAATATCAATAGTCTCCTTTCTTTTCAAATTATCTGAAATCCCCGCGGCAACGCGGGGTATTCACCTAGTATACTAGATAACGAAGTAACATCAGTATAGCATTCGAAGTTGATAGCTTAGTTTTAGTGCTATCTGGAATGTTGATGCAGCCTTCTATGAGCGTAACCGTTCAACAGCATCAGGGGCAATTCTTCGAGATGAAGATGGAAGAACGTGTGTGGCACCGCTCGGTGGTATGAATTCTGCTTCAATGCTCTTGCTGCTGAAGCATTGGCGTGCTGGGATGGTATGCTACTAGCGCAGAACAGAGGTGTTCAATGTCGTCTTGTGATGGAAACAGATTGTCTAGTACTGACAGGTTTATGGGAGAATAGAGCACATCAATGCTCAGAGATTTCATCTGTCCTTGCACAAATGGATGATCTTAGTCGGACCTTTATAGATTCAATTTACGTTTCATTAGTTGTAATTGTAATAAGTTAGCGCATACTTGTACCCGATTGGTATCACTGTCCCATGATTCTCAGGTGGCGCAGTGGCGTATAACCCCACCTGGTCTTATGGATATCTTAGACCGAGATTGTAACCGCGCCGTTGATTAATGAAGGTCCGGTTCCCCCTCCAAAAATCCAGCGGGGCCCAGCAACCCAAAGAGGGGCGCGTGCACTCCTGAGGCAGCCTGGCTGCCGCCGTCGCCGTCCGCCATCGCGTCATTTAATTTGCCATTAAGTAATCGTTATTTAGGAATAAAATAGAAATAGATTAGAAAATAAAATAGATATACTTTTTGTGAAAGTCTTCTCGCACTATAAATACAAGAGATATGTAATCATTTGGAATTAATCAAAAAGTTATTAAAGGGGTAAAACCCAAAGCTTCGGTTTTCAAGGTCTCTCGCTCTAGTCCTAGCCGTCACTGCTGCCGTCCCCAGTCACGCACGCCGCGGCACTCAGGTGCCCCACCGCTCTCATGCTGCCCACGCCGCCAATTGTCGCCGCACGATCGCGAAATACATCCGGACAGTGGCACTTGGTACTTGGAGACCAGATCGATTCCTCGGCCCTCACCATCGCCCTCGAGATCAGATGGCCAACGCATGCACAGTCGTGTTCATGACGGAGTACGAGAAGGCGATGATAGCACTTTGGGGAGAAAATAGTAGGCTGCCATGGAAGCCGCGAAACGATGATGTCCCTGCCATGGGCGCCACCGACAAGTGGCGTCGTTTCGTCGGGCACCGACAATGTCATCTCCATCCGCGATGATGCGCCCGACGAGGACACCCCTTGGGCGCCACCACCGCTCAAGCAACGGGCACATCCACCCCAAGGACCATCGACGCTCAACCATCATCTCCACCACGACCATCGACGCTCCAAGCAACGGGCGCCTCCATCCCAAGGACACCCCCGTTGTCGAAGTCTAGATCAGATCAGATCTGGAGGCCACCAATGACACCCTCTAGTTGTTTGATGAAAAGCCTACCCAACTAGACCAACCTCTCGCGGCTACAAGAGCTGTGTAGATAAGTTCCTATGTCACCGCAACTGCTAATACCCAGACGCACATGCCTCCACTACGGCCAACCATGTCGTCCGACACCTTTGTGAAGACGCTGCTACTAAGGGCGCCGCAGATGGCAACAATGCCCTCGCGGGTACCAATGCCGATGACGACGACGCCCCAAGGGCCCCACCAATGGCAACGATGGCCCTCCTACATGCACTAACACTAGAGAGAACAACGACGCTCGCATGGGCACCTCCGCCGACACTGTCATTGCCTAGCCCTAGCTGCCAGAACATTGTGGGACGTCCCTCGGACATCTACTTGGGCCGAGAACATTGACGCACAAGCTGCAAATCTATTTGCGGCTGCCACATAGGCGCCAGCCCTAGCGTAGATGAGATCACAAGACATCGACACCGACGTTGCTGACAGAAGCCCCGACAACCTTTACATGGCAGACGTCATGCACACCAACGGCATACCCTTGTAGATCAGGCCATCCCTCGCTCTGCGGTCACCAAGCAAGTAAATCTCAATCCACATGATGCCACGTTCACAGGCACCGCAATTGAATCAGATTTGAACATGGCCATCAACAAGGCTGTTATGGAAGACCATCAGGTTAGACTAACCTCAAATAGTATTTTTGCTATCACATCTAAGCAATCCCTCTCAGCAAACACCACAGAGATCACTATGGAGGAGTCAAAAAATCTACATCGACAACCGACAGCACATCAACCGATAGTGCCAACGTGCCCAATTCAGACCAACAGCAATCCGATCACCAAGACAGGGCAACAGAATCAGGAAGTAACACCTGAATTCCAACTACAATTTTTGAAACCTACAATGACAACAACTTCTATAGTACATCATCTTGCAATCCTGGAAATATTTTCATACAATGTTCTTAGAGCACGAATAGCACTATAGCCATGATTATTGTCATATTCTGGAGTCGCAAATTGGGATACATCCAGTGCAATGGATGCAACTACACCACAACTGCCCTTCACCATGGTCAACAATGCTACACATCTATCAGCGTGGCTGGCTCACTCTATGTCCTCAGCAATCAGGTATGAAATATTTAACCCAACAGCAATACCTGAGTACATATACTTGACGGAGAACAAGGAGACAACATATATGGAATACAGCTCGCCATTCATCAACAAACTCCACTTCTTTGTCAATGGGAAGCAACAGCCCAAGGAACGTCAATGGGAATTACACGGTCGGCCTGCACCTAAGACGAGAGACGCGTCTTTCTCAATATAGTTGTATGATGCCCTCCAATGGGTCATGTTACCTCAGCACCAGGATGATCCTCGTACTTGGCACGACAAGGTTATCAACTCCGTAGCAAAACCAACCACGTACGACTACTGCCCGGATGATTTCCTCTTTGACAACAACGGCAAGAAACAGGGAACACCTGGACTACCTGTCCTAGGCTGACTAATGGTCACACTGAACAACAGGCTTGGTCTAGGGACTATGGCCGGCTCTTCGATGGGGGCCGCCCCTACCCTATGACAACGGTATGGCGCCCTGAACTTTTACTGGTCTCCCAACACGAAGTTGCAACCAACACGGAGTTGCAGCCAACACGGACTCATAGCATAAATAACGCCACCAGACAGGCAACACATCGGGACGCCTTCAAATGCCCAGCTATATCAGCTATGGCAGACTAAGGGCCCTCAAGTCGGACACCTCTATCTAGGACCTCGGTGTTAGTCCACTCCATGTCTGATCAGCAGCACTTCGTTGACGGTCTTCTTCTTCGACGATAAGAGTCGCCACTCGGTCAACGTCACCAACCGTGCAACAAGACAGCGTGAGGACGCGCTATCAGGAAAAAGGGGAGGGTATGTCACTGCAAATCCAGCGAGGCCTAGCAGCCCAAAGAGGGGCGCATGCGCGCCTGGAGGCAGCCTGGCTACTGCCGCTATCCGCCGTCATGTCATTTACTTCAGGAATAAGATTGAATCAGATTGGGAAATAAAATAGATTTATTTTTTGTGTAAGTCTTACCCGGACTATAAATATAAGAGACATGTAATCATTTGGAACTAATCAGAAAATAGGTAAAACCCGAAAGCTCCGGTCTTCGGGCTCTCTCACTCTAGCCCTAGTCGTCACTATCGCCAGCCCCAGCGCGCCGCCGCCCCTACTCACGCGTCGTGGTGCACAGCGCCCTAGCGCCACCGCCCACCACCTCGCCACCGCCCTCGCACCGCCCACGCCGCCAATCGCAGCCGCACGGGCCACCGGAATCCATCCGGACTGTTACAGTACTTGAACAAAAATTGAGCCATATATGTTTAAGGAAGTTATGGTGGACAACTACTAAGTCATACATCTAAAAATGATACTGTAATAAACTGATTAGTCTTACCTTAGTTTGTTAAATAAATTTGATTGACCAGACACCATTTGATATTGGTTTCGTGTTTAGATCCGTAAAAAGCACCGTAGCGAGCTGAAAAGCAGGGTAACATGTTTTGTTTGTTTGTAATTGTCACGACCCAGGAAATAGGGCCGGGAGGGCCGGGCCCAACCGCCCCAAGGGCGCCGGCGCCCGCCAGGGCTCGCGGCGCCCCCGCCGCCGTCCCCTCCCTTCCGCGGATTCTTCGGCAACTAATTCGGAGAAAAAGGAGGAAAATATCTAGGATTATCTTTAGGTGTTTTGGTGTACAAGGGGGTTATCTCATCTATAAGGGAGACCCTTATTAGGGAAATAAATAAATAGGATATGCTTGTAAAAGGTATTCCAATCTATAAGGAAACTTTAGAGAGATTGCTTGAGATACAAGTCCCAATAGCCGGGCTATATAAGTAAAGGGGTGCATAATCTTTGGGGGCAACAAGCAAATAAATAAATTTTATCCCAATCTCTCCGCTCTCCTCTCCCTCGCGCCACTACTAGAATCAACCGGTTTCCCTAGGGTTTTTTACTTTCCCTAGGAAAATTGAAGAACCCTAGGGACAAAATTCTTTCCCTAGGAAAGTTCTGGAAACCGTAGGGAAACTTCACCTTTCCCTAGGGTTTGATAATTTCCTCAGGATGGAAGTGGCACGCAGGCATCAAGTTGGAAAGTTTCCCTAGGAAAGATGAGAACCGTAGGGAAATTTTCATGGGCGGGGCCTAAAATTTCCATGCGCGGGGTAATTTTTGAACTATCTCCTCTAGTCCTCTCTCTCCATCTCCGGTGGGACCCGTCACAACTCACAACCTTATCTCTTTAGCTCACTTCTATTTCCACCGCACGCCTGTAAACGCCCCTCATTCTATCTTCTTCGCTGCTGCTTCTACTCTCTCTCTCTCTCTCTCTCTCTCGCAGAGCAACAAGGAGAGGCGTGGACCTTGCTGGCCGCCATGGCGACGAGTCCACGCTGCCGCCGTCGGCCTGCAAAGAGGAGCGGAGCTGATGCACGGGAGAGGCGGCCCTGCCTTTACCACAGCGCGCGCCGCCTGCTGCAGTCGTCATACGGCGACGCTGATGGGAGGGAGGCCGCCTTGCCACGGCGGCGCCGACGCACGGGAGGCGAGCTTGCCTTTGCGGCGGCACACCGGCGCGTCCCTGCTGCTGTCTGGTGCGGCGAGGCTGACGCGCGGGAGCTAAGGCAGCCAGGCCTGTCTTTGCCGTGACGAGTCCTGCTGCCGTCCTCGTGCGGCGAGGAGGCTTGCATACGGGACACGAAAGGGATCCTGCATCTCCTTGCTTAGTTGCTTCATGAATGAATGTGTTTGATTTCTTCCGTTGATTGGGATGTTGTGGGCCGGGTGATGTTTTAATCCCTTGTCTCCTTGCTTCCGATTCTTCTGTAAATAAAGATTTGAGAGTTAAAAAAGATTAGTTATGTTTGTGTGATTGTTTGCGTTGATGTATATTTGAGAGTTAAAAAAGTAAATGTACATTTGAGATAACGTAATGGATAATTGATACTAGTATGTTTCATCACTATTAATATATTTAAATTAGAAAACCAAATCAATGTTTCCCTAAAAAAATGGACCGTAGGGAAAGCTGCTTTGCAGGTTTGGTCCAGTGCCACGGTGGCATGGTTCCCTAGGGTGGTGAATTCTAGGGAAATTTTCTTTCCCTAGGGTTTCGATTGAAAACCCTAGGGGACTCCGTCTTTCCCGTCAAAATCTGCCCTAGGGGCCTTTCCTTCGAAAATTCCTAGGGAAACATATTTCCCCTACCGTTTTCTAGTCTTTCCCTAGGGTTCCGACCCTAGGGAAACTCGTGAATTCTAGTAGTGCGCCGCCCCTGCCCCTGCCCCCGCTGCCGCGCCGCGCCGCCGCCGCCAAGACGCCGCGCGCCACCCAAGCCGCCGCCCGCCCGTGCGGCAGCCGCCGCCGCTGCTCGCCACCACCACCACCATCGCCGCCATCCGCCTCTCCTTCCTCAATCTTCCCAATTCACGTGTCGGGTTCGGCCCAATCTAGCTGGAACGGCGGTGGTATCCGGAGACCACTACGATCCACCCACCACCATGGATGCGAATCAAGATCTTTGCTTGAAGAATTTGACGGACGAGGTCGCCAAGATCCACACCGGGATGGACCAGCTCGATGATAGGATCTCCATCTTCACCGACAATGATCTGCGCGAGCTCAAACACCGCCAACAACTTGTGAAGCCGAGATCGAGATGCGGGCAATGTTTGAGGTAGCGGCCGTGACTTCATCAAGAGGCGTACTAATGGCAAGCGAGAACCGGGACAATCAAGTCACCGCAGCCTGATCGGCCGAACCCGATAAAGTGCTACTTGAAGCCTCGAGGCTGCGCGCCCGATAGGGGGCCGCCACCGGGCGCATGCGCCGCCCCCACCTCCACCTCGGCCGACACCTTCTCAGCTCGGCTCCGTGCCCGCACAATTTGTCCCTTCTCAACTTATGATGGAAAGGAGGATCCCCTTCCATGGATCAACCGCTGCGAACGTTCTTGAGGAGGACAAGGTACGCCCGACAACGGGGCAGGTCCGGTATGCCTCTTATCATCTCACGAGGGCGGAGCTCAACAATGGTACATGAGGCTGTCCCGGGAGAAACCGGTGGCGGATTGGGCACGCCGCCCAATATGTCAACGAGCGCTTTGGCCCGGCCCGAACGGCGCAATCCGTAGGGGTGAGCTGGCATCACTAAGGAAGACAGGCACCGTCGATGAGTACACGGAGCGGAGTTCTCGGCACACGTGGCACGAAAGGGCAACCTCGGCGACCGGCCAGCGAGGTCAACATCTACACAGCGAGGCTTGGGCGAACCGCTCAAGACGGATGTCGAGATGCAGAATCCCAAGTACAAGGAAGCAGCCATGTCTCTCGCCCGGGGCGTCGAGCGACGCCTCGCCATCCTATACAACACGGCAAGCTAGCACGGACCAAGGGCCGGGCCCCCGCGCCCTGCCTCTGGCGCGCCCCAGGTGCCCCCTCGTCGACACCACACCACCTCGACCATTCAAGCGGCCGATACGGAAGAGATGACGAGAATGACGCAAGGCTGGTCCCGCTTCAACCGTGATGGCGGTTCTCAAGGGGTCACAAGTGCAAGCATCTTTTCGACATCACGATCTTCAGCGACTACACGCGGCGACATGACAAACGCCCCACTAGCGGACGTCAAGAGGAGCCGGCTGATCCGAAGGTCCTCGCGGGATCGACTCCCGGTGCGTGGTGCTCATTCTCTCTACCTCGTCGGTATGATCTCGAGGAACAGGCATCAACATCATCGTCGACTCGGGCAACGCGCAACTACATCGACTCCGCGTGGTGACCACGGCGGGGCCCTCGGACTCGGCCGGTCGCGTGTGCGATCACCGCTGGCACACGGCCGCGATCTACATGCAGCGCCGCCGCCTTTGGCGTGCCACTACACCTCGGCGCCGGCACCCCGAAATCGGCGCCTACGTCATGCCGCGGGCGAGGGCGTCGGCGTCATCCTTGGCATGCCTTGGGCGGCAAGCTGGGGGCGCGTGGCGTGGGACCGCAGCAACCCACGAGCTGCGGTACTACCGTGAGGGTCGCGCGACCACGTTCACCTCGGCTCCACCCCCTCGGTAGCGGGGCGCCCGGCCCCTGGCCTTCTCCGTCCAGGCATCTTCGCTGGCATCCGTCACGCTGCGACTTCGGCTTGGAAAAGCGTTCGAGGCATGCGGCGCCTTAGACCTCTACGACACATCCGCGAAGTCTTCGTCCAGCTACGCCGAGGGCTACATTGGAGGATCAACACCTATGCCGCATCGCCCTCGGCGTCACCCACAGGCGACGCTGCTCCAGCTTGGACACTCGAAGACGGCCTCCTCCTCTTCGGCGGCCGCTTCTACCTTCCGGCCTCCTCTCCACCTTTGCCCGGACTTCATTGGAGGCCTTGTTTCAGGGCGGAGTTCGCGGGATCGAACTTCCTCGCCTTGGGAGCCTACACGATGGAGCCAACTTCAGCTACACCGACCACCATACACTACTACAGAAATGATTAACCGTGGCGGGCATTTTGGATTTTTCCGTGGCGGGCATTAGGTCCACCACGGAGCTAGGGTCACGGTTAATCGTTCGATTAACCGTGGCGGACCCCATGCCCGCCATGGAAAATCCATTAACCGTGGCGGGCGTTTAACAAAAACCGCCACGGTTAATAGATAACCATGGCGGGCATCTTTACATGCCCGCCATGGTTAATGTATTAACCATGGCGGTTTTGTTATAAGCCTACCACGGTTAATTAATTCAGGATTAATAAAAAAATAATTCAAAAATACTATAAAATTATAAATTATGATTTAAACCACATATTAAATAATAGAGTAAAATGCATTGGGAGTACCTAAACTATTTAGTGGGTAACATCTAGGTACCTCAACTCAAAAGTGTACCAACTAGGTACCCAATCTATTGCTGTTGCTCACTACCAGCACCCACAGCAGCCATGTAGGCACCACAATAGCCACGTAGGCACCACCTGGTCATGACCTTTGCTAAAAACCCCCAGCTGAAATATGAATTCACATGTTACTCATATATAAATAGGATGGAATGAACGCAAATTGAGAACAGCTGAGCACATATATATGTTTTGGTCATTACAGCCAATGTTTTGGTGCTTCCATCCATTACATATGCTAAGAGATAAAAACTGAGCACATATATGTTTTGGTCATTACAGCCAATGTTTTGGTGCTTCCATCCATTACATATGCTAAGAGATAAGCAAGCTGCTGCAAATGATCTATACTTATATGATCATTGCACAAAAGGCCGCTCTAGTTGCTACACAAAAGGCAACTATAATTGCTTGACAAAAGGCAACTATATTTCCTGCACAAAAGACTACCTAAGCTGTTCTCTACGCTGTCCTACTTCCCAGACTGACCTCTCTTGCCCATCACTGTCTTGGTCCTTGAGGTCCTTCCAGCCTTTGTTGCTGTTGTAAGTATACCATGCCTTGCTGGTGGGAGGCTGGACAGGATGAAGGCGAGTTTGGCAATTCACATAAAACCTAATGTTTAGTGCTTTGCCATAACAGCCCAATCTGGGATCAAATACATGTACTAACACACCACAATCATCTATCACAATCTACATTGAACATAGGATAGGGCTTTAGGAGTCACGACACATACCATAAACAGGCGCTGGTTCACATTTCTTCCGCTGCCGACCGGCCATGGTCCCGCGACCGAGGCGTGCCACGCGCTCCGCGGCAAAGCACACGGCGTCCTCGGCCGCTCGCGGCTGGCGAGCAAGCCCCCTCACAACCTCACTCGTCCCCCTCCTCCCCTCCGCGAGACGACCTGGAGATGGCGGCTACATCCCTCGCGCCGACGAGATTGGGAGAGGGAGCGCGGGCGCCGGCGAGATTGGGAGAGGGGAAGGCGGCGCCGGCGAGATTGGGAGAGGGAAGGCGGCGGCGAGGGAGATTGGGGGAAGGGAAGGCGGCGGCGAGTAAAGAATTCCAAACGGGCTGAATCTAGCGGGCCGGCACGGGCATCTTTGAAAAAGCACGGCCCGAGTAACGCGACGGCACGGCCTCTCCCATGCGGGTGCTGGCGGCCCGGCGCCGTCGTGCCGTGCACGGGCGCGCGGTCGGCGCCGCGTCGGTCGGCCTCGCACGCGTCCGTTTCAATCGGCGGCGGTGACGGCCGCGGCTCTTAGCCGTTGGATTCTTATTCTATCAAATGTCGGCCGTTGGATTCATTTCTAACCTAGCTATAAAAAGACACATCTCTCTCTTTTATCTCATTTCCCTCTCTGGGCACCGCCCGTTGTCTTGCCTGCTCCTCTCGTTCTCCTTCCCTCTCTTCATCGGTGACTTATCTTCTCCATGCGGCCCTCCGTCCGGACACACAAGACCTTGAGGACGGGACCCGACACTACGGCTTGTGCGGCGGCAGCGTGATCTGTCGCGGCGGTGGTGGCCTCAGCGGCGGCGGCAACCAAAATTTCTTGGACTTGTCGGCGGCGGCCTCGGCCGTGACGACGACCTCGGCGCGGAGCGTAGCTGCGCCGGCTGCGGCCCGAGCATGCGGACTGCCGTGCTGGCAGCACGGCGACGACACGAATGAGCGGCCGTAGTGCCGTGCTCGGGCCGAGATGCCGGCGACGGTGGCACTACACGGCGCGGCACGGCGATGCCGTCGTGCCTCACCGTGCCGTGCCCAAAGCGTGCCATGCCGCCGCCGTGCCGTGCTAGTGCCGTGCCGGGCGGCACGTTTGGAAATCTTTAGCGGCGAGGAGATTGGGGGAAGGGAGGCGGGCGGCGGTCGGCCCGGCGGCGGCTCGCGAGATTGACGAAGAGCGAGTCCGTCCAGGGAGATGTAGTACGGGATTTTTTTTTTGTGCCCCGCTATGGGAAAAGAAGAGGGAGCATTCGGCGGGGGCTTTTACGCAAAAATACCGTGCCCAATATCTAGGTCGGCATGTCCACGTAGACTCTAGTACCGTTGGTAATCAACATCAATAGATTGGGTACCTAGATGGGAGCTTTTTAATTGAGGTACCTATTTGGTACTCCAAGAATAGTTTGGGTACCTATGGTGCATTTTACTCTAAATAATAAAAATAAGAGAATGTTCACGTAAATCTTAAACATGTATCACAATTTAACATTCAACTAACATGGACATTCAATTAAGCACTTAGAGTTTAAAAGTGTGATCACCACACATCGAATTTACAAAACTCGATCGAACGATCGATTGATCAATCACGTTTAGCTTGGTTACAAGTCCGGGCGATCCCACGTATAGTCCTTTATGTCTAGCTTATTTCTCCCAGTCCGTAGTTCCCATAAGTCGGGATTTGTAGCAAGGTCGCTCTTATGGTCGAAGAAATTGCCGGTAGGTAGCACAACGCGTCCTCAACGACGCCCCTACGGATGGCGCCAACCGGTTTCTTGAGCGTAAGGTCCTCCAAGCCTTTCATCCAAAAATCTTGTGTGGTTTTTTTTCTTCGCTCGCGCCACGTAGTACGGTACACGTCAGCTGCGGGATATGAGCGATGGGTATAGAAAACCACACGGGTTCTTTCGCCGAAAGGTCGCTTACCGCGACCGCATGCACGATATATGTACGAAAATGGTTAGAATATATTATGAGACCATTCAATATGGACGAGCAAACGAGTAATCTTTGCATATACCTCGTAATCTCGCGATCTTCATTTCGATCCTTATGTTTGTCTTTGCGTATGTTGTGCCTCGATCGAATGACTCGGGGCCTTTCAAGTAGTCCTTGTAAGCCCCATGCATCGAATCCCACAAAGTGTCATGACTTACAGAAGTTTGCGGTTGTTGACGGTCATTAACTACATATTTTATACCGTCAACATTAGTATAAAACTACCAAAACACAATAGTGATAGGGCTTTGAGCTAACCTTTTCCACAAGTTTTGGTACTTCACTTGTTTTGCAGGGCAATGTTGAAAACATATATATATTGGGCCAAAAGCAAAGGAAAATATACAAGATAAAAATGGCCCAAAGCAAAGCAAGGAGAAGAGAGGAGAAATGCCCATAAATATGAATATCAACATCTATACATAAGCCCAAGAAGTCGAGGCCCAAATCCAAACATGAAATCATACCGGGCCGCAGGACATGGGTTTAGTATTTTGGGCATAACTTTCTCATACGAAATCGGATTTCAGTGATCCAACAGTCAAAACGAAGCTTACTCCGAGGCCCACGCACTCCTACAAAATTTCAGGCCAAACGGCCCATATCTTGGTGCGCGCGCACCAAGTGGTGCGCGCAGCGCACCACTGGCGGGCCGCCAACCGGGCCCAGCTTTCTCGAGGCAGTTCATTACTTTCAAAAAAAGTGTGTTGCCGACGTTGGTTGGTTGGTTTGGGCTGATTAGGAAGGTATTCCAAGGTTGGTTTTGCTCCTTCCATGTGGGGATGGCCATCTTCCAAAGAGCCCCCTCCTCTCTACCTATAAAAGGAGGCTCTCTCCCCCTCATTCAACACACACCAATTCCATACAACACAAGGAGAAGCCACAATGTAATAGAGATGAGAGAGTTCCATTCTTGTTCTTCTTCCCCCTCTTAGTTCTAATGGAGAGTGAGAGAGGAAAGGCTAGAAGGAAGTTTGGTTCCTTCTACACGGAGTTGTCGGTCCGCCCCCGGTGTGCCGCGGTTCCTAGGAAGTCGGAGTGCTCGAGTTGTCGGTACCCGCTTCGCTTGTACCTCGCAAGCTACTTACACTTTGGTGAGAAAGCTTGTGATTATCTTTCAACTTATTGTTCTTCAAGTATATTATCTTAGCTGTTGTAGACTTGCGGGATTGGTAATCGTACCTTCGGGTCGTAACTCTTGGAGAAGGAACTCTTTGACCGGGGAACCTTGTACGACCCAAGAGTTGTGGATGGTAGTGCAAGCGTGATGTTTGGGCTAGCGTTCACCTACCTTTTGTGGCGCATCCCACGGTTGAGGGGTAGGCGACTTGGTCGTGACAAGCCTTGTCCGTCCCTTGAAATCCCCCACGTTCGGGTGCGGCAAGTGCTAATTGCCGGGACAGCGTCGCCTTTGGGCGTGGGCCGGTGCGAAGTGAGTAGACAAATGGACTTTAGAAATCCCCGCTCAAAACCACGAGCCCATAGAGATACCTCACTATCCATAGTTATCCTAGGGTGACCCTTCTCAAAGATTAGAGCGCAAACGTTCCTCGTGGAAAATACGATACCTCGAATATTTCGGGTGAAAGCTACAACGACAATTCCGTGCGCTTTGCGGATTTATCTCCGGTGCGTTAAGAAACGTCAACAAGCTTTTACGGCGCCGTTGTCGGGAACGGTAGTCATAATTCTCTCTCGAGCCTAGAGCACCCGTGTGTTGTATCTAAAAAAAATAGTTATTTATTTTTCTTTTTCCAAATTAAAGCCTATACCAAATTCAAAATCCTTTTGCTTCTCCAATGGGGAGTTCACAAGAGCCACAATTTTTTTTTTTTCAAAACCAAAATTTTTATCTAGCTATGAACTCAACCTAATTTAAAAAAAACTTTTGGTTCAGGCACTCCATCTGCGGAGACCATTTTGAAAATCTATGTTGCCACCTACGAGATTTCGAGGAATTATGATCATGCCTTAGCATTCCTAGCATGATCCAAGAAATTCACATGTGGAATTTGTTTCTCGCTCTCCCTCATAGGGAAAGCAAAACAATAGTACACTATTGTCGTAGGAAATTTGAATGGGGGACCGAGAAGAACTCAAAGACAATTTTTGTCTAGCATTCTTCCCCATCAATGTCTACCAAGGACAATCCTCAATCTCAAGTAGGATGAGAAGGAGTCCATAGGTGCAGCCTAGGCCGGATTTATAATGTTTATACATGTTGGCCTAGACTTGTCATTACCCGATAGTGTGCCTTTGCATATGTTTTTTTTTTTTTTTGGGTCTTGACATAGATCTTGCCCTATGCCTTGACATGACCATTGGAGGGTTGTTTGCAAGTAAACCAACAACGGAACATAGGAAAACCCTTGAACACATCCTAGAGAAGCTTGCTTCTCCCGTTGTAGAACCTATCCCCCTCCATATTAAGGGCATGTCAAGCATTGAGGAGCCCTCATCGGTCGAACCATTCCACATACCGCCATTGGAACCGATCGTTGAGCCTTCTCTCCCGAACCACGAACACCGAAGGAAGGAATGCTTAGATCCTTCGGAGTTCGCGATTGAATTCAAGGATGATGACGTAACCTCATAAACCGAGGTGCACTTAGACTTTCATATCTATCTCATCCTTGACTTCAGTCTTCTCATAGGCTACCCTCTAAAAAAAAAAAAAACTTTTTTTCACGAAAAACCCATAGAGGAGAGCTGTGATGAGAAGATTGGGAAAGATTGCTTTCGCCTCTCACACCTAGACATCCCAAAGGCGAAGCATCTTCCCAACCAAACCTGTTCGAGGAGGCGAAATTTATAACTCTACTCGTTTCACCCAAGTTGTTTTCACATCTTAGTGAAATGAAACACTGTCGCCCTCACACGACGCGCAAGTCATGTCCCTCGGCCGCTAAGGCGTTGTTCTTGACAATGGTCAAGATTCAACATTCGACCTTCATGACACATCTATTGAGGAAAACCTCATGTGCCATGGACATGCACGAAGCAACAACTCTTGAGACCAAGCAAAAATTTGTTGATGGGCATAACAAGTTGTCATTTGAGACTTCTTACATGTTCACCTTTGGGTCTTCTTGAGTTTGTCTTGCTTCTAGCCGAAGTGCTTCCACGAAGACCACAACCATCTCTTGGTTCTCTTTACAAAACCTTTTTAAGAGAATGGTTGCAAGTCTCGTAGTAGCATGATGACGCTAACCTTGTAGCTTGAGCGTAATGCTAAATTCTTAGTGGTGGCGGGAACTTCACCACCATCACCGCAGGATGTTCTCCCACGGTCAAGCTTATGACCATAAAGAAAGCACCGCCGGGGAGATACCCCTGGACTATCTTAAAAAAAAGAGCACAAAAGTCTTTCTCTCTTCTTATTAATAAAAGCAAGAACATGTTATCAAGTTAGTATGCACCTTCGGGTATTCTTGTCGCTAACCATTTCGGTGGAGATCGATTAAGAAGAACAAAGAGGCATGCGACGCCGAGAACATGAGGGCTACATCAAAAAAAAAAAAAAAGTTATGATGTTCATGGGTGATGGAACATGCTCAAGAGGAGACCCGGGACCTTGCACACTTGACTTTTTCATAAAAGTCTAAGTGTGGGGAAAATGGTGACAATCCCAAGTTCCATCCACCAAGGGATCATACGTAAAAAAAAAAAAGAGGGTGAATAAAAGATGATGTTAGCCCTGCCTTGCTAAAAAAAAAAAAAAAAAAAAAAAGGGAATTGAAAAAAAAGAGATGGAGAAAAAAAAAAAAAAGAGATAAAAAAAGGGAGAAGAAGAGAGAAAGAGGAAAAAAAAAAGAAGAAGAAAAAGTGAGAGAATATAGATAAGGAAAAAAAAAAATGTTGTTGAAAAGAAAAAATATATATAGAAAAAAAAATAATAATAATAAGAGAGAGGAGCGTGTTGGCCCAAGATGGTCAAGATACATACCAAAGTGTTGCCCTCGACTCCACCCATCATTGCTTCAACAAGCAAGAAGGGTTTGCCTCTCATTCTTTGCTACTATCATCAAGGCCCATGGCCCGCACACATGTTTTGAGCGTGTGTGTGGCCTAACCTTGAGATGGACCTGGGCTGAGCTATCAAGCAAACCGCCGCAACAACCTCGATGCTTCATCCATAAATGCCGACGGTATTTACACTTTCGGGTATGCAAAGGTAATGTTCACCATCTCCTCACTCATTTCTTGTCTCCATGAAAATAAAACTTCATGCTTCCCTTGTTATGACACATGCTTTGAGTTTGGGTGTATTCTATAGGTACATCCATAGGTCTTTTAAAATTGAGCGTGGTGCTTAGGTTAAAAAGATCTCCTTTAATCGAACTTTGACTTGGTGTCGAGCTAGGTTAATGAACTTAGAGCTTTGCTATCATGATCTTTGGGAATATCATATGTTGGAGATGATCAAGGCTATGTTTTTCAATGCTTCTTTATTTTAGCCTTGCACGAAAGTGATGCTAAGGTGAACGGAAAAAAAAATATATATATAATAATAGACAAACAAATAAAAATAAAATAAAATAAATAAAATAAAATAAAGTTCTCATAATAAAGGCTCCACGGTATTCTTGCCGATAGAGCCATGTTGTTGTCTTTGTTTTGTTTTCTTTGTTTAAAATAAAGCAGTACAAGGATAAGTGTGGGGAAGATCTCTCAAGCATACAAGCACACTTACCCGAGATCTCCCAAAGACAAATGCACGAACACCGAGCAATTCACGATGGAGAAGGACAAGACGAACAACTACCATTAACTCCTTCCTCTTCAAACGGTGGTTTGTGCTACTCCCTCTCTCACATCCTTCATAAAGTTTTGAGGTTTGAAATTGAACAAATCAAAAAGACAAAACTTATTGAAAAAAAAAAACTCCATCTATGATCTACCAATTGATTTATGGCATGCATACACTTTATTCCTCGCCAAAAAAACCATACTTTGATGAGCAACTACCTCTTAGGGACCCCATGTTCATCTAAACAATTGAGCTTTGAGATATGGTAGAATGACTTGATGCTTGCTCTCTTATGCAATGAGACTTGGTTTTATTTCAAAAATTCAAATAAAGCATGCTCCGGTCCGACTTAGACAAATCCTACCAAAGCCCGAATAATGACATGAATATCCACTATAGCTACTTCTGTCAGTATTGAGTTTTGTCAGCTCCGTTGATCTGCGTTGAGAGAGGCTCATACCCCCAAGATCGGAAAACACGCACACCCACATATACACGCAGTTCTCACATTGAGAATTGCGCACAACATGCATCTTTACCATCCACCAAATAAATACTCCATCCATTATACCATGATCATCTCCTCGTTATCAAGAAAAATGCGAGAGAAAGATACAGCTGCGAAAAAAAAAGAGAAAAGAATAAGAGATGAAAAATGGACACGTGTCCGAGGGCGAGTAGATCCCACATCTCAAAAAAAAAGAAGAGAAGAAATACGAGAAAGAAAAGTAGCCTGTATCTCTCTAGAAGCATACAAAAAGAAGGGAAAGAGGATCATGAGTCAAGGAGTAACCATAATAATAATACCACAAATATTTTCCACACACTTTTGCACATTTCGATCTAGGAGTATGGCACCTCTTTCCAACGATCCGAGCTTGACCCGACAAAACATACAGAGGTACGTATGCAACACTCCACTCCAAAGATCCACAAAACCCCGCAAAAAGATAGGATGAGTGAGAGCGAAGAGTGCTTTGGTAAGGAAACACAAATGAGTGACTATGTGAGAATCAACCATGGAGCCTTTGCTATTTTATCTTTAAAAATTCAAAAAAAAAAACAACCAAGTCTTTGCACATGAGTAGTAGCAAGGAGATACGATTTCATAACCGTTCCATTCTTCAATCGCCCAAGAAAACATGGTAGCCACTCTTGAATGCTCACAAAAGCAGGTGAGGCCGGAATAACTTGTATGCAGGTCTACATCTTGGAGATTGAACCACTTTAGTCCCTATGCCTTCACTCGAGGACGAGCAAAGGACTAAGTGTGGGGAGTTTGTTGACGGTCATTAACTACATATTTTATACCGTCAACATTAGTATAAAACTACCAAAACACAATAGTGATAGGGCTTTGAGCTAACCTTTTCCACAAGTTTTGGTACTTCACTTGTTTTGCAGGGCAATGTTGAAAACATATATATATTGGGCCAAAAGCAAAGGAAAATATACAAGATAAAAATGGCCCAAAGCAAAGCAAGGAGAAGAGAGGAGAAATGCCCATAAATATGAATATCAACATCTATACATAAGCCCAAGAAGTCGAGGCCCAAATCCAAACATGAAATCATCTAGGGCCGCAGGACATGGGTTTAGTATTTTGGGCATAACTTTCTCATACGAAATCGGATTTCAGTGATCCAACAAATCAAAACGAAGCTTACTCCGAGGCCCACGCACTCCTACAAAATTTCAGGCCAAACGGCCCATATCTTGGTGTGGGCGCACCAAGTGGTGCGCTACGCACCACTGGCGGCCGCCAACCGGGCCCGGCTTTTCGAGGCGGTTCATTACTTTCCAAAAGGTGTGTTGCCGATGTTGGTTGGTCGGTTTGGGCTGATTAGGAAGGTATTCAAGGTTGGTTTTGCTCCTTCCATGTGGGGATGGCCATCTTCCAAAAGCCCCCTCCTCTCTACCTATAAAAGGAGGCTCTCTCCCCTCATTCAACACACACCAATTCCATACAACACAAGGAGAAGCCACAATGTAATAGAGAGGAGAGAGTTCCATTCTTGTTCTTCTTCCCCCTCTTAGTTCTAATGGAGAGTGAGAGAGGAAAGGCTAGAAGGAAGTTTGGTTCCTTCTACTGAGTTGTCGGTCCGCCCCGGTGTGCTTGCGGTTCCTAGGAAGTCTGAGTCTTTGGAGTTGTCGGTACCCACTTCGCTTGTACCTCTGCAAGCAACTTACACTTTGGTGAGAAAGCTTGTGATTATCTTTCGGCTTATTGTTCTTCAAGTATATTATCTTAGTACATTGTAGACTTGCGGGATTAGTAGTCGTACCTTGGTCGTAACTCTTGGAGAAGGAACTCTTTGACCGGGAACCTTGTGCGACCCAAGAGTTGTGGATGGTAGTGCAAACATGGTGTTTGGGCTAGCGTTCACCTACCTTTTGTGGCGCATCCCACGGTTGAGGGGGTAGGCGGCTTGGTCGTGACAAGCCTTGTCCGATCCTTGAAATCCCCCACGTTAGGGTGCGGCGCGGTGCTAATTGCGGACACCGTCCCTTGGGCGTGGGCCGGTGCCCGAAGTGAGTAGACAACAGACTTTAGAAATCCCCACGAAACCCGAGCCCATAGAGATACCTCACTATCCATAGTTATCCTAGGGTGACCCCGCTCAAAGATTAGAGCGCAAACCGTTCCTCGTGGAAAATACGATACCACGAATATTTCCGGGTGAAAGCTACAACGACAATTCCGTGCGCTTGCGGATTTATCCGTGTGCGTTAAAAATGTCAACAAAGTGGTATGAAATAGTATACAAGTGTCGTGACTTACAGCTGCAGGGCCTCTTCAAAATGTTGGTAGAGGCCTTTTGGCGTATTATACAACGAGTCCAGCCTAAGGGCCGCTCCATCCTAAGGGAAGATTAGCCAAGTAATCCAGTGGCCAATGTGTGCTGTTGTTTGTATACCGGCAATGCTACACCATTTTATGTGATTAGAAATAGATTCGAAGTGTTCAAAAAATAAAAAGTATTGCTTTTGACTTACTTGATATGTTGGGCCGCAATGAGACAACCGGCATCCATTTTGATCTTCTTCATGCACTTACAGATGTAGTCTGCCATCTCTCTAACCTTTGCATCGCACAAACTTTTATAGTGTTTATATTGTTTGGCCTTGCCCAACTCTCTGAGCTCTTTGTTCCTCCCGGGTCTCCATCCAGAAATGAGAAAAATACGCCACGTCTATATACATTTGGACATAGAAACACAATTGGCTGATTCGTCATTCGGGCTACCAATGCTTGCATCCTGCAAGCACATGTGGTCACGTCATTTTAGAATCAGAGAGCTAGAATTAGTGGTGTACGAGCGCGTAATGATCGGTAAACAAACTCACACAGCATAGAGGGTGACAACGGATTGGTCGAGGTCCTGGCGCCATAGCAACCTCCACATTTCGTCGAAGCCTATTGGCAGTGAAATGTCCTCCTCCAAGTTAAAGAGCTCCTTGGGAACCCTGAAATGGAACTCCCTGACCCCCCAATCAACTGCATGCTGATACAATAGGCGGAACCTGTGAGTGTCCCACTCCTCGTCCTCGATTAGCTGGCCCTTGGGCACCATGAACTTGCCAAGCTCAAAGGAATCTAGGCAGTCCAGGCTAACCCATTGTCCCCGCCGATGGGGTACATAATTCCTAGTACTGGCTGGTCTTCACGGCCCCGGTTACTGCTTAGCCAATCGGAGGTCCTTTTCCTTGTCTGCTAGCTCCTTCCTGGCCTCATCATCTAAGTATTTGTTGGTCAGGGAAAGAACTTCCTCATCTTCTTTTGATAGCTTCTTCTTCCTCGGCGCTTGGGGGGGAACATTCGACCTCATCCTCCTTCCGACCGCTCTAAGGTGGTGTTAAGAATCCTATGCATGTGGAATTGAACTAAGTTAGCCACCAATTAATGCCTAGTACAAGTTAATTAGCCATACTTTTTTTTTTTTTTTTGCTATACATGTCACATTTTTCAAACCTCCTCGACCATTGGGCGCTTGAACGGCGTGGGAGGGGCGAGCAACCTTCTTAGGAGAAGGTGTCCTCTTGCCCGAGCCGTGAGGTGGTGTCTTGCCACCGTCTTCTTCTTAGGTTCTTCCGGAGGTAGGTTCGAACTAGGAGTTCCACCACCTCGGCCACCATCTTCTCCTTACGGTGGGTTCGGACGAGGACTTCTGCCACCTCGGCCACCATCGTCGTTGTTATCATCATCGTCATCGCCACCACCACCCGGGGAGAAGGAGGAGGGCCTGCGGCCACTACCGCCGAAGGTGGTGTGGTCGGTTTCCACAGGACAATGTCTTCCTTGTTCCATAGGTACTCTCTCTCCTCCCGAAGGTCCTTGAGTACTGTTTCTCCTTGTTCACCGGGATATCGATCTCATCATCACCCGGGCCTGGTTCTATGGATGTCGATAAACGAAGGCATACTCGGTGGGACCCGACTCGTTATTGTACAACATATCTCTCGTGGTGCGAACACCCGCAAAGGTGCCACCTCCTTCTTCTTCCCCTTCCCGCCAACGGGTATATAGAGTTTTCCCACCGCGGGTTCGATGAGATCGTCGATTGGGTTCTTCCTGGCGACATCACACGTTCTCACACCTTGGCTTCCTTGGATGTTGGAAAGACCTCTTGTCGTTAATACCTCTTCTATTTTCTTCTCGACTATGTCCTTTATGGCTTGCTCATAGCCTTGCATCTTAAGGTTTTCCTTGTACCTCTGCCTCGTGTGGTAGTCGGCCGCGTCGGATGCCCAAGAATCCACGGTCTTCCAGCTATACCTCGAGCCCTGCCCCCGAACTCGCCACGGTGCTCGGGTCTTCCAATTGCCTCGGTCAGCTCGTCGTGCTCCCTCCTAGGTTGGAACTCCCCGCGCGCCTTGGCCTCTTTGACAAGCATCACCTTCTTCTCCACCTCATCAACCTTTGGGTCATTGTATTTGGACGTCTTTGTCGGTCTTACGCTTCTTGGGCCGAGGCATAGAAGAAGTCACGTGTCCTCTCGGGAAGGTCTACCAACGGATTCTCGTATCCCTTTCTCAAGATCCTCCCTTTCTTTCCGCCGCCATTTTCCCTTATGACCAAAATATCCTACCATGCCGAGGTTGTGCCTGAGGTCATTCTTCTTTGCGAGTTCTTTACCCATTTTCGACTTGGCCTCATACTCTTCGTTAGTCGTAAGGTTGATGAACTCATCCCGCACGGGTTGCTTTAAGAAGTTGTAGGCTTGAAGTGGTGACTTGCCCTTACGCACATAGTGTGTGTAGAGATTGTTCCGCGAGGTGCGAAGCGCTTTGCTTGCAACGGTCCACACATACTTTCGGCATTTCTTTTGTCAAAGCACGCCTCCCCCGGATAATGGAACGGGACTTTCACGCCTTTCCACACCTTCTTCTTCAGCACCTCCGGGACATTCCTCCGGTCTAGGTAAGTGATTGGCACGTTTCCTTGGCCATAACGGAGATCCGGTTGCTATAGACGGCCCCCGATAGTTTCCGGCTCCACGGGATCTCCATTCGGGCCTATCCTCAATATATTATGCACCACCTCGGCTTTACGGTGCCTTCCGTGCTTGGCCTCTTTTCAAGCGACGTCTTGGACTTCTTGGAGGTGGTGGTCGCTGAAGTCTTCGGGGTGGGACGATTCTGCCCCCCTCCGACCGAGCTCTCTCTTCACCAAACTCTAAACGCAGAGGCACCAATGGTAACCTGTTATGACAACAACTAAAATTAGTCATGTACTTACATGAGGCACACGACGTTGTGTTTATTGTATACTTACGTTTTTGGTTCCGGGATGTCCACTCGAGAACCCCGTGTGTTGGGCTCCTCCGGTTGCCAGCCTGGATCAATTTCTTCCTCCATAATACATTTCTTACGTGGCCTTGGTGTCAACTCTTCGCTCACGTATCCATTGTCGAGAGGAAGAATCGGACGTGGAGGCCACATCCTCCTCGCTCGGCCACCTATTGCACGATCTTTATCGGTTGGTTCGGATGCCATTGGATTCTATGGGAACACACAGAGCATTTTATTATAGTAATTTTTAGTGAAAGAGTAAAGTACAGCGGTAGTATGTAGTAGAGCCATCACAGAGTCATCTCAAATTATATTTATTGTATTCCTCTCATGATTACATATATAGTTTTCCATTTTACATAGAGTAGTTACAAAAAAAACCAAAAAAATGTGTAACAATACAAAAAATAGATAAAATAGGTACATATTTTCCTTTTTACATAGTACATACAAAAAAATACAAAAATAAACAAAAAATGTGTAACAATACAAAAAAAAAATGTGTAAAATAAAAAAAGGTGTAAAATGTGTATTTGGCTCGAAGTACCCAACTACCCTTATCACATCGCGTTTAAACTGGTTGCTTGTATATGTTATACAAGCCGTCCTCGTTTAGCCGCTCACAAGTATGGGGACATTTCATCATCGCCGCTGCCTCAGCATTAATAGATTCACATCATCGCATATGCCACTGCCTCAGCACTAAGATTCAAATCATTGCAAATGGCACGGAAGTTCAACTGAGTAGTGAAAATAGAGTCTAAGTTTGGGAGGCAAAAAGAGGTAGATACAAAGGCACCATATATATGTGACATCCGGCCGTGGAATCGGCTAAGTCCTCCCGCCATTCATTTCTCAACCCGGAAGTCTTTGCTAAAATTTTAAATCGACCGACGCCATAGAACGTAAGCATGTGTTCAAGCAAAATTCATCTCAATTTGGAAAAAATTATCTCAATTTGGACAAAATTCATCTCAATTTGAACAAAATTCAAGGACAATAATATGGCGAAGCATCATAGGTAAAGTGGCATAGTGCTTAGCTAAAAAATCATTCGAATTTCAAATGCAACGGCATCACAAGCAGCTCAATTTCAAATGAATTTCCCTCACGGGTTAATTAGCAAATGCAACATCATCACAGGCAGCTCAATTTCAAATGAATTTCCATCACGGGTAATTTAGCAAATGCAATAGCATCACGGGACAACGTGATAGGGATTTCTCACAATCTGAGAGGACGGGAACGGGGATGCCTGAGCCGGGGTGGAAGCGGTGAGGAGGAGAGGAGGAGCTGGACGAGGAGGCGCTACGGACGCCGGAGGCGTTGGAGGTCGACGGGAGGCCCGGTTGGCGTGGAGGTCGAAGGGGAGGCCCTCTCGGCGGATCGGAGGTCGATGGGGAGGCGCCGACGGCAGGCCGGCGGCGCGGAGGATGCGGCTGCCGGGCGGCGGCTAGGTTTCCTAGCCTGCCGGTGGGCGGAGGAGGAGGCGCCCGGCGGAGGCGAGGCGTAGGCGCGGGCGGGGCGGCGCTTCGACGGGAGGTGCTTTCGGCGCAGAGAAGGAGGCGCCCCGGCGGCGGCTAGGGGTTTCCTAGCCCGGCCTGGCGACGGAGGAGGAGGCGCCCGGGCGATGGAGGCGAGGCGCGCGGACGGGGTGGCGCTCGAGGAGGTGGCCTGTGGATCGGGAGGCACGCGGACGGGCGGCGCTCGACGGGAGGTGCTCGACGGCGGCGGGCCGGCAACGGAAAATTTGGCAGACCCTTCGTGGTGGAATGGAAACGCGACGAGGACTTAGGCGATTCCGGGTAGGCCATTTTCCGTGGCGGGCATTTTACAATGCCCGCCACGGTTAATCTGCCCACCACGGAAAATAGATTCACAAAATGAATTTGTAAAATTCATAACAATTCAAATGTTCATTCAAAAATTTGAAAATTTTTGTGTGGCCTCCTATGAGTATGTGTACCCATGAAAAATGTGATACTTGAATTTTGGATAGTTCTTGCATGATTTAAAAATACAGTCTTTAATTGACAAGTCGGTGACATTTCGAGCAAGTGCGGCGATCTCCAATACATTTTAGTTCCATTACATAAATGTCGTGACATACATATTTGGTTGCATTACATATTTGGTTCTATTACAAAAGGATTGACTTATTTTTTTGTAGGGGCTACCACCGCTTCTTCTTCGACCGTCCGTGCGGCACTGTGGCTTTGTCTTGGTCTTGATGACATTCCCCACACGCGTGTCTCGACTTCCTTGATCTTGGTTGGATGATCGGTAAAGAGCGTAAACTCGCGTAGTTGTTGTACTCTTCAGGGACTCGCACTCCATCGGCTCCCACGATCCTTTGCTTCCCTCCCACGACCTTTTTGCCCCTGCGCGATTTGGGCACCGGGTAGTAGGCTACCCGGGCCACGCGACTTCGCGTGTACCCACTCATCATCTCCGGTACTTTTCGAAGCTGAAGCGATTGGTTAACCCAACCGTCCACATCAACCACCGTTGGCTTGACCCACCGGCACCGAAAATGGGTATCTGTAGCTCTCCGCCATAATCAAGTTCCCAAATCTCTTGGATTTGCCCATAGTATGTCTTGAGTTCCTTGGTGGCCATGTCAATGCCCTCATACCGAACGCCGCCGCGTTGCGGACGCGCTCTTGTTGTCCTTTTCTTTCATGTGGAACCTGTATCCGTTGATGTGGTAACCTTGCCATGTGATGATTTGGCTAGATGGGTGTTGGTAAATCTAATGTCACTATAACTTAAGGTGGAGTTAATCTCACCTCGGGCTATATGCCATCAAAAGATACTCGGTGTGGTTCATCTCTTAACACTACTATGTGCTAGGTTGTCATCCCCTGCCAATAATGCTAGGAAATGCATATGTGATATACTTGTGATATGTGATGTTGCAATCTAATAAAAATAAATATAAAAGTCTATCCATAAGCGTTTACGGATATAAATACCATTGTAGCATTTCACCGGGAGTAATCCTGGGTTTTGTCATTTATATTCTACCACAGGAGGAATAATCTAAGGTGGAAGCAAACATAATTAAAAAATGGCATACTCATGAAAGATTCTGTTACTAGTGCTTACTTTAGCAGGGGTTAAACCAATAATGATAAAGATATGATAATGATAAATAAAGGCGAGGAGGCATCACACAAGAGATAGAGAATAACTACTAAGTTAGACTTAACATTGGACTACTTTAAGAGACGTAATTCATCTATAGCATTTAATCTACTAGGTCATTACATCTATTCTAAGGCATATGTTATCATCTATAGCATAGTAGACTCTAGATCATGTATCCGGACGACTATCAAGGAAAATCAAGAGTGAAACAAGATATTCCCCATAATCAATGTCCACGTGTCTTATAAACGGAGGGTGGATTCCAAAGGACTCAACAGGATCATCACGCTGCGATCTACCACACGGCCCGGAATATAAGGTGCATTTGCGGGTAAATCATATATAAGCACCACGCTTACATAAATATCTTTACCACCTAACCCACTCGAGTATTGAATTAGGCGCTCTACAAATAGATACATATATCTATCATAAACTATATCTATATCAATCATACTATTTGAATAAAGTAAGAACATAGCAAACAAACACATATTATTAATAAGGGGCAAAGTCATAGATACAAGATTATTCATACCGTAATACTTGAAGATCGAGAACTCCCGGGTAGGCACACCCGGCTCTAATTGTATCCATTCGCTAATCAACTTGGATGAACTAGAACTAGAAGAACTAGAACTAGAACTAGTAGCTAACTCTAATCTCTAGTGGAGAACTCTCTTCTACTTCTGCCCGACTTTGGTTTACAATGGATTGATAATGAATACTAATATGAGTTAGGGTTTAACCACGGGGGGGCGAGATGGTCTTCTTATACAGCCCTTGGCGATGAAACGATGATCATTGGATCAAACCGACCATCAACAACGGCGTAGATACAACCACAAGGTCGGTAGTAAACCGACATAGGAGGTCGAGGCCGACCTGGCCGGGCCCCACCCGACGGCCGCCAGAGGTGGTAATCGGCGGCGCCGGTGCCCCGCCCTTCACGGCTTCGGGTTTCTTACGGTGTCCTCCGGGTATCTTCTAGAATGTTTTAGTTCACTTTTCGGATCGAAATTCTTCTCGGTAAATCTCCTTTTTGTTTGGGGGTTTTCTCGTTTTCAAAGCATTTTCCCTGTTAAGTCCCCCGAAAAGATATAAATCACCAAAACTCGTGGAACTTTGTCAGTATAACACATATTCTATGCATTTCATTCTTTTTTTATATCCTTATTTCATCTCTTGTTGACATATAAAACATAGGATAACAGGTGTCAACAAGCTCCCCCAAGCTTAACCTTTGCTAGTCTCTTAGCAAAGCTTTTTTACCAAGAGTGGATCGGGAGTTGCTACAATGAATTATTCTCTCACAAATACACATGTCATTAATTTAAAATTCTCCCAAAAGATAAGTGAAACATTCTGATCTTTCATCTTACTTTCATTACATGGAAAACATGAGGTTCTTTATCTGCACTTAAATCTTGGGTAATTGAAAGATAGAACAATCAAGTCAAGCACTAAGTCTCAAACTCTTCATTTCATACGTTTCGGAGTTTTTATAAATTTTCAAAATAAAACTCGAGTTTCCATTGTATGACTCTTTTAGATCTCTCATATGTGGTATTTTTGGATCCTTACCAAGGAAATGATATGGTGCCTTCTCTCAATAGGTAAATATATGATATTTGTGGATTGTGGCAAGTGTTTCATGTCTTTTCTCAATCTATCTTCTAGAGCTTATATCCGGAGTTTATTGGTGAGAGACAACAGTATGCATACTTGCAAAGCATATATTGTAAAGTCAAACAACGGATCCAAAGGAACAAGTCATACAATGTGAGTGTATGGAATGTATTTGTGAGATGGATATATGATGGTAATGGGATATAATGATTCTAATTCTACTATGCTCCTTTTTGAAATTTGATCTCTCTTTTTGAATTTTTATTAAGACTCGTAAGAGAACTTGGGCTAGCTTTTTCTTTCTTTTATTTTTCTTTTTCTTTTAGAGAGGTAGGTCCTACTCACCCTCGGACTTTTGTCCATTTTTCTCTCTCTTTTATTTTTTCTTTTTCTATTTAGAGAGGTGGGTTCTACTCACCATCGGACTTTTGTCCATTATTCTCTCTCTATTTTTAAGAGATGTGGACTCTAATCGCCCTCGAACTTTTGTTCATTTTTTCATCTCTTTTAGGGAGGTAGGCTCTACTCGCCCGTAGGACACTTGTCCATTTTTCATCCCCCTTTTCTTTTTTTTAAGCATAGCCCAAAGTTTCTTCTTTTTGTCCATTGAATAATTTAAAGAGATAAATGAATTTTTATGGAGCATAAATGGGGTTTAAAGAATAAGTATAGAGATAAGAAATATTTTTGGTGTTTACTCCCAAGATAGGAGTGAAACATTTTTTGATGGCTAGCAATGAATGGAGGGTATGTGAGTGGTGTGCATGGAATTGTATGACAAGTTCCCAAAGGGTCTCAATGGTTGACTAAACTCAACACTAAGCAAGTAGTGAAAAAGTTTTTCTATTCTAGAATATATATATGGTCTGTGGTAGGAATTTAAAACTCTACGCCATACAGAAACTCATCATGCAATTTTCAGATTTTCGCAAATCAAATCTCCAGAATTTAGTGCAACTAGGAGTAAGATAAATAGCAGCTCGGACTATCTCATATCATATCCATCAATTACCTAGATTAGCTTAGATGTAAGCTCCCACAAAATTTTCAAGCTCAAAGGAATTTTCTCAGGTTTTAAACAATTTTATTCATAGCATGGGAGAATTCTAAACCAATGATAGGTACTTGAAAAGAAAATAAAATAGAGCAACTATTCATCATCTCCAAGAGATAGCTACTAAATTATTCAAAACAAACTAATTATACACACTCTTTTTATTTGGTTTTTCATGATTATGCATTTTTTTTAGCAAACAAAACAAAGCAAATTTAAACAAACTATATAAAATATATAAATATAAATATAATAAATAGATAACCGCCGGTCATTGAGACTTACCGCCAAACGGGGACAACTCCCCCAAGCCTGGTGTTGATTAGGGGTTCGGCGACGCGCGCACACGGCGGCGTCCATACATGACATTCCTTTCTTCATTCTTGTTCGATGGTATCTCCGAGGTCGGTGATGTTTTGGTCCGTCCGTTCATTCCACTCTCTCTGATAGTTGTTCTGGTTGACCTGGTCATGCCTTATGTCGAGGACGATGTTGTACATCCCTTGGAACGCATATGCATCGTGATCCTCGCAAAAAAGAGTTACGAGGTGGTTTGGGAGTAGGGTGTTGTGGTAGTACCGCAGTATCATAGAAGTAACCACTTCCATGATAGGTTTCTCGACGAATATGAGCATCACCACCCCGCTCACTCGGGCCTCCTTGTTCAAACTGGGTGGATCGATCAACGCGATCAGACCGCTTGTGAAGGTGTAGGGTAGGTCCATGGTTGCTATGCTCCAAATGCTAGTTCTTGTGGTCTTGGGTCTGCTCCTGTCCAAAGTGGATCATGTGCACGTGTGTAACGAGTCGGCATAGTTCTCTGCATATTAATTGGTTGTGCCTGCACATTCAACAAATAAGATTACACAATATATATAGAGAGTTCAAGGGTTAGGCAACTAGAATCTCCCCTTGATAGCATGAGACATGACAATAGTATCTCCAACTTTCTTCAAGATATGTCCCTTACTAAAGAAATCAAAACCTATGACAGGTCTATCATCCCTTATGTAGGCAACATGAGCATTATCATCCAAGAGTCCTAGGTGGTTGGCAATTCTAGTGATCAGTGACGTGCAATTGATATTTCCTAGGAGAGTTGGTACAGCTATCCAGTGTTGAACTAACATGTATATCGGTGAAACTTGTCTTCTCATTATAGCTGCATAGATCAACCGTAGCTCTCCTACTCTAACATTATGACCATCCTTCCTAGGCAAAAGAGTGAAAAGTAACCATTTGTGGAAAAAGCGGAAGGTAGGTAAGTGTAAGTCTCTGGCTTTTGCATCATAAAATGTATCTACATTGGTTAGGTCCTTCCAAACTATGGCTTGATTGAAATCCTCTAAAGCTACATCCAAGTCCATGACACAAGAGTGTAGGAAACCAAGTGCATCACTCAGTTCTCTCCAAGTGAGAGAATAATGTGTTTGGAAGAATCTAAAAGTGACTCCTTCATCGATTAAACGAAGGGTGCTAAGAAATTCGATGGTTAAATACTTAGAACCTTCCTCTGTGATTTTCACAAAAGTTTCCCATCCCAAAAAGTGAAAAATATGAGCAAATTCAACATCCATACCTGTTTGGATTAGAAGATCACGATCGATCTCAGGAGTGAGAGTGAACTTACGATCCTTCAATTGTCCGTACCTTGTTTTCTCATATTGTCCATTAAACTTGAGGTGTGAGGTTGAAGTCAACCTTCTTACTGCAACAGGGGCTGGATGTGGTGGCACATCTTGCTCTCGGCTCATAGCTCATCTCGATGGAGCTCGGGTGATGATTCTCCAAGCTTTTGGAGACGTTGGGACCTTTTCCCACCGAATGACTTCCAGAGGTTCATCCTGCAAAATATTAGTACACAAACAAAAACAAACAAGAAACTAATGGAGGGGTTAGAATAAAAAGTCGAAATCACTGTCTAAAGTTAGTCGCCCAAAAAGAAAGATCAAGAAGTTGTTTATTTAGACGTAACTTTCCCTAGCAAACTTTTATCTTGATTACTCCATTAGGACACAGCACCTCCACTAATTACTCTTGATTTATTCTAATACTCTCAAGATCTTCTCCTCTCTCAAGAAATCTCTTTATTGCTACTAAGCACTTCCTTCCTCCTTCTCACTTCTCTTTCTCTCTACTATAAAGCTCAAAGCTTTCTGGATACTAGAACTTTGAACTGCAAGCTGAAATATTGAGCAAAGCAGTGTTGGTGTGATGAAGAAGCGAGGGATGAAGGGCCTTTTATAGAGGAGCTCGAGGCCTGGCGGGCACCAGTGGTGATGGCGCCGACCGCCATGGTGGTGGGTCCTCTCCCACTCACCTTCATGCAGCATATTGCTCACCCCAATGCCATTGTTTTGAGTGTGCTTTCGGTGGAAAAGAAATGGCGGTGTAGTGGTGCATGGTGGTAGGTGAGGTTTGAGTGGTATATGTCTTGTCCAAGGTAGGTGAAATATGGAATTTAGTGTATGACATCTAGGACCCATCACATAGTGACTCTATTTTTGTATTTTACAATATATAAATGCAGGAATAAAAATAATAATGCAAGAATAAATATTTTGAGCCTCCACAATAAATATTTTCACGGGTTGTAACGAAAAGTAAAATTATTTATATGGGGCATAGATTTTCTGTAAGTAAAATACATATATAATTAATTGTCGACTTACCTTCGATAAATGTCCGTAGTAAAAGTCCTCGAACTGGGACTTCCCAATATTTATTAATTATCGTGAATTCTCCGGTTCGAAGATGGTACCGATGATGACTCTTCTTCAATTTCTAATTCAATCTTTATGTGCCGTCAAGCTAAGCTCGATTTGGGTTTGAATGCAAATTTTTCTTCCTTTCCATTCAAGTTGAATGTTATCTCTCCAAACTGTGACATTGATGTGTGCATTAGCCGTAAGCTAAGGAAAGGTCATCCAAGAATGATTGATACTTGAGTCCGGTGGCATGTTCAAAACTACAAAATCCACAGGTATAAAGAATCCTCCGATATTTACCTTGGTACGTTTTCTCGCAATTCGAGGGGTATCGATGGATTGATCTACCGCTTGTAATGATATTGAAGTTGGCTCCAAAGTTGTATGCTTGAGTTTGTCAAAGACAGTCTTAGGCATTACACTAACACTTGCTCCAAGGTCACAAAGTGCTGTGAAGTGATGATCTCCAATTGAGCAATTGATTACTGGGTATCCTGGATCTGTCATCTTATGTGGCAATATATTAAGGATTGCTGCACTGCATTCTTCTGTTAGCTTGATCACCTCCATAGTGGGTAATGGTCTTTTCTTATTCAAGATATCTCTGAGATACTTGGCATAGGTTGGAACTTGAATAGCCTCTAGTAGAGGGATGTTGATATATAATTTTGAATTACCTCTACAAACTTTGTAAACCGATCATCCACTTGAGGTCCACGATCTCTTCTTGGATATGGTAAGAGATTTGTATCATTAAAGTCTTGTGTCATCCGAGGTCCTTGAGTTAAATCTTCTATGTCATCATTTTCTTCTTCTCTAGTTGGTTGTACCACAGGTCTTGTTGTTGTTGCTGGTGCTGCAGGTGCCGTAATTGGTGTCCTGACTGCTATTTCTATTATTCTTCTTGGGTCAATAGGATCACGTGTAGATTTACCTCTTCTTGTAGTAACATTATTTACCATTTCAAGGTTAGTGGCACAGATTTTGCAAAAGAAACAACTTTGCTATTTGATTTTCTACTCTTTTTATTAAAAAGATGTTGATCTTTAAAAACAACAGAGAAATTATCCATCTTAAGAGTTATATCTTCTAAAACTTTATCATTAACAGCAAGCTTCTTAAGAAGAACATTATTTAACTTATCTTGTTCCTCAATTAACTCTCTTAAAAATGGGCTTCTAGGAATATTACCTTTATACTTACCTAGGTTATTGCGTAGTCTGTTGTAACCTTTGTTCTTGTGATTGAGTTGATGTTGAATTATTAATGACCATGCTTGAATTTGACATGAGAATTAATATAGTTTTGTAAATCTTGTCTTTCCCGCTTATCTTTGGCTCTTCGTTCAAGCCAATCAAATAACACATCCATCTTGGTTGATATTGCTTTTATTTCTTCGGGAATTTCTTCAACTGATGATAGTGCTTGAGTGTCTTGATTCCAACTTTGATTTTCTCGATATCTTGTTCATGAGTGCTTCAAGCTTTTTGTCAAGAGTGAGTGATAAAAATGATCCTTCGCCAGTTGCATCTAGTTGTTCTCGTGCTCTTTGAGTTAATCCATGATAAAATCCTTGCATAAGCAACCAATCTTCTATTCCATGATGAGGGCAATCTGATATGTATTCTTGTAAACATTCCCAAGCACTGGAATTGATTATCCTTTCGCTGTTGGAAATTGGTAATTTTTCCTCGTAGGGCATTGGTTTTACCCGTGGGAATGAATTTTGATAGGAAAGCCGAGAACATTCATCCCATTTCTTGATTTTTTCCTTGTTAGCATAGAACCATGACTTCGCTTTCTCCTTCAATGAGAATGGAAATAAGTGGAGTAATATGATATCTTGGGGAACATCCTTGGGTGTGAAGGTGTTGGCAATCTCGTAAAATTCTGTAGATGTAAGCGTGCATCTTCGTGAATCTTTCCACTGAATGGAGTAGCTTGTATCATGTTGATGAAGCTTGGCTTGAGCTCAAACTCAAGATCTTTAAGTTGAAGTGTTGGTCCCTGTATGAATGTTCTTAGTGCTTGGAGCAGAGAACTCTCGTAGGGATTTTTCAAACCATAGCTTCAAAAAGCGATATATGCTATCTTGATTGATTTGATTTCGATGAATGAAGTGGAGTGAATCACAATCAATTTCCAATTTGATAAACCCCTCGTATAAAATAAACAAAAGAAAAACAAGGGTAAGCCCGCTAAAGCAGCTACCTAGTTTAGATTCTCATCATAAGTTTCCATTTATTAATATGTCCGACTAACTTTTATTTCCTCCAAGAACGGCGCTTTAAATGCTTGTTGGTAAATCTAATGTCACTATAACTTAAGGTGGAGTTAATCTCACCAAAAGGCTATATGCCATCAAAAGATACTCGGTGTGGTTCATCTCTTAACACTACTATGTGCTAGGTTGTCATCCCCAAATAGCCAGTAATGCTAGGAAATGCATATGTGATACTTGTGATATGTGATGTTGCAATCTAATAAAAATAAATATAAAAGTCTATCAAAGCGCACGGATATAAATACCATCAGTAGCATTTCAATCGAGTAATCCGTGTTTTGTCATTTATATTCTACCACAGGGAGGAATAATCTAAGGTGGAAGCAAACATAATTAAAAATGGCATACTCATGAAAGATTCTGTTACTAGTGCTTACTTTAGTTGGGGGTTAAACCAATAATGATAAAGATATGATAATGATAAATAAAGGCAGAGGCATCACACACGAGAGATAGAGAATAACTACTAAGTTAGACTTAACATTGGACTACTTTAAGAGACAGAATTCATCTATAGCATTTAATCTACTAGGTCATTACATCTATTCTAAGGCATATGTTATCATCTATAGCATAGTAGACTCTAGATCATGTATCCCGGACGACTATCAAGGAAAATCAAGAGTGAAACAAGATATTCCCCATAATCAATGTCCACGTGTCTTATAAACGGAGGGTGGATTCCAAAGGACTCAACAGGACTGTCACGCCGCGATCTACCACACGGCCTGGAATATAAGGTGCATTTGCAGGTAAATCATATATAAGCACCACGCTTACATAAATATCTTTACCACCTAACCCACTCGAGTATTGAATTAGGCGCTCTACAAATAGATACATATATCTATCATAAACTATATCTATATCAATCATACTATTAGAATAAAGTAAGAACATAGCAAACAAAACACATATTATTAATAAGGGGCAAAGTCATAGATACAAGATTATTCATACCGTAATACTTGAAGATCGAGAACTCGGGTAGGCACACCCAAAGCTCTAATTGTATCCATGCGCTAATCAACTTGGATGAACTAGAACTAGAAGAACTAGAACTAGAACTAGTAGCTAACTCTAATCTCTGGTGGAGAACTCTCTTCTACTTCTGCCTGACTTTGGTTTACAATGGATTGATAATGAATAATAATATGAGTTAGGGTTTAAACCTGGGGGCAGATGGTCTTCTTATATAGTCCTTGGCGATGAACGATGACCATTGGATCAAACCGACCTTCAACAACGGCGTAGATACAACCACAAGGTCGGTAGTAAACCGACATAGGAGGCCGAGGCTAACGGCCGCCCCCACGGGCGCCGCCGAGGAGGTGGCATGGCGGGCGCCGGTGTCCCCGCCCTTCACGGCTTCGGGTTTCTTCGGGTGTCCTCCGGTATCTTATAGAATGTTTTAGTTCACTTTTCGGATCGAAATTCTTCTCGGTAAATCTTTTTTTGTTTGGGGGTTTTTCTCTCTTTTTAGGCATTTTCCCCGTTAAGTCCCCTCGAAAAGATATAAATCACCAAAACTCGTGGAACTTTGTCAAGATAACACCTATTCTATGCATTTCATTCTTTTTATATCCTTATTTCATCTCTTGTTGACATATAAAACATAGGATAACAGGTGTCAACAATGGGCCGTATGCAAGCATCGATTCTTGAGATCCGCGTTTAGGGGTATCTCCTGTTTCTCTCGATCCACGTTGTGAAATTCAAGCGGTGTTGTCTCAGTACCCACCCCTCTCGTGCGCCCGACCACGCTTGCTGGCGTATTTCCTCCGGATGCTTCTCGGCCCACATTTCCATTGATACTAACGGTTCGAGGCGCCGTCATGGGCTTCTTCGATTGTTTCTTGGTCTATATCGGTTCGTACTTTCCTCCCCAGCAGCCCATCCCCGCAGTTCTCGCCTTCGTGCGGGTGTTTGGGTAGGCCAATTGCATTTCCATCTGGATGTATCTAGTGCAGCGGATTAACAACCTCTTGTGTTGTGTATGCCTCGATCATAGAGCCCTGCGGGTATGCATGGTTGGGGACGGATCTATTAAGAGAGGACATGAACCGCTCGTTCGTCCACATCTCGTGCGGGGGTAGAGAGGCCCCGGTTCTTCTATCCGATCGACCATGTGTATCATGAGGTGTAGCATAATATCGAAGAAGGACGGTGGTAAGCACATCTCGGCGGCATATAGTCTCCGCGATGAACTCTTCTTTCGTCTTGGGGAGGTCATTTTCAGCGATGACCTTCTCTATGATGCGATTAAAAAGTAGCACAGTGCGTGTAACGACCATCTTCACGAACTCGGGTCGATGCACCTAATCACAATTGGAAGGAACACCGTCGGCATGACATGGCGTCATGGGCCTTGAAGTTTGACGGTGTGAGGTCTTTCATCGATACAATGCTCTTCATGTTGGAACAAAACCGGTCGGCACTTTGACATCCCCCGAGCCCTTTGCAAAAATCCCTCTTTTCATCCTATGTCAAATTGTAGCTCGCGGCCGGAAGGTCAACTTTTCCGCTATTCCCGAGGGTGTCAAGTGAAGTTCGGGTCCGATGCCCAGGTCGGCAAGATCCTGACGTGACTTGACACCGTCCTTCGTCTTAGTCTTGATGTCTAGGAAAATCCCGACCTAGCTCTCGAAGACATTCTTCTTTAGATGCATGTTATCGATGGCATGAGGTGTATGGAGCATCTTCCGGTATGGCGGTGCTTGAAGAAAATTGGCCGCTTCTTGAATGGGACTTTGGGCGGTGGCGGATTGGGTTCTCGCTTACGCTTCTTCTTCTTCTTCTTCTTCTTCTTCTTCTTCTTCTTCTTCTTCTTCTTCTTCTTCTTCTTCTTCTTCTTCTTCCATTGCCTTTTGTTCCGCTTCCGCTTCTTCTTTGCCTTTGGCTCACCAAACTTTCTTCTTCTTTCCAAACTCGTGGTTTATGTTCTTCACCATTTCAAACACCTTTGGCCCGTACTTTACCCTTTCCGGCTCCTCCGTTTCATCGAGTGGCTCGCCATCAAAGTACTCATCCATCGAAGTTTCCCGGTACTGTGTTCTTTGGAGGAATTTACGATGCTTCATGTACACCGTCTTTTGGGATCCGCTAAGGTAAGTGGAGCGGGTATTCTCAATGCAAAATCGTGCAAAATCGTGTCTTCCCCTTAATCTGCCCCGACAATGAAAAGAAAGTGTTGACACCTGTTATAGCATAAAATTGCTAGTCAACTAACATGAAATAAGGGCTTAATTTGAATATCAATATAAGTCTAGGGGGTATAACTAACATAATTCCACGAGTTTTGGTGATTTATATATTTTCAGGGACTTAACAGAAAATGCAGAGAATAATGGAGAAAGTTCTGGAATATACAAGACCTATGATGACAAGACTTGACCGTGAAGTAACTCAACCCGAATTGTGGACTAAAACATTCTAGAAGACACCGAAGACACCAGGAAGCGGTGACAAAGATGGGCCCACCATGGCCCGGCGCGCCAATGCCACCGGGCGGCCGCCAGTGGGTCCCACTTGTCATCCTCTCCTTTTATATGGCGGTTTACCACCGACATTGAGGTTGCATCTACACCGTTGCCAAGGTCGGTTTGATCCAAGGGTTCACGTTCATCGCCAAGGCCTATATAAGAAGACCCCCTGCCCCTAGGGTTAAACCCTAATTCATTATTATCTTATTCTATCTCATTAACTCTTAGTAGTAGAGGGGTCCCTTGAAAGGATCAACTCTCTCTAAGGGATTAGTGAAGTAGAATTAGACATGTAATTAGAGCTTAATTAGACATATAATTAGAACTAGATTAGATTAGATCTAATTAGATCTAATTAGATCTAATCAAGAGTGAATATCAAGTTGAGAGATTAGATCAATGAACTTAATTAGAGTTCTAGATCTATTCTTGAGAGCAAAAGAGTGAGTGGAGGAGAAGAAGGGGAAGCACCGGACATGTCGGTGAGTCCTTTACGCTTGTACCTCTGGGATCAAAGGCCTATGGCACTTGATCCTGAGACTTCTATGGTGGATCAACTTCTTATTTGAGTAAGTATCATATTATCTTCAGTGTTAGTATTTTTCTTAATGTTCATAACTCTTTGAGTACTTTAATCTATGGGAATCTATAGATTAGAGGTGTATGCTTAGGTATAGGCGTGGTGCCTAGATCGAAGTTACTTATGAATGCACCCTACCCTTAGGAGCGTGGTAGATCGTGGTAGTGACAAGTACTATTGATTCCTTTGGATTCCACATCCCGTTGGATAGGACACGTAGGACAATGTTGCGGGGGGAATAGTAAGTTTCGCCCTTACTAATCCCTTGAGTACGTCCCTTTAAGATCAATATCAACATAACTTACTAGAATGAGACCTAGACAACCATAGGAATCTTCTTACCTCTTAATCCTCTCCCATCCTTGATTGATGCTCAGGGATTAGTTATATGCCTCAGTTATTCCTCACACTATCCTCCCTGTGGATTCGATATTTAAAACCCTCTCTCGGGTGAAATGCTCACCAGTATCCGTTCGCTTGCGGATTATTATAATATTTCTGTAGGCTTATCAAATACCAACAAGCATTTCTGGCGCCGTTGCCGGGGAGGAATACTTGCTGAGAAAATATTGAACATAACTAATCTTGTACCATATCTTAGTGTAGTCTTTCTTTTTATATTTTCTTTTCTTTTTATATCTTTTTGGGATCCTCGGATTCCACACCTATCTTTATACTGCATCCATAAGCACAAGTTTAGGCCACTAGAATCTATAGAACCTATCCTACCTCTTGGTTTTGAACTGTGTCTACGGTTGAGCAAAATGATCATGAAATAACCCATTATAGGAAGAGAATTATGAAGTTAACCTCGGGCCACATCCTATCCTTTACAAAGGATAATGTATTTGGATCTCATCCTAGAAAAGTTGTTCGCATGACCATCATGCAGTTTTCTAGAGGAACTTTTCTTTCCTTTTCTAAGCAAGGTTTGTCCTTGACAAACTCAGTGGGTGTGATCTTTTTTTCTTAGAATTTTCCATGTACACCCAAAGGAAGAAAAGGAATCATCCTCTAGACCATAAAAGAAGTTTTTGATAGCCGGATCATAAACTTTCCAATCCTTTGATTAGCTACCAATCCTAAATCATCAATTCTCTAAACCTCTCCAAGGGAAGAAGTAATTCTACTCTTGAATCTTTTATGGTGATGATTTTGGGAGACAAACTTCTAGCTTCACAAGAGATCTTTGAGTACCTATAAACCAAATCCTCTTAGAGAAGAGTCTCTTAGAAAGTATCCTTATTCTTACAAAGGACGTTGGGAGCCCAAGGATGGCATATCTAATAATGTCATAGAAGGAGAGCAAAACTATCTAGAATCCATTCACATCTTCTCCCCTTCTATTTCAGACTAGATAACTTATCCAAACCATATTTAACCTCATCTTTGACCCCAATGAATCCTCTAGTGTTCTTTTTTTCTTGAGTCTACCTATGATCTTAGGAAGCCCAAGTATAGATATCATGAAGGATCTATGGAAGACCGTAAAGAGCATTATCCATAGTTGGAGAACATCCATGAGCATAGGAATTACATCCTAAATATTCTATCCAATCCTTGCTCATGTGAGCAAACTCCTGAATTGATTGCCATCTCTAATCTAGCCACTTATAACATTTCAAACCCCCTTGAGATAATTGTTCATAATATTTTAGAAAGGGTGGTTGTTGATCTTATTGGCTTGGTAGTTGAGATTGGTGATTTAAGGAAAAACATGTTCATCATCTTGAATCATCTTTGAAGGTTTCCCAAGGACGAGTTTTTGTCCTAAAACAAGCATTCTAGGGAAGTAATATAAGTATAGATCTTTTGTTATAACACCCCCTTAGTGAGCATAGAGATATAATTATAAGAATACTCCTTCGGGTATTTTTGTTACTAACCATTTCAGGTCTAGCACAAGGAGAACGAAGGATGATAATGTAAAGGTATGACCAAACCAATCATTAAGCAACATTAAATCACTCATATAATTTTTGTCCTGTTGCTACCTTACCTTGGTTGATTGCTACCTTTAATACATGCTCAAGTTGCTACACTATTTCATTTCCATTTGAGTAAATTTCTACAATGCCTTCATGCCACCTTTATCTATCATAGTATGCTTTGGTTTGGGAATATTGCTATATCATGATTAGCATGTTTTTCAAAGGCTTTTAAATTAAGTGTGGTGCTTAGGTTAAAATGCCTTCCTTAATTAAATTAGACATGGAGTCTAGTTTGGTTATTGAACTAAATATTACTTGTGTAGACATTGGTATATTTTTAGACTAACCCCTGCAGAAAAAAAAAAAGATCTCAAACAAGCTTGGGAAGTCCAGAGATGAACTCAGATCGAGAGATGAAGCAAGACATATGATGAATTCCAACATTTTGCAAAGGACACTGCTCATTTATGAAAGAATTGTAAGTATCAAATCATTCACTCTGTCCTTTGTTGTAAATTACATTTGCCTTGATCCATATGTTAAGAGTGCAACCAGAATTAAAAATAATAATAAGACATGATAAATAAAAATCTGTGCTAAGGTAATCAAAGAACCACCTTTTCCTTTTCATAGATTGGATCATATGAACCTTGAGTAACAACTCCTTCTTCAACCATGTTGTATTCCCTCGGGTATGTGTCCATTGACATTTTGCAGGAAAGGATTATGCTAAGTCTATTCATAGAATGAAATGAACCTGCAAACTAAACCACCATACTAGAGAAGAAGCAAGAGAAAGAAGAGGAGTGCCACAAACATAGTCTACAAACAAAAAGCACTTGCTCTAGGATGAAAGAGTGAATGGCACATGGAAGAAGAAGATCAACTCTACCAAGGATAATCCAATTGTGCTCTTCTTCCCTACATGCCCCATCACTCCACATGCCGGTTTGCAATCTCTCTATTCACCATTATTCTTCCTACAAGTTTGAATGATTTTGATGCATGAAAATCAAAACTTAAGGTTTCATAAAATCGTTCCTTTAGAAAAGTAAAGTGAAACATGAGATAAAAAATCTATGCTAAAATCTTCAACCAAACTTTTTCGTAGCATAGAAAGTGACTTTTAGCCCCTGTGATAACACTATTCTTGTTACTACTTGTATATTCCTTCGGGTATGTCTTTGTCAACTAATACTGCAGGAATAAAATCATTAGAGGAGCAAAAAGGTCTTACACAATTTAAAGGAGAAGAAAGAAAGGATGATGCAATAAAAGGAGACAAGTTAGGAGCAAGATACATAAAAGGCTAATTAAGGAAAGCTCCAAGCAAAGGAAGGAACCACCACAAGGTTGTTACGATGCCTTCACAGCCAAATAAAAGGTAACATCTTGAGGTAAGCTATCATTAACTAAGTTTTTCCTAATAATGGCATGCTCATAAATAAAGAATCAAACATGTTAGAGTTAACTTTATCCATCCTGTTTAGTTTCACATGTTTAGTTCTTTGTTCCTAACTCGCCACTCTCTCTTGGTCTCATAGCCCCCATTCATGTGAACTAAAATGTTGCTCATCCTGTTTTGCAAGATAGTCATAATCAATTAATGTTGATGCTCTATCTTGTGATCATATCACCCTCATCATAAATAATAAATATCAACACTGCCTTGTTTAATGTGCTTAAGGTTAGAGAAGAATGAATAAAGTTTTGGTTCTGCTGGTGTTTTCCCACCAACAGGGGCCCATGCACTTGATCTCTACCTTGTCTTTGCAAACAGGACATACTTCGAGCACAACATGGAGGAGTATCTCACTCTCTCAAAATTCTATAAGGAGATGTCCTGAACCACAAAGCATGCACACTAAACAAGATGTTGCTCGTTTCCCTTGCCAAAAGCTTCACTCCAAACCATGGGACATGCAAGCAAACATAGGTGATGCCATCCTTAGAGATCATTGTCTCGAGAGACGCAGATTACCAAGATCAGATGATACAGGTTGAGGAGTGAGTAAGGTAAGAAGTCTTGTTCAAAGGACTTAAAACATTGAACCCTCGCGAAAGGTAACTTCGGTACTTATCCATATTTAATTCTTAGCATTGCATCTTTAATTGCAAATCATATTTATCCTTTTGCATCTTGCATTAGCATATTTATTTCCTTGCATTGCATAAATATTTTTTCCTTTAGCATATGTACATTTATGTATTAGCACTACATTGAAAAATTCTCAAGCCCCATGTGAATAATCTTGTGCTATGACAACCCATAAGGATATTCACCGTGGTGGTATAAAAATAATTATGCATTCATCTAGTTGCATTTGCATTATAGTTCTCTGCATGCATATAAAATTATAAAATCCCAAAAATATTTAGAAGAGAAATCTTGCTGAAGTTTTATATGGAATAATCATGATTTATCTTGAAAATCTTTAGACACGTGAAGTCTATGTGGCAAACCACTAACGCTTAATCAAGTTCCACTAGCTTTGTTGTCTATTTGAGTTCAAAGCAGGATTTCAAGGAAGAGAAACATGATAGGGCTGACTTCATCGTCACCATCTACCTCAACTTCCACATCAAAGCGCGAACAACGGAAAGACACTCGATCTTGAGATGAAGCCTCCCTCTCCACAGGGACAAACCGACCGGTTGATCACAAGCCCTGTCTCCTTTAAAACTCTAGTAATCTTGCAACATCCCTGATTTGAGTGGGAAATTGCAAGGGTGAGTCCATGTCGAACTCAAAGAAATATAACATGGGGTTATGAAGCTCAAAGGTCGATTAATTGGTTTTAATCGGTAAGCATTTTAATAAGTCAAATTTTAGCATTAATTAAGCAAGAAGTTGTGCTTAAGCCCCATATATTCCCATATCATAATTGTAACAAAGATCGTCATAAGTCTCCATCATCATCATCAACGCCACCGTAGTCACCATCAACTTAAATCCATGTCTCAACCTTATCTCAATCTCAACATTCAGTGACCATCTATTCCTTGAGTTTTCAGGGCCGCTCGTGGACCGTGAGCACGGCCGATATATCGGTTTATACTCTCGCAGAGGTGTACACTTTCACCGTGAGTCATGATTCTCAAATGCACGGGTTAGCAAGTCCCAATACACCAAGAGTCCTTTCAATGGTTCTTCTAAAATGTCAAAGCCGCTAGGATTCAATGGTTATTCTCAGAGGATCCAAACGCAGCGCAGGTTCCCACAAATCGACCTTCCCCATTTGCGCCCACAAGAGGATAACCCCCGACAAGATAGGAAAGGTCCATTGACCGACTAAAGTCGAGCCATATAACCCCCACAAATGCATTGTAAGTCCCGGCTTTTGCCAAAGGATAAGTCCTTATGGAGGGCCAAGAGTTCCATGAAGAAGCATGAACTCTCACCCTATGGTCCCGGGTTGGTAAACATCATCTCATACAAACCATGGTATATATCATATTCATCATTAATTAGATCATGCTTATTAAAAGTTGAGCACTAGCAAAATACTACCCATATGCAAACATCCTCATAGGCAACAAGGTACAAGATAACAATAACTATGTTATAATCTCTAAGTTTGTCAAGGTGGACACATGCACATGAATCATGATTATAAAGTGTATAGGTAACAAGGATAGTCCCATGCTATACTTGCCTTAAACTTAGATTCCTTCTTCTTAATCAATTCCTCAAAGAACTCCCCGAGGATCCCGATCTTCGAATAATTCCTGATCCTCCACGAACTGCTCACTGTACACTTGATCACCAACTTCTTCTTCTAGACCACCAACATAAAACTCACCGACTAAACATCGTCACAAAGCACCACACGTGGGCATCCAGAAATCATACACAAAGCAAACAATAGAACTATATTAGAACATTACACCAATAGTATGAAAAACAAGATAAAAAGGGTTATAAAACAAATCTACGTCTCACTACGATCACGCGCAGACGCCTAAGATCACTTAAAAATCGAGCTAAAACGACGGTTACGCGTTAAACAAGATTAGCATTAATAAAATAATAAATTAAATACAAACTCAAAATTTAAAAGTTTGAAAAGTGAATTGACAGTTACATAAACACATAGATGACAAGATTACGAACCCAACGCAAGTTGAACGGGCTAATCGGAGTTAAAACAACAAAGTTATGGACATTTGAATACAATGGCAAAACTGTAAATAGACGGAACTGATTTCGGGATTTAAAACAAATAAAATTCCTTTTATAAATCGGATCTGAGGACCTATACGTAAATAACTATAGATCTCAGGGACTCTTAATCAAAACAGACCCCGAAGGGTATCGGCGATCCAGGGCCGCTGGATCGAGATCTGACGGCCGAATCTCGTCCGTCTTCAAAGGGGGCGGCGCAGCCGGCCTGGGCAAAGGCCGACGCGGCGGTGGCCATGGCCGGCGGTGAGGACCTCGCCGGTGAATCTAGAACTCGCGATTCCGGCGACCAAATCGGACGTGGCCGGGACCAAAATGACGAGTAGCTCGAGGGCGTCTCACCACGGGCGAAAACGGCCGGCGAGACGGCTTGACGACGGCGTACGGGCGAGGATGGCGGCGGCTCCGAATCTGCGAAGTCCGGCGACGCCGTTAGATCAAACCAAAGCGAAAAAGATGGGGAAAAACGTCTCGGCGACTTCGCAAGGACGTCTCGAAGGCCGACAACGAGCTTACGGTGAAGATGATGCGACGACACGCCAAAATCGACGAGCGGTGGCTCCGCCTAGGGTTACGGCCGCGGTGGCGCGAGTGTGAGGCCGAGCGGGTTCGGAAATATGGGCGACGCGGCGTTGTGCTGGTATTTGAAGGCGGCTCGCTCGACTAGGAAAGGAAGGGGGGCGCGGCTATGGCAAGCATGCGGCATTAGCGGAGCCGGGCGTGCTCGTGGTTTCGAACGGGAAGGGGACGACGCCCACGCGTGCTCGGCACGTGAGCTCGGGCGGATGCCGAGTTGGGCCTGTGTGCTGGCCTGGCGGCCCAAGAGGAAAGGAAGGGAGCGGGCCGAGCTGCTGAGCTTGCCAGGCCGGGAAGGGGGCAGGCCAACGGGCCAAAGCAAGGGAGCAAGGCCGCGTGGGCCAGAAAGGAGAAAGAGAAGAGGGAAAAGAAAATCCTTTTTTTTCTTTTTATTTGAACCATTTCAAGAGCTTTTCAAAGGAATTTAAATACCTTTTCAACTCAAACAAAACCAACCATCACAATATAAATTATGCACCAGCATGCATGCGACACCAATATTGCTAGCCCCTATGATAAATTTTAATTTAATGAAAAATATTATTTTCCTATGTTTCATGCACACAAAAATTCATAAATAAATCAATTTAACCTATTTTTCAAAAATTACAAAATTTGGGGTGTTACAGCGCCTCAGCCGCACCCGCCGCCGCCACCACCACCACCATCGCCGCCATCCACCTCTCCTTCCTCAATCTTCCCAATTCACGTGTCGATTCGGCCCAATCTAAATTTTGGAACCCCGATAAAGAATAAATATTATCCTACCTTGGGGTAACTAGGCTCAAAATAATCATCTCGCAACGTACTTTTAAATTGTGCAATTAGTTTTTTTTTTTGTTTACCTACATTTCATACTCCCACATGCATCTTTTGGTGCATTTAATGCTTCGATGTGATGAGAATTTTGGTAAAAACCTGGGGAACTAAACACAACGGTAATAAACTATCTGACTGCACTTAATTTAGTTTCTCCATGTTTTCCGTGCAACTAATGAAATTACTCTTAAAAATTTCATAATTTGATATATAATATTTGCAAGAACACCATACTGTAGAGTCCGCTTATGCTTGGTAATATTAGTAATAATACATGGAAGTAAATACGTCCCTGTATATTTTCAAAGCCAGCTCTGAAACACGATGTTTGTACGGGGGTGTGTGTTAGAAATATAGGCAATTTCAGTGACAATTTAATCCACAAAATAATCAAGAAATAAAAAGATAACCTCCAATATGGTGACAGAGAAAAACTGCATACATGTATCGAACATGATAAAGAACCAAAACATATTACTGTATGCTAACAAGATTATTTCTATGCATGGCATGACTACCCGAACAATCATCATAGAAAAATTCACGTGAGCCATAGAAAGCAACACAGCTGTTATGGAATTTAATAGAACAGCAAGACAATCGTACCCAATGGATGATGATCCGGTTCCAGTCATGATGGTTGAAGATGTTGTCGTCCCGCTCGATGCAGATCAAACGTGAGGAAGAAGACCACCGCTTTGCTGCTGCCGCCGGGAACACCACGAACTCGAACGCGAGTAGTCGTGCCCGCCGTCGGACACTCCCCAAAAACACTACGTCCGGCCTCCACCCGAGCAGGTGGACGCAAAGCCGGTGCCTGTTCCGAGGCCTACTCTTCCCCGTCGTGTGCGTGCACGAGAAGGAACGAGAATTGCTCAAGTGCTGCTGGATTGTGTTCTTCAATCAGTTCACAAATGAAAGCTCTCTTCTGCCTTTTTATACTACGTCAAGTTGATAAGCCAAAGGCCACCAAGCACATGACCAGCTGAAAGGCCAAGAGACCAACGTGGGTATAGCCAAAAGCCAAAAGCCCACCGTGAACGTGAAGGCAATAGCATGGTAAGCCAACAGGCTGTTTGGAAGTTCAAGTGAAAAGACAAGTAATAATGGAAGAAAAGAAACTCCCATGAACTCCCGTCATCAATCCATGCATGCTTGCCTCAACAATTATTTGGACCATAGAATTTATTAGATTTATTAAATATTAATAGGCCAAGCCTATATTATATCTAACAATCCCCACCAAATTCTAGGGTACAATGCAGATAAATTTCAGAACCACAATCCTTTTATATACCAGTGTTTCGATGGAGATTGTTAAGTTGAACATCCATCTAGAGCAATAGCTACTCTCAACCACAACTGACCAATGGACAGAGCCTTGAATTGACAGTTTTGTGTGAGATGAGTTTCGCTAAAACCCTTAGCTGATACTAGGCTGCAAAGAGCATTCTCTCTGTTTGAAGCATATAAGTCACACTTCGTGGCCTTTTCATGAGTATCTAGAGAGTTCTCATGTCTCATAGATTGTGACTAGCAATCGAACTCATATAGGTGTGTTCCTTTTAGGATGTCCTGTAGGACAACATCCTTGCTTTATTAAAGCCACTCGGATCACATTAAAAACTTAATCAACCTGCCTTACAGTATTGGAGAGACGGTGCATCTCCAATGAGCTAGACTTTATTCTAAGGAGTCTCTCCCTCGGTCATCCACTAGCTTGTTTCGCCATCCTAATTCACGGGATCTCCGATCACAAAGGACAAAGTTACCACTATGAAATGACTTCAAATGGGTCTCAAACCCAGCTCCCTCGACGCACCTTCTATCACATTGCATGACAGACCCTTAGTGAACTGATCTGCCAGATTCTTAGATGTATGGACATAGTCCAATGAAATTACTCCGGAGTTTCTCAATTTTCGACCGGACTTGACGCCTTTTCACATGCCTTGTGGACTTCATGTTATCTCTAGAACTGTTCACTTTAGTTATCACAGTTTGGTTGTCACGATTCATAGAAATAGCCGGTATAGGTTTTTCAACAACCGGTAAATCCATAAGAAGTTCACGAAGCCACTCGGCTTGGCGCCGGCCGAGCATCCAATGCCGCCAATTCGCTTCCATTGTAGACTTCGTTAAGATAGTGCGCTTGCAAGACTTCCAGAAAACGCCACCACCTCCAAGCAGAACGTGTATCCGCTTGTGGCGCATGTACTCATCAAAGATCGAAATCCAATTAGCATCACAAGAACCTTCAAGTACCCCGGTACCCAAGTAAAAGTGAATGCCATAGCTCATTATACCTTTTAGATAGCGCAAAGTACTCTCTCAAGAGCACTCGGTGAGTATCTCCCGGATTTGACACAAACCGGCTTAGTTTGCTCACAAACAAACGAGATATCGTCTCGTGGCGCTTAGCTAGATACATAAGAGAACCAATTATTTGAGAATATCTCAACCGATCTCTTGAAATTCTTCAATTTTTCCTCAATATTACACTTGGGTCATAAGGAGTTGGAGCAGGTGCACAATCACTGTACCCAAAACGGTTTAGCACCTTTTCCGCATAGTGGGACTGCACAAGAGTTACCCCACCATTTCCTTCTTCTCTCAATAGCTTAATGTTAAGAATAACATCAGCCTCACCCAAGTCTTTCATTTCAAAATTATTGGACAAAAAATCTTTCACTTCTTTAATTACTTCAATATTATTCCCAAATATTAAGATATCGTCCACATACCTCCACCGAACCGATATATATACACATTTATCGCCTTCATTCACTGCAAAAGCCGGCTGATGTTAAAGTTTTGTCAAACTTCTCATGCCTTCGCTTAGGGGCTTGCTTTAGGCCGCATAAGGATTTTAGCAACTTACAAACCTTACCCTCTTGACCTTTTATCACAAATCCATCAGCTGATCCATATAGATCTCTTCCTCAAGCTCTCCATTCAAGAAAGCTGTCCTAACATCCATCCGATGAATGAGAAGACCATGTGAGGCAGCCAAGGATATTAACACACGTATGGTCGTCGGTCGGGCAACCGGTGAGTAAGTGTCAAAATAATCTTCTCCTTCCTTACGTGTATAGCCCCTTAGCAACTAGCCTAGCCTTGTACTTCTCAACAGTACCATCGGGCCTCATTTCTTTTTGAACACCCATTTACATCCCACAGGTTTACATCCATAAGGGGCGATCAACCACTTCCCAAGTCCCATTTGTCACAATAGAATCCATCTCACTTTGCACCGCTTCTTTCCACAAGTCGGCGTCAAAGAGAGGAATATGCCACAAAGAATGGTTGTGGGAGTGTCTTCCACGAGGTATATAATAAAGTCATCACCAAAGGTTTTGCAACCCTTCGTCTCTTACTCTTTCGAAAGTGACTATATTATTATCCTCCTCGGGAATATTCTCATGGGTTTCATCATCACGCAGTACTACCGGTTCAAGTGTCTCAAGGCGTAAAAGTAGAATCATGACTAGAAATGCTAGGAGTATTTTTTTCATGGGAAATTCATTCTCAAAGAATGTTGCATCTCTAGATTCCATGATTGTACCCTCAAACATATCGGGGAACTCTCGAGTTTATTATTAAGAATCTATAACCCACACTATTAATAGCATAGCCGAGAAAGACACAATCAACGGTTTTCGGTCCAAGCTTTTCGCTTTTTGTTTATTGGTATGTTAACTTTGGCCAAACAACCCCAAGTCCGCAGATAAGAAAGATTTAATTTCTTCTTCTCCCATTCCTCAAATGGTGTAATTTCTTTTGTTCTTTGTGGGCACTCTATTTAGGACATGACTCGCAAATCATTACAGGCCTCACCCCACCATTCCTTAGATAATCCCGCAAAGACTCAACATGGCATTTACCAAGTCGGTTAGAGTACGGTTCTTTCTCTCAAAGAATCCCATTGACCGTGGTGAGTATGGTGGTGTCCTCTCATGAATTATTCCGTGCTCGCAAGAAAACTCGAAAATTCATTAGAGAAATACTCTCCTCCACGGTCAGACCGCACACGCTTGATTTTTTTCTTCTCAAGTTGATTTTCTACCTCAGCTTTATAGATCTTAAAATAATGCAACGCTTCATCTTTTGTTTTAAGTAGATACACGTAGCAAAATCTAGTACAATCATCTATGAAGGTTATGAAATATCTCTTGCCACCTCCGGTCAATTCTCCATTCATCTCACACACATCAAAGTGAATTAGTTCAAGTGGTGCCAACTCCTCGTCGCAGCAGCCTTGTGAGGCTTACAATGTTGCTTTGCCTCAACGCATACATGGCACTTAGAACTTTTGACCATATCAAATTTTGGGATTAAATTTAAACTAGCTAAGCGGGACATGCAACCAACATTAACATGACATAATCTCGAATGCCAAATTTTATTCTCAACATTATTAACCACATGGTTTACCGACTTAAAGCAAGTATCAACCAAGGACAAGCGGAACAAGCCTCCGCTCTCATAGCCTTTTCCAATAAAAGATCCAAATTTAGAGACAACACACTTATTGGATTCAAATACTAGCTTATAGCCATCACGGCAGAGCATGGAGCCACTAATCAAGTTCTTCTTTATTGAGGGGACATGATGCACGTTCTTGATCTTCCCGAAGTGAGCTTCGTGATCGACCGCATACCAACACCATGAACAGCCGCACGCCGCCCCGTTCCCCATCAATAAGGAGCCAGCCCGCCCGCCCGATAAAAAGAAAACAAGGAAAAATCAGCACACACATGAATATTTGCACCGTATCAACCCACCAATCAGGCGAATGACATAATCGAAAAAGCGTAAGGTAAAAATTTACCATACCCGTAAGTAGTCGCCGGTCTCAACGGTGTTTGTTGATTTCTGTGGAGTTGGCTTAAACTTAGCATCGGGGCACTCCCTCGGATAAGTGTCCAAGCTTGCCACAAGTGAAACAATTCATCTTTTCCTTGTCCATGATCTTCTTACCCTTCTTGAAAGAAGTGGTGGGCTTCTGCTTAAGCTCTTGCTGAAATTTCTTTTTCTGTGGCTTAGGACGATTCTTTTGCACCACATGTGCGCTAGAACTCCCCTCATTGACCTTTTTGCCTTTGACATCCTTTGCTCTTGCCTTGTCCTCAACATCTAGAGTCCCAACAAGCTCAGCAGTGCTGAATTCTTGCCTCTTATGTTTTAGAGAAGTTGCAAAGTCAGTCCAAGATTGTGGCAGCTTTGCAATCATGCATCCTGCCACAAACTTGTCAGGAAGTGCACACCCAAACAGCTCAAGTTCCTTCACCAGTGCTTGTATTTCATGAGCCTGTTCGACTACCGGACGGTTCTCAACCATCCGATAGTCATGGAACTGCTCCATGACGTACAACTCAGAACCGACGTCAGAAATGCCGTAACGGGCCTCAAGTGCATCCCACATTGCCTTGGCAGTCGGAAGCTGCACATATGCATCAATGAGAGAATCCCCAATGATGCTCAACAAAGCAGCCTTGCACGTGACATCATCATGATCAAAGGCACGCTGCTCATCAGCGGTTCTCACCCCAGTGGGCTGATCATTTACCACGTAAAAGCAACGCATAGAGGTCAACCACAGAACAGTTTTCTGGCGCCATCTCTTATAATGAGTGCCCTCAAATGCAGTTGGTTTCAACAAACCCGCAAAGCCAACAGATGAAAATTGCCTATAATAGTGTTTTTGGATTGTTAGAAATATAGGCAATTTCAGTGACAATTTAATCCACAAAATAATCAAGAAATAAAAGATAACCTCTAATATGGTGACAGAGAAAAACTGCATACATGTATCGAACATGATAAAGAACCAAAACATATTACTGTATGCTAACAAGATTATTTCTATGCATGGCATGACTACCCGAACAATCATCATAGAAAAATTCACGTGAACCATAGAAAGCAACATAGCTATTATGGAATTTAATAGAACAGCAAGACGATCGTACCCAATGGATGATGATCCGGTTCCAGTCATGATGGTTGAAGATGTTGTCGCCCCGCTCGATGCAGATCAAACGTGAGGAAGAAGACCACCGCTTTGCTGCTGCCGCCGGGAACACCACGAACTTCGAACGCGAGTAGTCGTGTCCGCCGTCGGACACTCCCCAAAAACACTACGTCCGGCCTCCACCCGAGTAGGTGGACGCAAAGCCGGTGCCTGTTACGGAGGCCTACTCTTCCCCGTCGTGTGCGCGCACGAGAAGGAACGAGAATTGCTCAAGTGCTGCTGGATTGTGTTCTTCAATCAGTTCACAAATGAAAGCTCTCTTCTGCCTTTTATACTACGTCAAGTTGATAAGCCAAAGGCCACCAAGCACATGACCAGCTGAAAGGCCAAGAGACCAACGTGGGTATAGCCAAAAGCCAAAAGCCCACCGTGAACGTGAAGGCAATAGCATGGTAAGCCAACAGGCTGTTTGGAAGTTCAAGTGAAAAGACAAGTAATAATGGAAGAAAAGAAACTCCCATGAACTCCGTCATCAATCCATGCATGCTTGCCTCAACAATTATTTGGACCATAGAATTTATTAGATTTATTAAATATTAAGGGAGTTGCTATATCTCTTTCACAAGAAATTTGACCAAAATTTCTTGCAACAACCTAAACCCTAGGATTAAAATCCACCGGTGGGACTAGTCATAAGATCAATTGACAACTGACTGGACCCTTGACAATTGACAACGCACAGGAAGCTTCTTAATGGGCCTGTCTACAGTAACGAGTTGATCCAAAACCCGATAACTGGTATTGACCGGACCCTTGACAATTGATTACACAGTGCTACTCCCTTTTTTTTACTTGAAACAACCAATTGTATTATTAGCAGCAAAAAGCTGCAACGAGGGTACAACAATAGACATTTACATCTTCCAGCGCAACCTGAAGAGGGCAGTCACCTGCATGATTTTCATTGGTACAAGAGACAGCCAATCTGATAGGCTCAGCACTAGATTTACGGAAAGCACTATTTGCCAAAGAGTGAGCTTGAACATTGAGAGCTCTATCTATTTTTGATATTCTCGGAGCTCTATTTTTGGTTTCATTGAAATAGATTTGAGTGAATATCTTCATCCTCCAGTCCGGTGGAGATTTGGCATCAGATCCTAAGAGGCTTTTAGCCAAGCTTTCATTATCTATGAAGAATATGACCTGGTGCATATCAAGTCTTGCAGAGATTGCAGCTGAGAGGGCAAGCGCCGCTGCCTCTGCCATCAACACAGAGGAACAATTCTGTACTTGTGCCTGGATGAAGAATTGATGTTTCTTCAGAGAGTCAACAATGTAAACTCCTAGCCCAGCAGTACGTGAATTACGCTGACTGCTATCCGGGGCCAGAGAGGCATCTGCAAAGCATTTTGGAGTTGCTGGTGTTGGCAGCTCTAGTAACCTGGATGAGGAAGGGTGATTTGTTGACATGTTTGGATGCTCAGTTATTTGAGCAACCTGCTGCAGGGCTCCATGCTGAAGTTGGTCACCTGCAAAGTAGTTACATTGTGGCAGTGGAGAAATAGTAATTTTGTTAAAAGTGCCTGGCTGGTTAGAATTATGCATTATGTATGTTGATGCTTCTGGCTCCAGTAACCTGCATTGCTCTTGTATACATGATGAAAAATTGACATGACCAGGTTCTGATGGATCAGAGTCATCTGGAAAATTTTCTAGATTACTTTAGATCATCTTCAGATGGCTTTAGCAGAAGGTCAACAGAAGCTTTGTTATTGTTATTATCACCATAATTTAGTGCTGGAGCCTCATCATCGATAGTCCATATCTTGTTCCTTGCAAATCCATGCTGCTCCGGTGTTCCACAGTTTCCAAAGCGATAAGTTCAAACATTCAAAACAATCTCACTTCAAAAGCAGGATTGCAATCATGTTCAAGTACTCTAATACAAAGTACCATATATTGAAATACCTGTGGAAATCCCAAAATATCTTGGTGGCTTGAAGATTGCCCGCATGGAAGAATAATATATTTTTTTTTTTGACAAGAATTCATAAATCAATGTTGAAGTAAGCAAAATGAAACTTATTGCGGTCTCAGCAGAATTGATAGCAACTCTCTAATACCCAAAGCATAAGTACAGAGAAGACTAAAATCAACACATTTTTTTTTTATTACAAGGGACAACACAAGGACAAAAGAGGTGCCAAAAAGGACAAGATAAAGATTTTAACAATTTTAACACAACAAACAATAGATAATAAACAATTTTTTTTCTATTAAGAGACAAGGACAAAATAGGGTGGTGTCGTACCACAAAAAGTACAACATACAGATTTTAACAATTTTAAGAAAAGTGCAATATTTGATGAAGGCAATGGTAGAACCTTGAAATGAAAGATAAATCATTTTACAATCAACAACAGTTACTCAGTCACAAGTAAGTAAATTCAGCATTTTGGACTTACTAATGTCGGGAGGTCCATTTCAAGACAAACAAGATCCACAAGCTAAAAGCCATCCATGTCCGACATGTCTTAGAACAAATAAGAGAGTCATGACCTAGCACAAAGGACAAAATACAAGATAAAGACCGTGGGTAGGGAACAAAGATAACCAAAGTAGAAGGCACAATACAAGGGGCATGACAAGGGACTATACAACACAACCAACAAAAATACAATATAAAGTACAAGACAAGGGACAATCCAAACACAATTCGCGAGGTCCCTCGTGATGACTCAGCGTCTCGGCCTCGAGGGCCTAACGCCCACTTTCGGCCTCGGTTTAAAGTGTTACTTTTCAAAAAGGCGCCTTCGGCGCAAGGTTTATATAGGGAATCAAACGATGTCATTTTGTACTTTGTTGCCTTGTACCGCAGGGTCCCAGCTTGTTTTTAAACAATTTGTTTTTATTACAAGGGACAATACAGGGACAAAACATCATACATAAACAAGGTTACAGAGTTAACACTCTTTCCCCCGAGTCCACATATCCTTCTATAGGAAGGACAAATATGAGAGGAGGAGGTGGAGATGCTCGTCGGAACCCTAGAGGAGGAGAGAGGGGCGCTCACCTACACAAACAAAAGGAGTTCCAGCAGCTATACTATGGCACAAAAATGGCATTTCACAAGTAATTGAATCCACGCCAGTTTTGCTACTACGAATCAAACTCATTGTAATAATGCAAGTACCCAACAGAAGACAAACCGAGAGCCCCGAAGCTCGATAACCGAATGATGAAGATTTGCATTCGGTTTAGAAATAACGTAAAGTCGGTCGCCTCTAAAACAAGTTTAATGCAAAAACAAATCGCTAGGAGCTACTGAGCTACTATACGGCTGACACACCATGTAGTTTGCTTGTTTCATGCTGAAACAAATTCAAATCCCCGTCCCTGTGCCCTCCTCAAGATATGGTTAACCAATCGATGACCAAATCAACATCAATCACGAAATGGGATCAAGTACACGCACTAGCAACAACCGATAGGCCATTGAGAAACAAGGAGGAAGGACACATACCGCAAATAAAAATGCGGGTATATTTGAAATAATTGTTGACACAATTGTTTGCCTACAATTCATGTCTAATAATAAACAAGTCACAATGAATATGATCTTAAAAATTACAGAACATATATATGAAAAATGCACATTTGAAATAGTGCAAATAGTAATTGTTGATGATGCAATTATATTTATATGTATATAATTAGAAAAACCCGACTCATACATGTGAAGCCTACTGTGAGTACCGAGTACGATTAACTTGTCCCGGCAAGCAAACACATAGAAAAGCACAATTAACAAAACTCTAGGCTCACGGGCAATGCGCATTGCATAATTTTCCCGGCCGAGTACACCTGGTGGCAATTCATTGATTTCAGTTATTATGGCATGCATTAATTATATGAATGTGTTACCACCGAGCAACACAGATTTCAATTATAGCAAATGGGGGTGGCAGAGCTAATAAGAATGAAAAGCTCATGATGTGATAATGGAGAAGGGACCACACCTGCTCTAATGATAATTATTTCTTGCTCTGTTCTCATGTCGGGAGAAAAAACTCTAATCAGAAATTGAATAACTTTTGGAGTAATTGGCCATGGACACTTAGGAGTAATTATCATCAACACCGAAGATACCCTGTCAGGGGAACAGCTAATGCTTTCGGGCTACAATCAAAATACAAATAGTAACTAAAAGAACAATGATAACAAAAAATGGCTACCACGGACCTCTAAGTAAGTTCGCTAGCGCATACATTCAATCAAGTTTACAAAGATAAGAACATCATATCTAGTAGTGTAGTATTGAGATAGCGGCCGGGCTTGGCTACGTATGCAATTTTCTAGATATTGCACATGTTCGACACCATAATTGCAGGAATTAAAGTGTGCAATTTACTATCTATAAATGTGCAATAAATAAAATGAAGTACATGGTTTGTGTCATATCCGAACAGGTTAAGTGCACGTAAGAATGTGTTGTCTATTTCCATCTTGAGAACAAGTAGGCATATCAAACAATTTGAGGTCAATCATTTAACTTACATGAGCTTTGTGATGCTCATCTAGTGCCCGAGTTCATCGAGATAGTGTCTTCTCCGAACCATCACTAGCATCATTACTCTTGAAGAATTTGATGTGGCTGGGAAAATCTTTTCATCCTCTCTGTCATTATATCCATATTAGATGTGGCATAAGTCGATAAGCACTAAGACAACCGCCAAGCTAGATATCGGACTTACTAGTTACAAGTATTTCACAATCTATAAACCAAACGCTAAACAGATTAAGAAGTGGAAGACAGATTTTGTGCTTATAAATTTTTTTGCGTGGCTGCTCTAAAACTACAATGAAACCACCAACTCGCGTCTCGTGCCATCGATTCGACCCTCACTCCCCGCCGCCAACCACCATCCCGCCGCGGGCGCTAGGGTTCGTTGAGCTCCGGGGAGCTAGAGTTGGCCCTAGCTCCCCGGAGCTCCAACGAACCCTAGCCCGCGGGCGCCACCCTTTCCCCCACAAAGTCCACAAATCTTTCTATTGGAAAGACAAATAACAGAGGAGGAGAGATTTTCTTACTAATAGGCAACCCCCGCAACAAAAAGGGACATATTGCATATCCTCATAACTAAAATTGTGGTGCTTTCGACACTTTACAATTTGCATTGTTGGTGATTGCAATTAATTACATTGGACCATAGAATGGCATATGACCTTATCACTTAATCAAAGGATAGTGGAATTTCAGAGAATAACAGTAATAATTTAGCATGTACGTGCCGCCTAATACCATGGCTAAGAATAGAGGGTGGGATTGGTGTGGCACTAGGAAAAGGCCTAGAGACGTAAAATGAAGGTTCTAGTGGACTACTTTGTTCCTCTCCTAGACATGCGTTTCCGGACCTTAAATTAAATTATGCCTAGATCTAAAATTGCAAATGCTGAGAACTACAATTGCGGCACCTAATATCTACAATTTACATTATCGATGATTGCAATTTGTGTCTCCTAATGTTTTACTTGCCAAAGCAATGCAAAGCCCTCTAAAACTCTAGACAAAAACACCACTTTTGGACTTACAATTATCACTTTTGTATCTTCAAAAATGCTAGGGGCATAGCTATCGCCTGCAATACTCTAGATACACACTAAGATACAAATGGCCTAGGTGCAAAAGTGAAAATATCTTAAAAGTGTGGCTCTTGGTAAAAGGCAAATCACGAAAAAGGAATAGAGAGAGCTAGAGCTTACGTGTCCTCTAGCTACTTGAGCTTTGAGATGGAGAAGGGCAACCTTCTTGCTACTTGCTACTACAACCCGCAAAATGAACAAAAGACAAAAGAAAATAAGTAGCTATTTGGACACAATGACCTCTACAAGAAATAATAAATGCACAACTATTAGCAAGCTGGAGTTAACATGCACACCATTACAAGCATACTTTGCTACAACTAAGGAAAAAAAACGATACTACGGGTAGCTAATTATAGTAGTAGTATAGATAAATAAGACTGCACAAGTTGGACAAAGAAAATCATGAAATCAAGGTGCCGTAGAATGCGGACCACAAGCATAAAAGCAACTCCATTATTTGATACCGCTCCATTATTTGATACCTAGATTAGAGTACCATAGGATCAAGAGATGCCCATGGTCTCGAAGCGAATAACCAACAGACGGTAAGATGCACAATTGCAATAGCGTAACTGAGTACTCGAGACACATTAATTGAATTATTCCAATTGAATCATGTATCTAGGCTATAAATCAAATGCTTGCTAGATCCTATTGTAAGTACTTGGATGAGATAAAGATAAACGCGGGTTCGGTAAGGAAGAACAATCAGCCATACAGTGAAACAAACAGTTGTGGGAGTACGTGACCGGGGTAGCCCAAAGAGAGCCATGGTGCTGCTCATGCCGGGTAGCCCAAAGACAGCCATGGTGCTGCTCATTTTCATGTTACTAATAGGCATCCTCTACAAAGTAAAAAAGGACATATTGCATATCCTCAGAACTAAAATTGTAGTGCTCATTACTTGCAATTTGCATAACTGGTGATTGCAATAATTAATCAAATCATTTATTATTTTATTTATTTGGTGGAAGAATGGTTCAACACTCTTGCACTGATGAGGCCATAGAACAAGAGTAAACAAATCTAACTAACTCAGCCATATAGGTCTGCACATTGAAATCAAGTCACAGCTAGGTGTTGTAAGCTTTTTAGAGTTCACAAGCAAATGACATAAAGAGCCTCATTTTCAAGAACCATGGACACATCAACATTCTAAAGTAGCTGAGAATTTTTTTCTCAAGTGACTAAAAACCATGCATGTTGTAACATTTACCTGGTTCATCTTCTTTAGAGTCTCTTTTGCATTTGCCATCTTCTCTCGATTTTTTCTTAAGTTCAGATATAGTAGCCATGTCCTTCCCTGTTAAAAGGCACCTTGTCGAGTAGAATTTTTCTACAAAATGTAGAATGGCACATGCAATACACAAATGCAAGGTCAAATAAAAATGGCAACACTAAATGATTTGGAAGGGAGCACCGATGAGAATAAGTGTAGCTTGAGATAACAATAGCAAATCAAGGTACAAGGTCGAATTTTTCTGTGGACTCTTGGACAAACAAAATTCAAATAAAAAAACCCAACAAAAATTAGTGAATTACTTAATCCAGAATGTATGTAACTTGAAAAATAAAAAATATATGGTCTTCAAGTGATACTATTTAAGAGTTGCTATCAGTGGCGGTGACAATTGAACCATCGTATTGGAACATTTGACAAAAATAACCATGATTCAGAAACTAGAACACAACCATACAAGGAAAAATATATGAAATGTGTTGGCACAAATCACCAAAAATAAATTGTCTATGAAAAGACAAGGACAAAATGTGGTGTGTGTGTGTATGCACGCTTGGTACAAATCACAAGGACAAAAGTATGAACTTTGTAGAGCTAAATACCTCTCGGTCAAGATACAGGTTCTATTTTCTACCACTAATGCTACATGACATAGAGAAGAACACAAGTGTTCAGAGAACCTTGTAGCTGAGCTGAATACCTCTCAGTCAAGATGCAACTTCTATTTCCTACCACTAATGCTACATGCCAGTGCTTCTATCTCCAATACGTTGTTGTACTGAATATGAAATAGAGAAGAACAAAAATGTACCAAGCAAGTCACTAATCTACTGAAAAATCATGGCTGATAGCACTTTCGCTCTTAAAAGGCTACACTAGCAAAACTGGACAAATATTCAGTCAAGCAGAGTCAGCCGTCAAACCGGACTGATGCACAGAAACAACATGATGGTAGTTGCTGGCATAAGAACTAATCCTACATAGAACAATTTGCTGAAGCAACACATACACAGGATAACTGAAGGCAACAAGTTGCTGCCATTAAATCAACCGAAACAAAGCAACAAATAACAATTAGAATCTCAAAACAGACAATCTTCTCTTCTACTTGAATTAATTAATTAAAGACTAGCTAAATTCTCCATAGCTGTTGGAGCTTGCAAATGGCAGTGGTGCAGCGCAGCAGCTGAAGAAGTGTGCATTTGCATCATCGGCATCAGCCTCCTGTTGGCCGGCACCTAGGACTGCACTGCAGCGTTGCCCATCCCAGAGCCAGTACCTCCACCCAAGGAGTGGCAAACTGAGAATCCTGCAAGCGCTAGCCAAGATCTATTGTAAGCTATACGTTACTAGCCTGACAAATGAATGCTCTCATAGGCACAATCGCACCATTTCCACAATTTTTATAAACAACAAAACACAAAAAAACAGACGCACCCGCTCACCAAAATGTAGGAACCGCCGATTGCCCACCACTCACCGGACACAACCTCCGGATCACCGGCCGTGGAGGGATGGGGACAGGCACAACTCGACGAAGCCCGGATCCAGCGACTCCAATTCAGATCCCGGACGCAGGGGTGCGGAGATGGGGTGCAACACTATGAAGCTAGCAGATGCAATGAGAAGGGGAAAAATCCTCACATGGTTCAAATAAAATCCCCGCCGACAGCTCACCTAGTGCCGGTAGTTCTCGCCCCGGAGGAGCCGGCAACCAGCACTGCCCACCTCGCCCCCAGTCCATCCTCTTCAACATTTGGAGCACAAGCAGATGCAGCAGCGTCACCCTGTTATCCGTCGGCATCCATATCAGCAGCTCCCACCCACACTTTCGGCCCATCCACGGCTGGTGCTCTAGGCGCGGTGGGAGGTTGCCGGGAACCGGAGGAGACGGAGGAGCGGGCTGATCCTGGCGGTGGGAGGCCGAGCCAGGAGAAGACAGAGGCAAGCAGATCTGCGAGCGGAAGAGTGGGGAACAAAGTGGCTGGTCGACCACTCTAGCAGCCGGCAAGCGAGGGTGTGTTGGGTGTTAACGGGTACAGACAAATCCAATAGGAACCACATACCCAATACAAATCTCACTCAAGGCGTCGACTCCCAAGACGCGGTGATCAAGCTAGCTAGACGCGTGTCGCAAGACAGAGATGGACAATTTCTTTCAACAGATACATAGGAAAAGTGTTGTAATAGGCCAAGCCTATATTATATCTAACGGGGGGTGGAAGAAACTCTGCAGCAGAAGGCGAGTGGCTTCCTGATTAAGGGCCTATTTGGAATGTAGAAATTTCACAAGCTTGGTACATCAATTTCATAGAAATGCAGTTCAACTTTTTATGAAAAAACAGAAATGTGAAAAAATCCCATGTTCCAAACATTGACTAATGTAAGAGTGCATCAATGATAAAGTAATGCATAATTTAAGCTTAACAGACGAACAAAAACTAAAAATGAAATATTGTGCACAAATTATTTTTTACCAACCTGTTTCTTTAGCAGCAACCAAGCATCTTCAAACTCAAGTTTTCTAATACGGTGGTAGGGCTCTTCTGCCATCATCCCTCGTGCCACTGTATTATGTCTCGTGGTGATGAGGACATGGCTACCATTATCTGCTGCTGCAATATTGATGAAGGGAGTTCGAAGCACATCATCCCATACACGGTAGTCCCAAACATCATCCATTATGATTAAGGTCTTATGTCCCATCAAGGCTTGTGTGAGGATTCGCTCCAATGTTGCTTTTGTGTCTCCGGCAACATGGTAGTCTCCTCCAGCTTCAGTGATAGATCTCCTCAATATATCAAGCTCATTAAAGTCTTGATTAACACTCAACCATATTTTCTTCGAGAACTCTTGTTGTACAATGTCATTCTTGAAGATCTTTCTAGCGAGGGTCGTTTTTCCAATCCCACCAACTCCAACAATGGCGAATACCATAATTTTGTTGTATAGTTGATTTGTTTGATCCTTCTTTGTGAGCAACTCCATTAGATTTTGTGTGTCCTCTTCTATCATCTCACCGACCAAACTTGTCTCAACGAGCCCCCATGATGTCTGATGGGTAACGAGACTAGATGATACCAATTTTCTTCCACAGTCCTCGTAAGTACCAAGGTTGATGAAGCTGAATGATTCACTGCGAGACTTGATGCCATCTAGCTTCTTGTTAAGGTTCTTGATGCGTCTTCCGATGTCATGGGCATGGAGGGGGTTCCGCAAACAGAAGAGCAGCGGGTTGAAGCATCCTGCATCATGCCTTGGGTCTCCCTCCATGGCCTTGAGCTGGCACAAGTCGAGGATGTCAGTAGCAAGTGAGATGGGTCCTTGTATTGGATGGGTACAGATTCCTCTTTGGAGCATCAGTAGGTAGGGAAACAACGACCGGCTTCCATGCATTTGTAAGCCCACAATGTGTTTACCTATGATATCAAAGCTCACCCACATCCTCCGCACCAAGTTGTGGTGTTAGTATTGTAAGTTGGAAGTCAACAGTTTGATCGCCATCTCCATGTCTACATGCACCAGCCGTTAGATGCCATGGTGCTCTACACTAACGTGCACCGGCCTCGAGTGGCTGGAAACCTCACGCGAGACTGCATCGGGTGCAGATACACTGCCATTGAGCACATCGGGTTGCTTTAACAAATGAACAATAGCTAGGGTGCCAATGCAAGAGTAAGTAATAACATATTGTCACCTCGTTGGGAGGAGGACATAGCACGTGCTTAGTTCAGTCCACCAGAATTATTCTACTGCACTACCGAAAATATTTGGCGTGTTTACCATGGCGGGTAAAATGGCCCGTCACTGTGGTTAGGTCACGGTAAATCACGGGATAAAAATGACGCGCGCCTCTGCCCACTACGGTTGGTGGGCACATAACAAAGCCCGCCGTGGAAAATCCTTCATAAAAACCAAAAGAAAAAATGAAAAAAAAAGGCTACACTGGATTGGATGTGGGCCGCATGGTCCTGGATCCCGGTGGCATTGGTAGGTGCAATGCGTGTGGGTTCAAAAAAAAAAAAAAAAAAGGGTGCAATGCAGTGGCCAGCCATTGACTGAAAATTCTGTCGAGCGTGTACCAATACTTACTAGCTAAGTTAGTTAGCAAATATTATACTGTGGAGGGGCCACCGCAAACAATCAATACAGAGCACGCGGCCTTCCAAAGCCAAACGAGAACTACTCCCGGCCAGCTGATCTTTGTACTGTATGGTACAGATTCCTCATTTTAGCTTCAGTAGCTAGGAATCAACGACTCGCTTCCTTCCATTGTGACTTTGTGAGTCCCACCCATGACAACAACGCTCGGCCACATTTTTGGTACCTCTGACACGGATTAAAGCCAGACATGGGTTCACCACGTCAAAGTTGATGTGCTAGCAGTATTGCAAGTAAAAAATCAAGAACAAGAAGCCGTGGTGCTCTAAACTGACCTGCACCTATGCCAACACATAGTGGATAAGTACCCGTGATGTTCAGTTTTAGTGATTTGTGATTGTCAACATTCCAGCATTTCATTCTGTTCTCTTTATGCTAACCTAGCACACGAGGTGTGTCATGCAATGTGTCTCTTGACTTGTGGCATGCAGTTATGGAACTTGGAGCCAGTGGTCGATGGCGAGAACACTAATACAAGAATCTTTTGCATGGTGGCCATTACCGCGGCGAGCTCCAGTGCCCACCATGGTTGGACTATTAACCATGGTGGGTGACATAAAGTGCACCACCACGGTTAATACATTTACCATGGCGAACATTCTTATGCGCCCACCTTAGATATATATATTTTTTTTTAAAAAAAACACCATTAATACACCAGTCATGTTCATTCATATGCGGATTCATACGCCTGTCATAGTCATCATATATACATATATACATGTTATAGTCATAGTCATTCAAATATATAAGGCTTTCATCTGTCATTCATCATATACAAGTCATAGTCATAGTCATCCACTCATGAAACCGAACACGTCATTCATAACATGCATGCTAATTGTCTTCACCTCTACCATAAGTAATACTGGATGAGCGTAATACTTCCTTCCACTACTACAGATGTGTTCATCATTACCATCGGCATCACTACGGAATTTAGTCCACCGGTAGTGTTGAACGCACTGCGGCAATGAGGAACCGTTCAGCCACGGAAAATCAGAAATTTCTACGACTTCGACCAATCTTTTGGCGGTGAAGATTTAGATCTCTACCAGTGCTTATTATGCCCCGACGGTGACGTGATGGACTCATATCACTGCTGGGTGTAAATAAGAACCGACAATGATCTCTCTGCATGCACCGCCGGTTCTTGTCACCGAAAACTATGATGTGACCAATCCGGTAGTGCCGCGGTCGGTTCACTCGGTTTAAAAAAAGTGCCGGAAGCGGTGATAAGCTGCCAACTCAAAAGGTGACAGGAGTGTTCTCTCCTTCCTACTGTACCATCCAAGAATAGAGGCTCGTTTAGGCCCTCCTCTCCATTGCTGCGACTGTTCTAATCCGTGAAGCAATCGCTTGTATTTGAAGAATGACTTGATGGTTTTTGATTTAAGGTTAGTAAAACAATCATCTGCGCCTTTGATTTTATTCCCTAGTTACCTTTGTTTTGATGGGTACATCCCTTGGTTCTTGTTGTTTTGCTCTTTCTATATTCTAGAGCCGCGAGCTCCAATTGAACTTAATTTCTGCTAGGCTTCCAAGCAATTTGTGGAGAATCCATCATCTATAAGGTTGGTCGCCTAAATAATTACGACATGTTCCTATGGTGCTATAATTATTTCTTGTTAATATGTGAGTCGAGATTTTACAATTTTGCCGACCAAAATAGTCCATGTGTCACCTACCAATCATATTTTTTCGAGCTGAATTGATCATATCTTCAATTTCATTTTTTGTAGAGATGGATCGAGAGTGGATGTATGGGTTCAATTCTGACCCGCGGTTCATTTATGGAGTCTCCCATTTTCTGTCTGTTGGCAGAGCTCATGCTAGGGTTGGGAAGTTTGTTTTTTTCCCATGCAAAGGTTGCTTGAATCAATGGAAATTTGATAACGCATAGTGTATCCAGAACCACCTGACGATATGGGGGTTCATGCGGGGTATAACCTCGTGGATGAGCATGGTGAGATTGGTTTGAATGTTCCGCAATTAAAAACAATGATGATCAGGCCATTCTTGCCATGCATGAGGAAAACAATGATGACCAGGAAAAACGACGTAGCTATGCACGAGCAAAGATGAGGGCACCACCGGGCTTGCTTAGTAATACTCTTGTTGATGACAATGACGAAGAGGATGGCCTTTCTTTGAGATTTCTTAATCCCAAACACCCGAAAAAGCTAGAGACATCCAAATCCAATCAGCACCTACATTGCTACGCTGACCATGTCGCCAAACACCGGAGGCGGTCGGTTTCAGACGGGCCACCGTCGGTGGTCCCGTCGGGTCCGCAGCAGCCACAAATCGCGCGTGTGTTCGCGACCGCTACGCCCAAGTTGTGGGCACCCATCGCGTTGGTGTCCGGTCGGCACGTAGCCGGAGAAAGGGAACCACGACATCTAGTCACGAGATGGATCTGGCAGGCCGTGGAGGGAGGGAGGCGGCGGTGGCGGCCGCGTGCATCCGGAGGAGGGAGGGCGTACTAGCGAGGCCGGACCTTGTTGGAGTCGATGTCCCCGGCGTCGATGGCGAAAATCGCCCCACGCCCCGCGTCCCGACCCTCGTCGCCCAGCGCGCGATCTTCCCTCCCGCATCGTCGACTCCGCATGTCCCGCCTTTCGGTCGGTCAGTCAGCGCCGGCGATGCTACGATCGGCGCCCGGTGTGGGGATGGTGTGGGTGCACTACGGTAAACTGGAGATTTCGTGAGTGAAAAAAAGTCAAAAAACGGTTTTACTCTCACGAAAATAATGCATGAGAGTACACCATCACGCATATTTTCTCACAATATTAGACTCATTAAATACACACTTTCATGAGAGTTCACCGCCGCGAATTATTTTCATGAGAGTTCATCGTGACAGATTACTCTCATAAAAATTAACATTGCCGTCGATTTGCATCGCTATTTTCATGGCAGTTTTTCTATGGTATTTCGTGAGAGGCCACCGTCATGAAGTTATTTCGTGAGACTTATGCTATTTTGTGAGAGCCCACCCAAAGTTATTTCATGAGACTTAAGCTATTTAGTGAGAGGCCACCGTCACAAAGTTATTTCGTGAGACTTAAGCTATTTCGTGAGAGGCCACCGTCACCAAGTTGTTTCGTGAGACTTAAGCTATTTCGTGAGAGGCCACCATAATGAAATTATTTTTGCGAGACTTATGGTATTCCGTGAGAGTTCACCTTCTTCTAGTTATTTCTTGAGAGTTAGTCACTAAAAATTACCAATAGAGCTGAGGGTTAAATGTGGCACATATATAAATCCAAATCTCATTCCAACACATACATGAGTAATTTCTAAGCTGTTACATTAAAAGGATATTGTCACGTGTACAAATATATACCTACATTAAAAGGATAATGTCATGTGTACAAACATACACCTACACTAAGTCACAAGTGCTCGGCATCCATCGAAGTTGTGAGCGATGCCTTGGATAAAACAACTAGTGCACATAAACCTTCACAAATGAAATGAACGTTGCCACCGAGGTTTTCATTGTGTTTTCATGGATCATTTTTATGGTATTTTGTGAGAGTACACCTTCACGAATGGATTTCATGAGAATTTAGTATTTTCATGAGAGTTCACCTTCACGAATGGATATTGCCACTAGGTTTGCATCGATGTTTTCATTATTGTTTTTTGAGGTATTTCGTGGGAGTAGACCTTGACGAATGGATTTTGTGAGACTTTGGTGTTTTCGTCGAGTTCACCTTCACAAATGAACGTTGCCACAAGGTTTTCATCGTGTGTTTTTATGACTGTTTTTATGGTATTTCGTGAGAGTAAACCTTCACAAATGAATTTCGTGAGACTTTGGTATTTTCATGAGAGTTCACCTTCACAAATGGATATTGCCACTAAGTTTGCATCGGTGTTTTCATGACTTTTTTTGTGGTATTTCGTGAGAGTGAACCTTCACGAATGGAATTGTGAGACTTTTGTATTTTCATGAGAGTTCACCTTCACGAATGTATATTGCCACCAAGTTTGTGTCAATGTTTTCATGACAGTTTTTATGGTATTTAGTGAGAGTAAACCTTCACGAATGGATTTAGTGAGACTTTGGTATTTTCATGAGAGTAAGCCTTCACGAATACAACTAATTTTCATGACGTTGTGTCAAGTACTCTCATGAAAATATGTTTTCGTGGCGGGAATTATATCATTCTCATTAAAATATTAGTTTCATGAGTGTTTATTTTCACTCTCATGAAAAATCGTTCCTCTCACAAAATATCTAGTTTCGGTAGTCTTTGGCGCCGGATCTAGTGCAAGACCCGCGCGAGTGTGAGGTAAGGAGGTTGTCCGGGCTAGCCACGCTGGGGTGCCGCCGCTCCCGACCAGCTGGATCGGGGCATGGCGGGGCGGTAGACCCTAACTCCGCGAACCTAGGCGCCCTCCGGGCCGTGCACGCTCTTTCCGCCGCCGGCCTCATATCGGGTTGGGCGCTAGGGTTTTTGCGGCATTTGGGTAGGGGCGAGGGAGTCGATGAGTTGAATGCGGGGTGGAGGGAGACGAGGAGACGGCCTCGGGAGCGAGAGAGACATCGCGCGTGCGGGTGGGCGCTTGTGCGGGTGATGATGTGATGATGATGGCGGCGATGATAGATGAGGATTGATCGAGCAATTTTGGCCCTTAGATGTGGGTGAGTGAGAGAAAGAAGAGATTAGAATAAAAATTAACTTTCATAAGAGTGAAGTTTATGTGTGGGGGTTTCTCAAGAGGAAAAAGTTAGAAAAGCAAATATGTTAAATTGTGTCTTGGGCTCAATGCCAATGAAATACTTAGGGATTCCTATTAGCCATGGGCATCTTAGTGCTAAAACCTTCAATCCCATGACTTTGAAAATGAGGAAAAGGTTAGAACCTTGGAAAGGGAAATTTATTGCATCTGGGGGCAGACAAATCCTAACCATTTCTTATTTGACCAGTATTCCTCTATATTGCATGGGTTTTATTATCTACAAGGGGTGGTCCATGCAATCATGGACACTATAAGATCCAACTTTCTTTGGCAAGGGGTCGAGGACAAGTTTAAGTACCATATGGCTAACTTTGAAATGGTCAAGTAGGGCCCAAAGATCGGGGGTCTTGGGATCATAAACACTAAATACATGAATGAGTGTCTTTTGGTCAAATGGATATGGAAAATTCACCAAGAACCAGATAAACTTTGGTTTAAACTATTAAAGGCAAAATATATGCAACGGTAATTTTTTGAGTCCACAAATCAAAGGAAGTTCACAATTTTGGCAGGGATTGCATAAAGTCAAACATCTTTTTAAATGGGGTGCTGTTTTTAAAGTAGGAAATGGTAATATGTGCAGGTTTTGGCAAGATTGCTGGCTCATGGGAGCACCTTTATTCTTAGTATATGAGGATTTATACAAATTGACTAGAGATCCAAATTGCACAAAGTGGCTGATTGTTGGGACGAGGATGAATGGATTATAGACTTTAAAAGACCCCTTTCTCTTCAAGAATATGATAGATGGTTAGAACTTAAGGATATACTAAATAGTTACAATTTGACTGATCAAGGAGATACAGTCTTATGGGTGTTAGAGAAAACTAAGAAATTCACTACTAAATCCTTGTACAGGTTTCTAACAGATCGAGGTATGCCCAGTGAGAATTGCTGGTTTTATTTGGAAAAACAAAATACCTTTGAAGATCAAATTCTTTCTATGGCAAGTGTTTAACAATAGATTACAGGTTGGGGAATCTTTGGTCAAGAGAGGTTGGAAAGGCTCTGACAAGTGTTGTGTGTGTGGCAGTAAAGAATCAGTTGAGCATTTACTTTTTCACTGTCACTTAGCTAAACCGATATGGACAATGATTAAAGATATCTAGAATTTGGAGAGGGTTCCAGATTCTTTTGATGGACTTTCATACTAGGTGGCTACAGGGGGAGGCCCTGTACCAGCAAGAATCATGATGTTCATTTTTTTGATTTGCATGGGCATTGTGGAACACTAGAAATAAAATGGCTATTGAAAAGGTGTTTCCAAAAATACGAGTGATGTTATATATCTTGCGTTATCTTTCATACAGAAGTGGTCCGTCTTTGCTTAAAGAGGCGGATATGAAGAGGGTGGAGCGAGTCGTGAAGATGATCAGGCAATGGACGTCATCATTCATTCAGAAGCCGATGACTTCAACAGACATCGTCGAAATTTAGAACCTAGATTCAAACATTTTATCTTTCTGCTGGTTATTTTACTGCTTTTCAATACTTTGCTCGTTGATGTAAGCTGGTAACCCCAGCAGATATTGTGACTCTTGTTTGGGCTTTCTTAAAAGCCGAGTTATAAAAATAGCTCTTTTCAAAAAAAAAAAAAAGAAAAAAAAGAGATTAGAATAGATATGGACCATTCATTTGAAAAGTTGATTATTTTTTGGGGTACATTTTGTTTGGTGCACTTAGTGAAGATTAGGAGAGATAATGACTGTAGGGGGACACTTTGTTGTGTGGCCTTAGAAAAGTTTTCTTGGTGCATTATATGTAGTAGAGATGACATCAGTAGACGGCGTTTTTTTAGTACGTTCGAGATGGCAACGGCACTTCGTTTCCCACTTTTAAGCACTAGTGGAGATGGTTCCTCGCGTTGAATGGGTACAAATTAGAGATGGCAGAGGATCGGATTCGAGGCGTTGTATGGGTACTACAAAATCCAGTTTGGGGCTTCACAGTTCCTAGGATAAAATGAATTTGGCCGCACTTGGGCATGTCATTACAAAGTGGGAATGGCACGCGGGTAGCCACGCCCTAGTTGTTTTAGTCTACATTCTCGCACGGACTGGCAATGGTAGGTCAAGGCAAGTCTATCAGATTCAGATTCAGATTCGGCTAGAGTAATTATATATTGTCATGCAATGAATTCATGTACCGTTCCTTGCGTAACTTGCTAGAGTAATATGTATTTCGGTCTCAAACTTTTTTTCCCTGCCTTGCACATGCAAAGGGTGAAACAACCAAAAATTATGAGACATTTTGGAGTTGGTTTGGTACTTTCTCGAATTTAATTGAACTGTGCAACGCCACTAAGTAATTATAGGTTGAACTGAGTGCACCCATGTAAAGAGCTGAAATGCTGCTAAATTTTTCATAGGGTCTCAACCTAGGAGGCAAATCACTTTGGGTCGATGTAGAATCTATATTTTTCCATAATGTAATTAGCCATCTTTTTGGCCCATATAGAATGAAGAAAAACATAGTAATACAAATATTGATCAGAAAAAATTACAAGGCGCGCATGTTCTGGACCGGGCCCTGGCGGGGCCGCTTGCCGCAGCTGGAGGCCAGCCGTCGGCGCAACGCTACCTCATGGGGACGGCAGGGTTGCAGTCTCAGGGAGTCAAGGTGGCAGAGATGGCAGGGTCAGGGTGGGGTCGCCTGCACACCGTCGCCCGTCACCGTCAGGTGGGACTGGGAGGGGAGGGGAGAGGAACATGGGGTGACAAGCTGACGGGTGAGGGCTGAGGGGGTGAGCCAGTGAGGAGTAGCATTATATACTAGCGTTTCTAAGATGGGCCTCTAGTGGGTTGTTAGTTTCAGGGCCTAAATGGTCAGGTGAGAGTCACTACTACAAAAGGTAACAAAGGGAGCGCCAGCAATTTTTATCAGGGGCGCCCATTTATCTATGCGAAAATCCTGGCGGTTGACAAACCGCCCCTACTTGATGACACATTAGGGGCGACTCGTGTAATACCGGCCGCCCCTATTGTTATCGAGGCGGTTCTATCACGACACGCTGCTCTTTGTGGTCCCTAGCGAGGGGGCTCTATATTGATGCGCCCCTACGGTGGGTTACTAAATTTTAAAATGAGACACTAAAAATTAAAATTTCGTGAACGACTTCGCATGCGGAAAAACTTCCTAAAAATGAATGTAGATCTTAAAAAGTTATGAAACTTTGTAGTTGACCACTTTTTAGTTCGAAATCATGTACTCATGCAAAAGCTATGTTCCAATGTCTCAAATTTGAAATTCAAATTTCGTAAATGGCCTCGGACCGAAAAACTTCCTAAATATGAAATTTAGATCTCGAAAAGTTATGAAACTTTGCAGCTGACCACTTTTTAGTTCGAAATCATTTAGTCATGCAAAAGCTATGTTCAAATGTCTCAAATTTGAAATTCAAAATTTAAAGTAAAAAACGACCTCTTATGGAAAAACTTCATAAATATGAAATATAGATCTCGAAAAGTTATGAAACTTTGTGGTTGACCACTTTTAGTTCGAATCCGTTTAGGGCCTCAAATAGTCAATTTACACTCAGATTTGTATAATAATAAATGAGGGGCGGAATGGGATATGAACATATACAAGTGTGTAGCGCAGTGGAGGGAGGGTGTAGGCTTGAGCTTCGAGGTTCTTGGGTTCGAATCTTGGCGGCCGTAACATTTGCAAAAAGCCTGGAAAAATCACCATATGTAGGGGATGTGGGTGGCTGGCGGTGGGGTCCTACCCGATAAAAAAATCTTTTGTTATGTTTTTAAAATTTTAAAAATACGAAATCACGGGATTCACATTAGGGACGTAACATTTGCAAAAAGCCTGGAAAAATCACCATATGTAGGGGATGTGGGTGGCTGGCGGTGGGGTCCTACCCCGATTAAAAAAAATTTTGTTATGTTTTTAAAATTTTAAAAATACGAAATCTGGGATTCACATTAGGGGACGGTGGTACACGAGCCGCCTCGATGTGGCCTCATTAAGGGCGGCTGAGATAACCACCCCTAATGTGGAACCAAATTAGGAGCGCTTTGTTTAGGGGCGGTGAGAAAAACCGCCCCTAGAGTTGCTCATTGTAGTAGTGAGTTCAAATCCGCCACAAACCCATGGGCGAAAACCTGGAACGAAACCCAAAACCTGAAAACCCGAAATCCACAGATACCCAATCTGAACCCGACCCGTCGCCATCTTTAGATGGATCGCTGTCTACGGATTTTAAATGCCCATATCCTTGCTCTAAGCCACCATGTGAACCGGCGTCTAATGCATTGAATGTAGTACGACATGATCCTTTCTCGTCGCATGAGATGAATACAAATACTGTGTCTAAACGATGGTTGGACAAATAAATAATCCAACTTGGCAGTGGGTGCTCGTGCATTCCTCTTTGTAAGGTAGACGACGTTTTTCTAGTACGACGAGATGGCAACGGCACTTCCTTTCCTACTTTTAAACACAAGTGGAGACGGATCCTCGCGTTGTATCCTCTTTGGGGCCTCACGGTACCTAGGATAAAGCGAATTTGGCCGCCCTGCAAAGTCGTCTCTAACGTAAAATTGAAGCCAGTGATGGGTTCACCGATCGAGCCAAAGTTGTTTTGTTAGCATTGCAAGTTGGAAGTTAATACATCTGCTTGTCTGCATGCAGCAGCTGGTAGATGCCCTGCTTGGTGCGACTGCATCGGGTTCATATGCCATGCCAGTGCAGACATCGGGTGGGTTTAACAAATGAATATTTATTAAATCAAGTATAATAAATAGTGAGCTATACGGAGTTTATGTTGAGTGGAGGAGGGACAGGAGGAGCGGCTTGTAAGTGTAATATATGTTTTGGGCATTACCCTGGCACGAGGGCATGGCACGCGGGTAGGCGCGCCCTAGTTGAATTAGTCTACTTTCTCGGACGGACCGACAGTGGCAGGTCAAGGCAGGTCGATCAGATTCAGGTTCAGATTCGGCCGGCTTGATTCCTAGGCACAGGTGACAGAAAATTCAGTAGTAACCTATCACTGTTGGCTTGCACGTCCGTTTACTTGCTGTTTAAAAGCTACACGGTGGCTTGCCGTATCTATCATCTTTAATAACCGTTGAATTAGTCTATGTAAATGGTCGTTTAGTGTAAATAAAAATAGCAGAGTCTGTTTTTAATCATTTATTTAAGGAAGCACAGACACAGCAGTGGCCGGCCTAGGGAAACAGCCAAAGGAGAGCATACACATGGCCCCTCAAAGTCAAACAAGAACTAACTACACATATACAAGACGATGTGCTAGCGAAGCTGGGTTTCCACTAGGACTACCATGGAAAAACAAAGCAAAAATCCTAACTCATTCAAGGAGTTCCGAATACATGTTGTTTGACTAAAAATATTGGAATTTCTGAAATTTCATTTTGTCTTCTCCTTACCAAAAACATACACAATTAGGGCATCCGCAATGGCTGGCACTAGCTAGGAGGACCTGCTCATCCAAAGAGATAACGAGGAAAATCTCAGCACTAGCCACGGAACAAGCACTAGCTCGCACCTTCTTCTAGATTTTCTGCTGACCTGCCTTCCCCATCTCTATTGTTTCCTTTTTTTATTGTTTGGAGCTGGCGATTTACACTAGGCCATTGCGGACGCCGTTAGGTCTCCCAACTTGTCTCCAGCGTGTCATTACACTACCAGACTCACGAATATTCCTGTCAGCCAAAAACCCGGGGAAAGGCCGAAAACCGTTAGGAATGTATTTCCTGACGGCCACCCGTCAGCAATAAGCCGACAGGAACGTCTCGACAGGAAAGGGGATATGTCTCTGTGTGGGTCGTAATGTTTTGGCGGGCCTCGGTGGGCTTCTTGGCGCGCTGAACGTCCCTCACGCGCGCGAATATATTTTCTAGGGCGGATGAGGCGGCACACGGTGTTTCCCGTCGGTTTGAAGGATTACGGATGACTATATAGAAACCGACAGGAATTATTTTGCCATTCCCGACGGGAATTACGGACCGACAGGAGTTATTAGACATTCCTGATGGTTTTCGACGAACCGACAGGAACTTACGAAACCGACAGGAATTTTCTGTAGTCTGGTAGTGTTATGATCCTAATGAGAAAATTGGATACTTCTTCCCCGCGTAAGAAGTAGGCTCCACTCAAATGTCATTTCGGTGTTGCACTATGCATCGCTCGAGCAGGAGTCGGTCGCCGTCGACGGTCGCGGTGTTACCCGGGCGCAAAATCATCATCAATGCGTTTACACGTTGTGCCGGCGCGCATCGTGGCAGCCGTAACCCATGTAGTCCGCTAGGGGGCTACCAGTACCCTGGCCCGCCGCCGACCTATTGTGTAAGGTGGACTTGTGATGGAGGGAGTAGCTACCTACTGACAGTGTTGATATTTTGAAATTAAATACAGTGGAATACTTTATTGTTATCATTTCTCTAGGTTAAATTAAAGTAATATTCTATATTGTCACAAGGTAAGATCAACATTTCTAGTATAGGCTATGTAATTCTCTCATTTCCAGCTCCCAGCCCCAGCCAGCAGCATCTTGTCGCCCTGCCTTCAACGTCAGCAGCTTGCGAGTTGCCTGCGGCAGTATCCTCGTCAGCAGCTTGCGAGCTACTGGGCCTCCCCGCTAAGCAACCTCACGATGGATTCTAATATAAAGCCCAGTCGGTTATCCTCCCTTCTCCAGTGTTGAGCCGATTAAAAGTAGCACCCACCACGGTGCTGCTCTTGCCATCAGCGTTCACCACTCCCCAGCCTTTGTCTGCATCTAGTTGGGTCAGACAGACCACAACCACGCTCTGAGGCCTGATTCATCACCATTCTGGTCGGCTGTCGACAACCTCAGGTTTGTTCCCTTCTCGAGGTCTGCTTTGTGTATATTTCGTGGTTATATATGCTTGGCAAAAGCCACTACACACCGTATTTGAGCTAGTGGAGTTACTGCAAATTTTTGATGTAACTACTCTATATTTGCTATGGATATGGCTTAATTTATCAGTTTATGTTAATTACGTAACTTTTTGTCAGCAGCAGTATGCCCTGCACAACCACACTTTCACAATTATCAATTGTGCCGGATATTAAGATGAACACTAATCAATCTTTACATTCCTGCTTCGTGCTTCCTGCGTTAACCTATCCAGTAACACTGTAGAAAAAGAGGATTCTTCCGTCTATATTTTGTTTTACTTCTCACAATTTCCTGATGTGTCATGTTACCCTGACCAGACTAGAAGACTGATTCATCCACCTTTCACCCTGAGCGGCAGACAACACTAGCAAGATTTCTGGTCGTCACTCAGTTCACCAATTGGCTGTCGTCAATCTCTGGTTTGTTCCCTTCACCGCTTTTGTGTATCTTTCGTTTGTATGTGTGTGTGTCTATATATATATATATATATATATATATATTTATTTATTTATGCTTCCCAAAAGTCTATTCTGCTCGTGTAACTACGGATACCGACAGTTTATACAGACTATAGGTCTGATTTGTTTGGGCCTAGACATGGTTTTACCTGGCCAAGCGATTTATGCTCTGCTTATGCACATGACCGTAAGCACTTGACGCATATATACAAACGGGATACAAAACCACACGCAGGTGTATGGTTGGAGACCTGCAGGCTGTGGTGCCGACAAAGTACAACGATCCAACTCTGAGATTGCTGTCTGCTCTAGACTGATGTCTCAGGGGTTCGCAGTCAATAAGTCCACATTGTCTAGAGTCTAGACTAGCAACTACGTAGTAATTGGTTGGTAGTGAAATTGATTAAAATATGCAATAACCAACTCCATTGAAATGTTACACATATATGTTTCACATGAGTACAACCAAAAGAATATCGGAAACGAGAGACCTAGGCATAGCATCGGTCCATGAGCTCCTGCAGATATGGGACTCTACCACTCACGGGTACATGGTTACATGTCTAGCACTCCGGCATAGTCAAAAAGGAAGAGAAACCGACATTGCGACTGAGCTAATATCTATGAAGACGGCGTCGGCAACCCCTTAGGGTTTGTTTGATTGGTTGGATAACCCACCTTCAGGCCATGCGGTTGCCTGTTTGGAGGCCGAACTCAGGCTCCAGGGAGTCACCAACCACCTCCTTGCTTGGCTCAAGAATACGCAGGGTCCCGTCATTCATTGGTACCCAAAGCTTTGGCTAAGACTGACTGCACCGACAACCTGTATCACTCTCGATACACATTTAGAGCAAGAAAAACCCTGCACCGGTCTACTAGAAAACCTCCGCTACATCCCAGATGCCCTCTGCTCCCGCTATCCCCGGCACTAACAACGAACTGTCCAGGCACTCCGGTAAGTGTCCGCTGACACCCGCGTGGGAAGTGGCGTGAGGGAGGTTGGAGGAGAGAGAAGGCCAGAGGGAGGGCACATGCAGCACGCAACAGTGGGCCCACTGTTTGAACTAATTAAAAATTATTATATCTCAAATACTAAAAAACCAAATTAAATTCCGATTACACCATTAAATTTGAATCAATAAATTCTTTAAAACAACATCTCACATGGATATATTTAGATAAAAATTATATGGGGACTCCACTAATGATAGTTGATATAGAGTAGAGATATAAAAGGAAGGAGAAGTGCGTAAAGAAGAGAATCTTGATGTGTAGAATGTATAGAGGAAGTAAATTGAGAAACATTAGTGCGGATAGTCTAAGATCTCATACAGGTTTTCCTCACTGCCTACCATCACACCCAACGGCAATCTTTCCCTACCTCACCAATGGCAAACTCTCCTCAACACCCCCTACACCCAACGAAATCTCATCCACATGGGTATCTCCTCCGTGAGTTAGCCAAGTGTTGGGGGAGGCCGAAACCTTGCTACCCCCTACTATCGGCCCTAAAGAAAGAGCCGGAGAACCGCGGCGAGAGATGGCCGAAAGGGTTTGGATCCGGCACAAAGAGCCGAAAGCCTCAAGATTCGGGCCAAGGAGTCTTGGGGATTCAAGGACACAGTCGCAAAAAGATGGCCTAAAGGGTTCGGATCCGCACCGGGGGACGAAAGCCTCGGGATTCGGACCCAAAGAGTCTTGAAGTTTCAGGGACGCGGTCGCGAGGTCCGAAGCCGTGATGTTTCGTGACCAACGGATGAAAGCGGAGGCTTCCGGCTTTGAGAGGCATGAGGACGCCCCCAACCGCCAAGATTCGCCCGTGGGCGCAGTGGGAGAGGTAATGAAAGCAACGACATTCGGCACGACACACGAATGCTCACGCTTTCGTCCTCGACCCTCGGTCTAGGCGTTGGCCTCCCGGTACGGGTAGGTTCCGGCTCTTGTGGCGAATCGCGGACGCTTTTGGCCGCATGGCCGGATGGGATTTTCCTTCGAGTATTACCCGATTTTGTCTTGCGGGTGCTCGTGGTCCGGTGCCAAATGGACCCGACGAGGGTTGGTGGGACCGCGAGGCGGGAATGTACCATTCTACCCCTGGTCACCGGCGAGGATCTTGGGAAATCCAGGGTTGGTAGGAGGGCATAATGGGAATTGTAAGAGTCTACGGACTATATATAAATAGACCCCGTGGAGGGCATTGTAAAGCTAGAGTGAAATTAAGAGAAAGAGTTCTTTGGTTTCGTTCCCACCTTCGTGTGCAGTTTTTAGTTTCGTTCGGTGTTTTGTCCTACCAAGGGTGGCCTACTTTGGGGCCACACCAACATTGGCGCACACCGTGGTTGTGCAGCGAGCAACCCATGGCTCCGTGGCGAGGAGACCCGAGGCGGCAAAGCAGCTCCCCGGCGGATCCCCGTCGACCCTCCGCCCGAGGTTATCACCCCCGGCGGGCCGGGCGTATGTGGCGCAGCCAGAGGACGCCGCCACGGTCCTAGGGCCATAACCGGCCTGTGCACGCGGGGCGGGGAGGCCCCACATCTCCAGGGGAGGAGGAAGATTCGGAAGAGGAACAGTTGGTTGAACAGGAAGCAGCTGGCAACGAGTAGGAAGAACGTACAGGCTCATACAAGAACTCGAGCCTCGTGCAAGCCGAGCTCGGGGAGCCGAGGGCTCAGAAGGATGCAATGATGAAAGGAGAGGCAACCAAGCTTAATCGAGAATTCAGGCGAGAACCATCGAGGTTGGCCGAATCGAGAAAGATAACCTACCGCGAGAAATAGCGCAGCTTGAGAAGAAACTGAGACCACCCCAGGGAGGGGCAAGAACCGGTTTGGAGGAGGAGCGGGGGATATTGACCCAACCTCACCACTTGCGCCCGGAACTACAACATAGCCCATGGCGGTAGGGTACAAGCCCAAACTACCATCGTTTAACGGAAATCGGACCGGGGAAAGTTCATCGCAAGTTATGGGTGCCGTTACTCTAGTAAAGTCACTAATCATGGCGGTAGAAGACATCGCGCATGAATGGTACATCGCACTCGACCGCATATGCATGCGAAGCTAGAAGCAGCTTAAAGGGCAATTGGTCATCACATTCGAGGGTTTCCGGGCCCTAAAGAAGGGGACCAGCGATTTCCTAAAGTTCAAGCAAGAAGACGGAGAATCGCTAACCACAGTACCTTGAAAAGGTAGTGCAGCTACAGGCTCGAGCGCCCGAATGTGTCGGATGAGGTGGTCATCGCGGCAGCAGTCGAAGGCATGGCCATCGGTCAAGGCGCATCACTCTTGGACAAGGAAGAACCGAAGACCTTGACTGAGCTATACTGACCCGAGATCAAGAAATTTGCCAAATCGAGGAGGGCTTAAAGAGAAGAAAGGCAGCAAGAAAGGATGAAAAACAACGGTCACCACACCCAAACTCAAACAACGCCTAGAGGCGGCAAGGCCTTTCGCCCAATCAACAACGTACAAGACGATTGGCGCAAGCGGCCGAAAGTCCAATCAAGAGCAGGTCTTGAGGACGCCTCAAATTTGAAATCAACTTCGGTCCAAACAGAGGGGCGAGTGGTTCAAGAGGCGAGAGGATGCGGAAGAAGCCGAGGCGGCACCGAAAGTCCCCATCTTTGCCGTCTTCTGGCGAAGATGCGGGCACTATAGCGAGATTGTAAGTATGGGCAGATGGCCAAAGAGCAAAAGGTCGAAGGACTAAAGCTCTTAGAGTAGTCAAGCGCCAAAACATGTGTACAATAACATGAGAGAAGCAACAGGGGTACAACCGAATGCATATTTCGGCTACCAACATACTTAGCGAACAACCCGCCCCAGCTCGTACAGCGGCGGCCATTACATCCGGCTCATCATCACCGGTATTCTTGGAACCACCCAAATTACATTCCACAAACTTAGCCTCCTTCGATGGCGGCGTCCTCCCCGGCAAACTTAGAACAACCACAACCAAGTGCGCACATGAAGCCCGAAGGCAGCCAGGATAACAGGCTTGTAAATTCGGTGCTGCCATCTCAGGGGCACATTTATGCAATCACTGGCGGATCCAACCTCGAGCACGAAAGCAAGAAAGCCAGAAGAGATCATGTGAGAAGGGTACACACAGTAACACCCAGGCTACCCTTGAACAGGCCAGCCTGGTCTATGGTACCAATCACATTCTACGAAAGTGACTTTTCGGGTAAGATACTACCCGCATCTGGATCGTTAGAGTAGCCGACAAGCGTGGACAAATTTACACTACACAACATCCTTATGGACAACAGAAGCTCGGCAGACATTTTGTTCATCAAGGCCTTCCAGAGTATGGACATGGATCGCAAATCACTTCAACCGGCGGGTAATGCCCTATTTGGCTTGGAGGAAAGAGAATAGATGCTATTGGGAAGAAAGACATTGCAAAGTAACTTTCGGCGAGGTCGGGTTGTGCCGAACCGAAATAATCACCTTTGACATAGTCAACATAGATTACCCATACACAGCTATATTGGCGAGAGACACCCTAAGCAAGTTCGATGCGATCATCAAGCAAAGCTTCTTATGTATGAAAATTCCCTCACCGTTCGGCGTGGTCCTTTGTTTGGGGAGATTAGGAGGCAGCCCGAAAGATAGGACGCCAGAGCCAATACGGCTACGGCATGATCAATGAGATGACCCACGACCGAAGAGAAGGAGAAGACAAAGAACCGGAGCCAAAGACCGAAAGTGTCGAGATCCGAAAGTGGACTCGCCGAAGTCCAAAAAAGGGTCCCGTTGTCTACTACGGGTCCCGAAGAGAAGTCATAATAGGCTCCGAGCTTCAACCCAATGAGGCAGCCCAGCTATCCGCGTTCCTTGACTCCAACGCAGATGTGTTCGCATGGTCAGCATAAGACCTAAAGGGAGTAAGCTGGAACTTGTCCCAACATAACTTTGGCGTAGCTACGACGATAAAGCGAAGAAACAAAAGGCTGAGGAAGTTATCCGAAGAAAGAAGTCTTTGCGGCGGCGGCCGAAGTCCGAGAGGCTTTTGGACGCTAGAAGTAATCGAGGCGATTCCAAGACTGAATGGCGGCAAACGTGGTCATGGTCCAGAAGAAAACATCCGACCCAAAAATTAAGAAGTGGAGGATGCTTGACTTCAGTGACCTAAACAAGGCATGTCCGAAAGACCCGTGTCCTCTCCCCAAAATAGATGCTTTGATCGATCTAGCCTCAGGCTGTGAGAGAATGAGTTTGCTTCGATTTTTTCTTTGGGTATCATCAAATACATCCGAATCCGGATGACGAAGAGCTTTATCACTCCAGGTGGGACTTATTACATCAAGCGAATGCCAGAGGGGGTACGAAATGTCGTGTCCACATTCTCCAGAATGTCGGACGAAGTATTCAGAGACCAGAAGAAAAAGAAGAATCCGATAACCTATGTGGATGATATAGTAGTGATCCAGCGGCCGCGAAAGAGCGCATATTAGCGACACGAGAGAAACCTTCACGAATCTAAGGCGAAGTGGACTTAGACTAAACCCAGAGAAGTGTATCTTCAGCATCACAAAGGGTAAAATGTTGGGGTGCCTGGTATCAGCAAGGGGTATTGAGGCAAATCCCGATAAAATCGCGGCTATCATGGACATGAAGCCCCCGGACGGCCGAAAGAAAGTTCGCGACTTACGGGGCTAGCAGCTCTCTGCGAGTTCATCTCAAGATCAGCCGAAAAAGGTTTGCCTTTCTTCAAAGTGCTCAAAGACAGCACAGACTTCGAATGGGGGACCTGAGCAGTAGAAAGCTTTCCAAGACCTGAAAGATTACTTTACCAATCTGACAACCATGTCTAAACCATCCCCAAAGGCAGTTCTGCTGTTATATCTGGCAGCATCTCTAGTCACGGTAAGTGCAGTTCGGTCGAAAAAAAGAGCACGACAACAAGCTCATGCTGTTCCCCATCTACTATGTATCCGAAGCCCTTCGGCGGCAAAAGTTAAACTACCGGAGCTAGAAAAGATAGCGTACACCGCAGTCGACGGCAAGCGAAAAGCCGAGACATTACTTCGAGGCACACGAGATTGGTCATCTCTTCCTAGCCTTTGGAAGCCCTATTCAGAAACAGCGAAGCCATGGGTAGAATAGGCAAATGGGCGGCCAAATTGAACGAGTTTGTAATTGACAACGAGCATAGATCAGCCATAAAGTCCCAGGCAATAGTAGATTTCATAGCGGATTGGACACCCGCAACGGGGGGGAAGCCCGATTGTTTTTGATGAACCAACTTGGATAGCGTTACGCGGCGGAAACTGGTGTGACAAAGGTGCGGGATTTCGGCCATCCTTACCCCTCAAGAGGACCATCCATAAGATATGCAGCCAGACTACAGTTCACGAGCACCAATAACATGGCCAAATACGAAGCTGTGTTACTCGCGCTCCGAAAGCTGAGAGCTATGGGCATCAAGAGGTGCAGCATTCATACAGATTCTCGAGGTGGTAGCGGACTTTGCCAAAAGGAGTTTACAGACAAGAGAACTAGTCCTAGTCGGATACCTATAAGCATTTCTCGGGGTTCTCAATAAAGTATATATCACGCAATGAAAGCAGAGAGGCGACGAATTGGCAAAGGCAGCAGCGCTTGGGATTCCAACCCCGCCGGATGTATTCTTTCAACAACTTTCGGTCAAAGCAATTCATGTCATCGCAAGCCATGACTAGAGAAGCCCAATATTCGCATTCCTAACAGGCACCTATGAGCCCGAATCCAAGCATGAGCAGCAACGGATGGAGTCCTGAACCAAGCATTATTCAATTATAAGAGGCGAGCTGTACAAGGACGGCATCGTAGCACCAAAGCTTAAATGCATCATTACCGAAGAAGGGCGATAGCTCTTGGACGAAATACATGTGGGTATGTGTGGAGCACACAGAGCACCTCCGCGAAATCGCCCGCAGTGATGAGGCAAGGCTTTTTCCGGCTTTTCGGTGGCCAAAGATGCGAAGCAACTTGTCAAAACATGGGAAAAGCGCCAAATGTTCGCCAAAAAGCAAAAGCGCGCCTTAAAACCCAACCAAGTCGATAGTGCCAACTTGGCCATTGCAACGTTAGGGGTAGACATAGTTGGACCATTACCAATAGCTCCGTGCAATGTGAGATTTTGCCAGCGTGGCGCTTGAGTACTTTACTAAATGGATAGAAGCAAGGCCACTTTCGCCAAAATCGGCGGCCGCCTTTGACCCGGTTTCAATGCAGCGCCAGGTATCTGGTCGTTTCGTGGTTCCATCTTACATAACTTGAGACAATGGCAAGCGGTTTGACTCAACCGAATTTAGAAGCTTCGAAGAATTATCAATCAAGGTGACTTTCGTGATCGATTTATCACCCTCGAGCAGCGGTGCGTTGAAAAAGGCCAACGGCCTAATCTTCTCGGCCGTCTCAAAGTCTATGTGGGATGCAAGCAAAGGGAAGTGGCGGCGAAATGATTTATTGCGGTGCAGGGTCACAACATCTCTAGGTCTCGAGCAACCCGATTCACTCCGTTTGATTCTTTATGCGGGTAAGAGGTAGTAACACCGAAGAAGAACTAAAGCTTGGTTCATTTCTCACACAAATATCGGATGTAACCGAAATCAAAGGTAACGTAGATGTTGACACATCCAAATTTAGAAAGTTGTAAGGCTGCGAAGAACCTCGACAACTACCACAAGGAGACGCAAAATTTGGCGGGACAAGAAAGTCCGAACGAAAAGAACATCTATCCAGCGATCTCGTGCTGATTCGACACTTGCGGACAAGCGAGGGTAAGCTGCAATCCCAATGGTATGGGCCATTCGTCGTCGCCCGGCATGGTCAAGCCCGGAGTATTCGGTTGAGGGCGGAAGAAGGCGGCGAAACGACCCACACTTGGAAACGCGGACAACCCTGTAGATTCTACGCGATGGCGAATGCTCCCGAGCCGGGAGTTTGTAATTTTCTTTTCTTTTATTTCGATTACGTAACAAGTAAAGTATGAAACTACTGATAAGGTTGCGCTCTTTTTCCTCACAGGGGAAGCCCGGGGGGGGTGTGAGTTTTTAACGAGGCAACCTAGAAACATTCAGTCATGAACCCCTTATAAAGGTTCTTTTCCCGAAAACTACAGCAATGGCAAAAAGAAAAGCGAAAAACAAGAAGTGACTAAGTCACACTTGATATATTCGGCAAAAAGTGCCCGGAAAGGTATATCTTTGAAGAGATCGGCAAACAAAGGCGAGAGGTCGAAAGACCAAGGTCGAGAGAAGGACCGAGAAAGTCCGGAGGAAGTCAAAAAGTGACAACTTCCACAACAAATAGCCAAGGCAAAAACTCTAGAGCTATCGAGTTTGACTAAAGAGCCAAAGTCGATGCGTAGGCAAAGAAAAGCACGAAATAATGACACTTGGCTATTAAAAACACAGCCAAGGCATTAAAGAATAAAGTGAGGCGAAAGCCTACCAAAGTCCAAAAAAGGACTAAAGCAAGTACATCCCATTAGTAAAAGGTATACAAAAAGCACATGCTCCTTGATTACAAGATTAGTCGCATAATGACTGTCCTTGGGAAATCAAAACAGTAAAAGCTTGAGATCAAGCAAAGGACAAGGAGGGCTACTATAAAACAGAACCTAGGGGCCGCCTTTCCTCAAGAGCAACCACAAATTCTAGAGGCAAAGCCCTCAATAGCCACTAAAAGGCATAGGGGCTTCGGTCCATAAGAGCTTTCGCTCATTAGGATTGAGAGGAGTCGGGGAAGGCGAGGGCAGCTCGGCCACTCAAAGAGAGAGAGTGCGGGTTTGAGCAGCCCAAGCAGCATGCCTACAAGTTGTTGCTAGGAAAGAGCTTGTCGAAGGACAATTCTACCAGGTAGAGGTCCTCTAGATAAACTCTCCGAGAGCTGCGTAAATAGCGCGTCAACCAGTTTAGGCACATCAATGAATACTCAAGGTGGCGAAACTCCACGAGGATTTCAGCTCACGACTTACCCGGGCCAAAAGCTTACCCCCAGTAGCGTAGAAGTTAAGAGTCACAAAAAGCTTAAGGGCTCGGTCCAGTTCCTCCTTCTCGGTCTCGGGGGCCGTGAAGGAGGTGGAACGATCCGTGCCGAATCTAACCCCGGCCCCCTATCCGATGGAAGGAGGGGCGGGCCACGTAGGTCCACACGCACGCGCCACCCCGGGCGTCCGAATATGCCCTAGACAACGAGCAAGTTTTTTAAGTCTTCTCCCTGCGGGGGCACATCTCTTCGGGGAGACCTAAACCCCGAATATATGACGGTCTCCCCGGTCACTAGAATGGCTCCCCGAGCGAACGAGCTCTCGTGGGTCGAAATCGCGGTCCTTAAGAACGCCGAAGTCTTGATGAATTCCTGATAGAACCAAGACTTACCCGGGCGCCCTTTGGGAGTCGGCCGAGGCTAGGGCAGGAGCGGAAACCGGAGCGTCTTTGCCCGATTTACGCTTTTCTGAAGAGGAAGGGCCGCAACGGCATTCGTAGGGAGCGGCGGTGGCAGCAGAGGGCTCACGTGGCCACTTAACCTTGCCAAATGATGGACCTAGGGAGGCCGAATCATCGGCTTCCCGAGGGGTTTCGTGCGGGTCCTTCACTTGCTTGTCGGCCATCTCCTTTGAGTCACTAGAGATTTCCTCGCATAAAAACAGCCCCAGCAAATTAATGTTAGCCAAAATAAAATTAGAGTAACACCGAATAACGAAAAGTAAAATAAGCAAACTGCGAAAGTCCGGCCAAAATTCCCAAAGAAGACGGGGCAAAGTACCAAGGCGAAGTGACAACACCAAAAGTGTGAGTGCGGGCCGAATGTAACCTTTCGGCTACGACGACCCGAGAACTTTAGCCGGTCGCGACCTACCGCAACATCCTTAGTTTCTTTTCGGCTTCTTATGCCGAGAGGTCTTACGCCTCTTGATTCGCTCAAGCGGGGGCTGAATCCTACACGTCGGATTTCCCCATACCTAGCCTTTCGTGCGGCCTTTTTTCGTCCCTTGCTTCCCCGGTGTCGCCTAATGCGGATAAGCTACACCCATAGCATCGAAGGCTCGATTGATACTGGCGAGAATTTCCAACAATCTCTGCGCACCGATTTGTATTCATGTGTGCTCACCGACCCAAGGATGGCATCCGCTTCATCGATGGCGAATTCCAAAAAAGCCTTGTTCGAATGAAATTGCGATGGAAGCATAGCTTCAATCCGAACAGCATCATAGCTGAACTCCGGGGGGTCAATGCCAAATTGCACTTTCACACTCAAGGGCTGAACCTCCATGGCAATCCACTCCTCGACCAAGTCACGCATGCTCTGCTGCTCAGTCGCAAGAAAAGCCTAAGTAGCCCAAAGCATCTCCTTCAACGTTCTCAACATAATCGGCGTGGCACTTCCCGCGCATCGGCAGCATTCGACTAACAAGACCACTATTCAAAGAAAGGCCGGTGCTCATAGCATCGCCTTCGTCCTTGGCATTATGTCGAGGCCATCGAGACCACTTATTGCAAAACGCCGAGCCAGCGAATGTTGCCCTTAGGGATAAATGTGTAAGCTCTAAACCGCACAACACAATGTTTATCCGTCCTTTCGTCCCCGAATCTTCTTCGGCTTCTTGTGACATGCATAAAATTGGGACGAATGTGTCCACACCTGAGAGGGGCTCCCATCATTTTCATGGCCCACACAAATGCACCTAGGCGGGTAAAAGCACTCGGAGTAAGGTGATGTATCCGCAACCCAAAACGATCAAGCACCCCACCGGGATAAAGGCATCCTCACAAGGTAGCCGAAACCCATCCTTGAAGTAATCCTTGAACACAAGTGCCTCCCCAGGCTTTGGATTCGGGTATTTCTCCCCAGTCGGTGCTCGGCACAGAGACCTCGTCTGCCGGTCCATAAAGCCTTTGCGCACATAATCGTTCAGGACTTCCTCGGAAACTCGGGAGGTACCGGCCCAATATACTTCACAACGAGCCGAAGGCCCTGGATTCTCCTCAGAACCTTCGGCCAAAGAGAAACTGCCATCCTCTGACCCATCCAAAGCACCGAAAGACGCCTCAGGCTCAATCTGTGCCGAATGGTTTCCGCCAACAGGAGACCCCTCAATGTCAACATCCTCATCCATCTCACGGCCGACCGGCAAAGACGCGGAAGTATCGATTCGGTCCTTTCTTCGCCACACCTTTGGAAAATAAGTATGGATCGATGCTCACGAGCGACATCGCTCAATCGCTCCGCCCTTGGGCGAACACACCGAGCGACGAGCTGTCGGAAGAAGATCCAGAACCCTTCGACGAAGAGCCGAATCCCGAAGCAAGTGGATCCGACATTCTACCAATACCAACAAAACCTAAGGTACAAAGGTAAAAAGCGAAAAGAGCCAAAAATAAAAAGATGGGCGCTCAACACAACCGAAAAAGAAAGAAATAAGAGAGGAAGGAACCCTCACCTCGAAGGACGAAGCCGCGTGCCGAATCCCTCCGAGTACCAAAAGACAAGAAGCGCCGAAGGTAAAGAGCTCGGGGGCGCAGGAAAGCAAGCGCATTGGAAGCCAAATGAGCCGGGGGGTCCATGCCGCCCTAGCCCCGACATCCTTATATAGGGGGTGAACGGGCGCACGGATCGAGAAACCGTCCCATCCGCCAGTTGGAACCCCGCAACCTGAGGTGGCGCTGTCTCGCTTACTTCCAGTATTTAATCGAAAGCCCCATCGAAAAATCGAAAAAGGAAAAACAAGAAGAAGAAGAACACGTAACAAGATAAGTAATAAGCGCGACGGAAATCGAGACATTAGGCACGGAGGGTTTCTTAAGGGACGAATGGTCGCGACCAAGAGCGGGACGAAAAGTCCCTGCCCCGGCATCGAGGGGCTCTCGTTGGGGAGGCTGAAACCTTGCTACCCCCTACTTGTTGGCCCTAAAGAAAGAGCCGAGAGAACCGCGGCGAGAGATGCCCTAAAGGGTTCGGATTCGCACAAAAGAGCTGAAAAGCCTCGGGATTTGGGGCCAAGGAGTCTTGGGGATTCAGGGGACGAGGTCACAAAAAGATGGCGTAAAGGGTTCGGATCCGGCACCATGGGACGAAAGCCTCGGGATTCAGACCCAAAGAGTCTTGAAGTTTCAAGGACGCAGGTCGCGAGGTCCGAAGCCATGATGTTTAGGTGACCACGCAGAAAAGCGGAGGCTTTCGGCTTTGAGAGGCATGAGGACGCCCCAACCACCAAGATTTGCCCGTGGGCGCGGTGGGAGAGGTAATGAAAGCAACGGCATTCGGCACGACACGCCGAATGCTCGCGCTTTCGTCCTCGACGCCTGGTCTGGGCTTTGGCCTCCCGGTATGGGTAAGGTTCGCTCTTACGACCAAATGCGGACGCTTTCGGTCGCAAGGCGGATGGGATTTTCCGCCCAGTATTACCTGATTTTTGTCTTGCGGTGCTTTCGCGGTCGGCGCCAAATGGACCCGACGAGGGTTGGTGGGACCGCGAGGCGGGAAAGTACCATTCTACCCCTAGTCACCGGCGAGGAGCTCGGGAAATCCAGGTTTGGTAGGAGGGCATAATGGGAATTGTAAGAGTCTACGGACTATAAATAGACCCCGTGAGGGCATTGTAAAGCCAGAGTGAAATTAAGAGAAAGAGTTCTTTGGTTTCGTTCAGTTTTTAGTTTCGTTCGGTGTTTCATCCTACCGGGGGGTGGCCTGCTTTGGGGCCACACCAACACCAAGGACGATGGCATACCGTCACCACTGAAGCTACCCATCGTGCAGTCCTCCGACACCACCAACACACCAATGACAGCCTCCATCACCAGCCTACACTTGATTCCATGCAGGATGGTCGTTGCGCCTCTGGCTTCTGTCCACACACAGTTGTGCACATGAAGCCACCGCATGCACCGACTTCCCAGCTTTCACTAGTACATAAACCTACTATAGGGCGGCTGAGGATGGCCTGTAGGGGCAGTTTGCCCGGCTGCCCCTAACTCTCCGTCCTTACGGTGAAATCACTGCAGAACTATAGGAATATGCTTTGGGCTTTGCTTTGGGCCTCCTATATTTTGCATGGCAGGCCTTTGTAAGCTGCCCGCCATAGAAAGCAGAACTATTTTGCATGGCGGGCCTGTTATAGACGCCCGCCACGGTAAATCAATTTTACGTGGCGGGCAAAGTTGTTCAATCACGCAAAATAAAAAAACGCCCGCCACGGTTAATCGGGCCATTAACCATGGCGGGCAAACTCAATGCCCGCCGCGGAAAAGATTTTTCAGAGTCACGCAAAATCATCATTTCGGTACTAGTGTCTCTTGTGCAGCCGTGCACGCCTCATCGATTAACTGTGGCCTTTGATCGATGGAGGTTGTAAAAACCACCATGGCAAATAAAAAAAAAAACTGCTACGGTTAATATTTGGGTAGTAATGTTAAACTCAACGATCAAGATGTATATATACTACAGCAGAAAGAGTGTAGGATTATATCATTAGCGTTACTCTTAGTATGTTTCTACAACGAGACGAGACTCAGTTTGAGGGGTTTGTGCAAGGTACACCACAGAGGAGGGAAGATCCGGCAAGATTGTATTGTCACAGCCAAGCAAAATGGGCACGACTGGCGGTGCACTCATCAGCAGCGTGGAGCTCTGGGTGTTGGTGACGACGCTGCTGCTGCTGGCGAAGTTCTTTGTGGGCTTGGCTGTGCCCCAGTTGTTCTCCACAAGGAAGATCATAGGTCCCATTGTTCTGGTGTTGCATATGCTCAACTACTGCTCTGTGACCTACACCCTTGGACTCATGAAGCCTTCCAAAGATGAAAAACACCGAGTGGGCGCTAAGGTGGAAGATTTCTTCCAGGTGTGGGCCGTTCTCATCACCTCCATGCAGGACAGTGTTCGCATCGGCCGGCCGTACAGGCCTGTGAAGATGACTCTGGTCGAACTACTGTCCTCGCTCTGGGCGGCCAACCAACTCCGGGTGCACACAGAGCTACGACTCAAGGTTCCCGTCTGGCTCATTTGGTCCATTCATGCTCTACGCATCATCTGTTTCTATGTTTCTTCGAAGCGGGCGGCGGAGGCCAGTGTGGAAAGCATCAAGGGTGTGAGCGATTACATGATGACATTGCAGTACACCAACCTTGATGCGTGCGCGCCAGGCACCATGAAAGGATACAAGTATATTGTGGATGGAGAAGAAGAACAGGTTCTCCATGGTGGTGCACATCTGCTCACCGTGGAGGAGGTATGGCAGAAAGCAGATAAGAAAGATTACAGGCTGCTGAGCACGGCCCCCGACTACGACAGCGACAATCGCTTCAAGGACGTGTGCCTCTCCTTCGCTCTGTATAAGCTGATCCGGCGCCGGTTCTACGACTTCCCCATCCCCGAGGCAGCCCATCCTGCTACAGCTAGTCGGCTGGTTGCTGATGTCATCTTGGAGGCGGAGAATGGCTACTACGAGCGGGCACTCCGCATCACCGAGGTAGAGCTGTCCTTCCTTCATGACTCGCTCTACAGCAAGCATGCAGAGGTGTTCTCCGGCGGATTCCCATGGGTGAGGCTAGCTCTGTCACTGCTCATGGCCGCCACAGCACTGTACCTGGCCTATGCTGTCCGAGACATACCTGGTACTGGTATTGTTGTCACCGGCCAGAAGCAGAGGACAGTGACGATTGCTCACGGACTGCCCATCACATTCCTTGTCATCGCAATCATAGTCTACAGGGAGCTGAAGGAGGTCCAGGTCTATGTGATGTCCCAGTGGTCCAAGGTCCGGATCATCTGCCACTACATCAGACTGAAAGAAGGGAGCTGGCACTGGCAGCGCGTCCTACTGGAGAAGGTGGCAAGGTTCATGTTCTTACATGTCAAGAGGGGACGATGGAATCAACAGATTCGCCAGTACAACCTACTAATGTCTGCATGGGACGATGAAATCCAGAAGCGCACGCTTCGGACAGATGTAAAGAAGGCTGTATTCCAGTCCCTCAAGGCATTGATCAGTGATATTCCATCTGCTCAAGTCAACCATCGTCGCTCAAAAGAAGAGATGAACAAACTGCTGGCCTCTTACTTCACAAAGGCGTTCACCGTTGTCAAAGAGCACAGCTCTTCACTGTCTCCGCCCCTCATCGACGAGCCCAACGGTGAGAGTGAGACCTACAAGATTCTGATCTGGCATGTGGCCACAAGCCTCTGCCAGATCAAGGCCATCAAGGCTTGGGAAAGAAGAAACAAGCAAGGATGGATCTGTACACCCTCCCAAAGGTGTCCGGTGGCGACCTCACGGCTATGTGGCAGCACTACATGACCGCAGTGAGCTTGTCAAATTACTGCGCCTATCTCGTCACCCAGGGGCTAGTTCCAGACAATGGCCTCGTCTCAAAAATGGTACTTGATGCCATGCGTCATGATGTCCGCCATGAATTGGAATGGGACTACACGATGGAAAAGATCCAGGAGAAGTGTTCTGGTTGGGCTCCTGATATGGAAAACAAGACGATCCTCGGCATGGGTGCCAGGCTGTCGGAAGATCTCATGTCCAAGTATCACAACATGGACGACCTCTGGGAGAGGTTGGCGAAGTTCTGGACGGGGTACCTGCTGTACTTGTCGGCTTCAACGAGGGCGGCCAAGCATCGGATGCACCTGCAAGGGCTGGGCGAGTTCACTACCCACCTGTGGGTCATGCTCTCACACGCTGGCTTCCTCGGCAAAACCAACCATGGCGAGCAGATGCTGGACCCGGTGGATCTCAATACCGGTGCCTTTCTATGATCCGGTGGTGAGGTTACATCGTCTGGAGATCAAGTTTGTTGGTTACTTATGATCCGTGTGCTATTTGAACTCCATTTCTATTCGACCAATCATCAAAAGCTTGGTGTCACTTCGCTTGCGTATTTCTTTAGTTTTGTCTGCTTTTGATTTCCCACACTATACATGTAATCGAGATTTATATTATTGGCACTTTTCCTAAACGTGCCTGACAATTTAAGTTACTTCAGGCGACGCGCTGGCCGTGTTGTATTTGTTCTCCTATGATTTGTTTGTAATTTGTTAATTGTGTTTGGGTTAAAATATAACAACTTTTTGTCCTTCTCTAGTAACTTTTTGTCATTGTCTACCTTTTAGCCGTTGTGTGTGACTATATATACACACACACACACACTCCCGGGAATATTTGTTAGCAAATAGGTGGGGATAGGTGAATTGGGGTAGGATTAGATGAACGGCAAAGCATCAATTGTGAGGAGAGTTGGTGATAGCTGCATTGCCGGTGGGATGGCGGCCATCAATTGTGACACATGAAAGACCAGGTGGATGGAAGTCGAAGCCGGCGGATGGAGTTTATAAGCCACTTTACCAATGCGAGTGACAATTGTGAAAGACCCAAAGAACTTCAATGATAGTTTCTTGTTTGCTCTAGGTGCCAGAGATATCTGAACATATGGCTAGAGCTTGACGAATACCGAATCACCCACTCTAAACTGCCTTTCCGTGCGGGACTTATCAGCTTGCCGTTTCACTCTGTCCTCGGCACGGCTCAGGTGTTGGAATATCATATCAGTCATGGTCTGCCTATTCTAGAGCAAAATAGATACCTCTAGGGAAGCCACATCCTGCAAAGTAGATATGCCAAAATGTAGTGTTGATGATAGGAGTGGCGGCAGCATGTTTGATGAGATGGACTTGCCTGGTGATTGTGGAGCTGGTGATGTTTTGATCTGCGAGGGTGTTGGCGTCGTTGGTGTCCATGGCGCTAGTGTTGTTGGGACGTCGTGGTTCTGACGTCGATGTCGACGTCGGTCGACATCGTTGTGTTGCTCATGATGGCATTGGCACTCCTGATGTCAGACATCATGTTGTTGGTGTCTAGGGGACTTATCTCTGTCATTGTAGTAGCCACGAGATGTTGGCCTAGTTGGGTAGGCTTTTCATCGGCGCCAAAAGGGTGGATGTTGGTGGTGGCCTCCTGATTTGATCTGATATGAGCTGCGACAGTGGGGGGCGTCCTTGGGGTAGATGTTCTCGTTGCTTGCAGCGTCGGTGATCGAGGAGGAGACAACATTGGCAGCGCCCGTGGGAGCACCGTTGTCATCGGTGGTGCCCATGAAAGGGGCGACGTTGAGGAGGTCGTTGTTGAGGAGGTAGTAGTTGTTCCCGAGGGGGGCGAGCTTGCCGTTGTGCTTCATGTTGGCGAGGTGGCCTAACAGGATGCGTTGTTCTGAAGGCGGGAGGCTAGAGCCAGACCTCATGTTGACGTAGTCGAGATCGCAGCCTTGTCGGAGTCGCCCTTCGACCTCGGCGCGCGGAGTGCCTCCATGATCATCTCTCGGGTAGGACGGCAGCGGAGCGGTGAAAGGTCCTAATGGCTAGAGGGGGCGGGTGAATAGCCTATTAAAATTTCTTACAACAACACTAAACAAACCGGTTAGACAATAAGATGGCGAAGCTAATAAGCGGTGCTACAAGCTAGCTAAGCAAGCCACAAGACAAGTATATCTAATGTCTCTAAGTCCACACAAGAGCTATGTCACTAGATTACTCCTAGGTGAACAAAAGGCTAACTATTTTTACCACTAGAGATTAACAAGTCTAAACAAACTAAACAAGCTATTCAAGCTAACAAGCTAAGCACCCTAACAACATATGCTACCAAAGTAATGCAAATGGGTGCTAGAACACAAGACCACCGATGAAGTGTCGAGGTTGAAGCCAATCAGCGTGTACAAGAAATCTCCAATGAGCTAGCACAAGTGACACAATGATTTTTCACCGAGGTTCACGTGCTTTGCCGGCATGCTAGTCCCCGTTGTGGCGATACACTCACTTGACAGTTGCTAAGCCAAATCCCCGGTGGGAGCTCAAGCACACCGATCACGAGAGAGGATCAAACAAGCCACGAGCAATCCACTAGTGCTCCTTTCACGAATCTCCCATGGGATAAGGAACGACCCCTCACAAACCACCGGTGTGGCCTCGAACAAGCTCCAATCGAGCTCAACACCGCCTCTTGCTCCAAGCCGCTAGGGAAGCAAGCAAATTCCCAAGAGAAACGAAATCCCGCGGCTTCTCCAAGGATGAAGTGCCTCTAGAATGCAATCAACAATGCAATGCACTTCTATCACTCTCAATCTCACCAAAGATTCGAAGTTTGGATGAAGAGATGAGTGGAGAGGAGTCTCACAGGCTCACAAAAGAGTTAGAGTGTTCAAATGTGCAAGAGAGTGCTGCAAATACCAGCCATCCAAGTATATATAGAGCTCCCCTCGAAATAGAGCCGTTGTGCTTTGAAATGGGCTTTCTGCGAAGTGACCGGACGCACCGACCGGACTCACCAGCGAGTCCGGTCAAGCGTCCGGTCGCACCATTCCATGCATCCGGTCAGACAGGACACGCGCCTTGGCCCCACAGCTGACAACATCTTTATGCTTCCGGTCAGTGCTTCCGGTCCATGAGTCCGGTCGATTCCACGAGCCATGTCCAAAAACATGCTTACTAGAATTCTGATCGGACTCACTGACTGGACCGTCCAGTCAGTGCTTCCGGTCAGGTTCCAGCTTCCTGTCGAGTGTCTGGTCGCCCTGATCTGCGAATTTCGGCCTTATGTTTTCGCCTTTGCTTCAACCTTGCTTCACCTCTTGCTATAAGTTGCCAACACGTCGAAGATGATCATGTTATCACTTATGTTAGCATGTCGATCGATTAGGCAAGAACAAAGTAAGTGCTCTCATTGTCCTAAATGCAATATGCAAGTGAAATGGACCTAGAAGCACTTCACCAAAGGATTGGTCACGGCATCCCCTCTTGATAGTCGGCCATCTATCCTATAATGTGATCACACGCTCTATCGTGTCTTGATCACCGAAAGAAAACCCTATCAAGTATACCTTTGTCTTGATCCCCGGGTTCCTCTCAAGCCGATATCACCGAGCTTGACGATCCATCATGTCCATCATCATAGTCCATGTTCATGATCATCATGCTCCACGTCATCCACGTAATCCTATCTCTTAAGTCACACTTAGAGCAAAGGATTAGCATACCAAGTGTGTCATCAATTTCCAAAACCAAACAAGAGATTTCAAGGGGCCATCAAATCTTGACGGTGGTGGTGGTCGGAAGCCACGGCGGTGGGAATCGTCCTGGTCTCCGGATACCAGCTGTCACAGCCGCCTTGGGGAGGGGTGGCAATGACAGTGCCAACAGCAGCCCCGCAGGTTGAGGCACAGGCGGCGGCGGCTAGGGTTAGGGCATAGAGAGAGAGCCTGAGTTGTTGGGTGTTACCCCTTTTATTTTTCTGATTAAGATCCAACTGAGTACATCTCTTTTGTATTTATAGTCATAGGAAGAATTACATGAGAAGTAGATCTCTTTATTTTCCTAATCAAGCCGGGCGCGTGTGCGGGGCTGCTGCTGGCGGCGGCGCAGGTGGAGGCGCAGGTGGCGGCGGCTAGGGTTAGGGTAGAGACAGAGAGCCTCGAGCTGTTGGGTGTTACCCCTTTTATTTTTCTGATTAAGATCCAAGCGAGTACATCTCTCATGTATTTATAGTCCTCGAAAGACTTGCATGAGAAGTAGATCTCTTTATTTCCTAATCTATTTCTATTTTATCCCTAAATAATATTGCTTAACGAGGAAGTAAATAACGCAATGACGCCAGGTGGCGGCGGCCAGCCGTAGGGCAGCTGCCCCTTGCGTGTGGCAGCAGGCCCCTTTGGCCCCCTCGTCCATGGGGGTGATAATAATACTTCTCCCCGTTCCTGCTTCCTGAGTAGATTAATTCCCACAAAGCATATTTTGGTCTCAACAGGGGTGCAAGGTAAATCTAATTCCTTCTTGTACTATCGTGCATCAGATGAAAATGAATCAAGCTTTATGAAAGAAGGATATTTCATATTGCTAATTGATAAATTACCTGGAATATTAACTTTCGCCACAACAGGATCTACACAGGCGGAATGGGAACGAATATGGCCTTCCCAACGCCAAAACTAGCAGCTTCCCCACCTTGGTTCGCTTGTAGACTTCACCTCTATCATTGAAACGGTTTCCTATATATGATTTCCCTCTCTTTCTTGAATAGCTATATAGCTATAGTGCCACATCAGCAATTATCATTAAATACAGTGGTAAAAAATAGCTGTAGAAACTATGGTAGAGTTTCCTTGGGAGTGTGAATAGTTTCATACTGTTGTTTTCCAATAACTTGGCATGCAATAAAACTAGGACGAAGTGATCTTTTAATGCACAGTTACATTCATTTGTGTCATAGATGTTTAATGGTATGACTCGTCTGGAGTTACAAAAAGCCAAGATAGTTTTATCCACATGGAACTAAGATCGTCTCTTGGCTTGTAAACATTAACACATCATCAAACATTTTCATGTGGGAACCCGTTAAATGCAGATAAAACCCTAACGAAACTTCCGTTGGGACCAACCTAATCCTCCTGATTCTCCTTCTTGAGCCTTTCGCAAATGTGGTCCCCCATAACATAGTTGCCTTTGTAAATTTACCCCTGTTATTCTAAATGTGAAAATAATCTTGCAGGATAGTTGGCCAGCGACATACAAAATGTTGGACACAATAACGGACAAAGTGTTGGACATTCGTAAAATAATAGCTGCCTTGTTCGAGACACTTCAAGAAGATATCTATGTTCTGATGCGCATTGAATCTTTGGTAGCATTGGTCACGGTGATGTTCCTAGTGAGGTTTGTTCTGGAAATTTTCCAATTTCGCTATCGCTGGTCGAGCATGCAGACCATCATGTCAACCCTTGACGGTGTCTCTGGTCACATAGTGATTTATCTCCTAGGAGCCATGAGTTCTGCAGATTTTAAGAAACAGGTGTTCCCTGTCTGGGCTCTTGTGCTAGTGAGTCTACATGCCAGTTTCGGATATCTCTGCGGGTATGGCCTCTTGGACCATGAACGCCGGCTCACTGAGGTATCCAATGTGCTAGGTTTCATAGGGGCAGGGATCCTGAGTGGCACAAGAGGCCTGGGCTTCACACGACCACTTTGGTCCCTCTGGGCCATCCTGCAAATGAGAGGTATCTATAGATTTATTGCACACTATCTAGCTACTAAATCCCTGTGGCATGGCCGGAGCTCAGAGTTCCTCCCAGAGTACCTGCGTAAGCAGGCTGTCAACCAACAGTACCTTGTATATGGAGAGACCAAACAGAAAATTGACATACCAAGGCCTCAGTACGTTTTAGAACTGAAAATCACTGATGATAACTCTCTGATCACATGGGACAAGATTAAATCAAGATGCCCCAAAGACTCTGTTTTGAGATCCAGAGACCACTGCAGATACAGGGACATGAGCCTTGCTTTCTACCTATCGAGACTGCTTCGCTGTAGGCTTGAAGATGTGGCCCTGCAATCAGATAGCATTGCCAGAACAAGACAGCTGATTATAACAGAGGGGTTGGGAGCAGAGACGATGTTCAAAGTCCTTGAGCTGGAGCTTGCATTCGTCAGAGACTATTTCTACTCCCTCTACCCTGTTATCTTCTGGAAGGGGCTTCATTCCCTCTCCTTCAGTATCGTTCAGTCCATTGCGACCTTTGTTGTCGCATTCTGGCTGGCCGTGGACATCCGCCACCTCTATAATTCAACAAAGAAGGAGGAAGATGTTGTACTCCTGCTGGGAAGCATGAATGTTGATGTCATTGCCACATGGTTGTTCCTGTTCTTCATGATGTCCAAGGAGGTCTGGGAGATTTTGACGTACCTCTTATCAAATTGGACACGGTTGCTCCTCGTGTGCAGGTATGTGAGGAACCAATCCTGGATCCTTGGGATTCCTGGTATCACAAATAATGTGACAAGTTCACTCTTCAGTTCAAAAATCGTTCATCCCTGGCATCGACGAATTGATCAGTATGAGTTCTTTAAGTCTTGTACTTACAAGCCAACCTTTTGGAAATTTGTCCATTCTGCTACCTTGGGAAAGACTCCGCAGAAACTAGATGGAAGAGAATCCAGTGATGCAATCAAGATCCAAGAATATGTACTAGAAGCTGTCTATCAAGAACTCTGGCGCTGCATATCATCAGACCCACCCAGTCTAAAGGACGACAGCTATATTCCCCCATTCAGGGGCCCAGAACATTTTCAGAGGTATAAATGGGCCTTATGCAAGCTGAGCAAGTGCTCCCAGTCCATTCTTGTGTGGAACATTGCGACCAGCCTCTGTGAGGTGAAGCTTGCGGAGGACAAAGGGATTGACCTTAGCAAACCCAGTTGCCTAGGTTCAATTTGGTTGTGGCTTCAAAAACGGGTCTGCTGCTCTTCCCAGCAGTTCCTTCTCGGTAAGAGAGTCAGTGAGCTACAAGATCCAGTCAAGACTAACTACTGCATTGCCAACAGTCTGTCACGATATTGTGGCTATCTTGTGGCTTTTCGTGGTGAGCTGTTGCCAGATAGTTTTGTGGTGCCGGATGAGATCTTTGAAAAAGCCTTAAAGCAGGCTCCTGAGAACCTGGAAGAATGTAACTTAACAAGGTCCAAGTACAACGCGTTTATGGCTCTGGCACCGCAGGACATTGAGGATGACATCCTGAGTAAGGACATAGTGCAGCAGGGTGCTAGGCTAGCTATGGATCTGATCAAAGAAGACGAGGCAGACCGCTGGGAAATTCTGGCTGGAGTGTGGACAAAATTACTCGTCAACATTGCCCCCCAGCTGGAATACCGAAGCACACAAGAGGAGCATCGAGTCAGGAGGCGAGTTTATAACCCTCATCTGGGCATTACTTTGGCACTGTGGCATCAACAAGAGTAGCATGTGGCCAGGGGAAGAAACTAGTGCCGGAATTACTACTACAACAACGCCTCAAACCACAGACCTTGGGATGATTTCTAAGGAACAAGATAATGAGGGTGAGATTCAGATTTCAGATGAGGCACATATTGACATAACCAGGCAAATGTCGCGCGGAGATGCCCAGCCTGAGACTAATCAAGTGAATGTAGGGAATGGACCAAGAAACATTGTCTCTCCAAGTATCTCCACGAATTAGCATAAGCCCTCCGTGACCTGGTGAGTGCAATGCTCGTCTATGATGTATTTTTACTCTGTATCTTGTTTATTAGGTACATGACCCTATTCTTTTTTTTTTCCTCCTAGGAACAAACACCAGCAAATTTAATGCACCCGGACTCAGATAGCATGGATCGTTGATGCATGTAACGGAAACATTCTTTGGCAGACTGAGGGGAAGAAGGAGACGAACCAGTAGCCGTGTGTGTGTAAGACTGCAAACATGTGTGGACAGCTATATATTATTGGGCCTTTAAGTTGTTTCAAGTCTATCTTTGGTTAGTTCTTGTGTTTGATTTCCTGAAACAAATAATATTGTCCGTGTGTCTTTCGTGTATTTATCACATTTGCTTCAATATGGCGTTTGAGTCTTCCATGTATTCAGACACTACTATTGATTCAGCTATCAATGTTGCTTTGACACCTGTTAATGTTATTACTGCCGGGAATGATTCCAACTGAAATTAATCTGCATCCATGGGCATTCACTGCTGGTTCTTCACCAGGCATGGGAAGAATGATATCGCACCGGTTGAAAGATAGACCCAACAGTTGTATATCTAGAATAAGGATCACTGCCTGTGCAACATTCTATCCACCCAGTGGCAGATCGTTCCATTTTTGGTTCCTTCTTCTCCTTGCTCAGATACTTTGTATCACGCCAATAAGACTAGTGGGAGTGGCCAAGCTGACGATATAACTTTGTTATTACAGTAGTGCTTCTAGCCTAACTTGAGTTTTAGAGCAGGAAAAAGCAAGCACGTACAAGGACGACGAACAGATGATTCTTGGTTGGTTGAGTTCCCGGCCCATCTTCCGAACCTCAGCCATGGCGGCCTCTTCGGCAGACGCTGTTGTCGTATGCTCAACAGGGGTGCTGACACTCGGGTACAACAACTTGAGGTGCTTCAAGAAAGCAGAGTGTACAATGACTTTAAACATAGCAAATTTTGTTTTCTACTTCAGTAACCACAAGGTACAAGATGCAGATCAACAAAATGCCCAAAATACATATATTCACAACTAGGCCTTGACGTCATTTCCTCTTGTGGCTTATGTTTGTCTGGTCAGAACATAATCCGTGTAAACGCAGAATTCACTGCTGGTTCGGCCCACTGATCTGATGGGGAAACAATTTCGTTGGCTCCAATGTCTGGGCACAAACGGTTCTTGGCATAGAAGTAGAAAACAAAACTAGCAAGTTGTGAACATAGTCCGTAGGCTGTACAAGTGGCCTTTTGCATCTGCAGGGAAGATAAATGGAACCCCAAAAACATTGTAAGGAATAGAGAGTATACACAGTTGAACTGAAAACAGAGAACGTGTAAATCGGGGGGCAAGAAAGTTCGGCTGCCGCGAACTGAACAATACGGGTTTAATTGAATGAATAAAGAAAGAAAACAGAGTACCTACAAATAAAATTTGTTTCATGAAGGCTGTCTTAATTTACCTACCTTGGGCAGTGGCGGAACCACTGATATTTGTCTGAAAGCACAAAGGATCACATGTGTGGAGTTGATTCAACTTGCATACATCTTATAAGCATTTACAAAGTATCGACATGTGTAACTGTACGCCAACCGAACATCTGTCTACTCATCGCACAAGTCTCTACAGCAGCACGTCTCTACAGCGGATGCATCAGCACAAACGTTGAAGATATTATATCAGTATTCCTGATCATAATATACAAGATTACGGCATAAGTCTGCAGAAACTGCAGAGGGCCAGCAAGTTCCAATCCACAAAAGAAAACACAAATGTTCAGTAGCACAGTGGGTTGCGCAATTACAGATTCCTACATTTTTATATGCAGTATGCCATGTGTCCATAACATCAGCATTCACCAACATGAAAGAAAGAAGCTAAAAGCGAAGGCAAACAATTGGAATGAACAAGAAGAGCAAACATTGAAAACAGAGGAAGTCTTGTTTTGTACAAGCAGTTGGCAGAAGGTGCAGATGCCGATCAGAGAATGAACAAACAGTGAAAACAGAGCAAGTCTTGGTCCGAACAATCTGTCTACACGCTGAACAAACTGCTGCTTCGGTCCGTTGATCTGAATTCTTCGGAGGCTTCACTGCAGCACAGGCACGACTGACCTTTCCTCTCTTGTGTCTTGTGGCTGCCGCCTACTTATGTCAGGTCAAAATAATCTTCACATTTGCACGATACCTCGGTGCATCGATCCATTGATCTGATGAGGTGGCCACGTTGAAGGCTTCACTGCAGTGCAGGCACGCTCGACGCAACCAGGGAACCAAATGACGATAGGCGTTGCACCTGCAAGCATTGCCCAATCATCCATAATTAAGGGTCGAGTAGGTGCAGGTATGCACAAATGGAGCAAGGGATTCACAAGACACGATCAGCACATGCAGTCAGCCGGAACTAACGAAACAGCATCAATCGTGTAGCTAAATTTACCTGAAGCGTACGCAGAGAGGCACACGTTTGTCTTCATACATGTGTCGTCCTGTGGGACACTCGTCTTCAACGGGACATGTTTTGTTGTATGGAAGCCACACGCGGTGGCTGCGAGCTGTAGAAGACGAATTGAATTGATTGAATGAAACTAAGGAAACAGAGTACTAGAAAATAAAATACATTGGAAGAAGGTTATCTTAAGTTACCTTTGGCGATAGCAGAGTGCCTGATATTTGTCTCGAAGTGGAATGGATCCCTCGTGTAGAGCACATACCACTTCTTTGGACTACCTTTGTCATTTGCATAGGCCTTAACTTGCTGGATATGGCGGAACTTGTCCCACTCAGGACCAGATTTACCTGCTGCTATGCACGTGAGCAACGACAAGGAACAATCTAGCACCAAATGCCTTGGGTTCACATCCTGCAGATACCTGGAGAGTGTTTCCATGTCATAATCCTCCAACTCAAGTCTTTGTAGTGCAGGCATGCCCTCTAGTACCTTCATCTTTGGGCACTTGACGATGACGAGCGTCTGCAGTTTTGGGAAATTACTGATCCTCTCTAGGTCAGTGTTTCTAAACACATCGAGGTGGACAACATAATAAAAGTTATCCAAAGAGCTTAGATGCTTGACATCACGTATATATAATTTCTTTAAAGCCTTCGCATGGAAAGCGAGGACAGGTGGCACACGCCTCAACTTGCACATTTCGAGTTTAAGCAACTCCACGATAGGCATTCCTTTTACTTGTTCCTCCCACGTCCATTCTTCCCATTCCACCATTCCAACAAACAGTAGCTCCTTCAATCTAGGAAATGCAACACCTAACTGTTCGTTTGGTTGTACAAATTCATGACCAACGTACTTGATGGCCGGGGCATGAACGATCTGTAGGAGCTCCAAGCAAGGGAGGTGACTCAAGCCACTAGGAAGCTCTGTGCAGCAGGCCAAGTTGCTCATCATTAGAATCCTCAAGCTCTAAGCAGCATAACTGTTGTTGCGGGCTTCATCCATCTTGGGAGCCGCTCACCAAAATACCCATTGATTACAAGATTTTCTAAGACATCAGGAGGGCAGAGCTCATCAAAAACCTCCTCAATTTGCCTTTTCTCTATCTCTGAGATCCCTTCATCCTCTTTTACCAACAGGCCATCATCTCCAAGTCTACTGGTGCAACACAAAGACAAATATCTTAGGTGATTCTTTAGACAAAGTTTGGCATGTATAGAAGATGAGGAAGAAACTACATTCTCCAAAAACTTGATACGAAGATCTGTTAGCAGGGAGAGAGGTCCTAGTTCCTCCAAACTACAGTGATCATAGTCCATGTGGGCTGAAATCCAAACAATTTCCTTAAAGAAGTTAGGGCACAAAAAATCCCTTGGTACAACCCTTATATTTGTCCCTTCAAGTACAAGAAACCTCAAGTCTTGTAGCATTCCAATGCTACTGGGAAGCTTAGCCAAATTCTGACAGCCATAAAGGCTGATGTACTGCAAGAATTTCAACTTGCTAATGTTTTCAGGTAACCTACATGCGTTACTGTTTATTATTGCCAAATACCTCAAATGTTTGAGCTGATACGAGGATTCTGCTAGTGCATCAAAATTTACACTGTCCAAATACAATGTACGAAGGCTTGAAATGCAAAGAAATGAATCACCTGGCTTGATCTTAATATTACCAACTAAAATTAGCGTTCTCAGGGATACTTTGTGTTTGTAGAGAACACCACTCCAAAACATGTTGTTCTGATCCATGGCTTTCCAGAGATAACCGAATAAACTTTTCTGATCTAAGTTGGTCAATAACAATTTTTCTATTGTGAGCTATGAGTGCTTCGTCTCCTAACACATTCTGAGCAAATGACCGGACAACATAATGCATGTTGCAAAACTCCTTGATCCACATACTTCACATCTGGCTCAATAAGGTTCCGCTGTATTAACTCATCATAGTATTCCCCTTCCAATTTCTTCTAGGTCACCTGAAGTTCCATGAACAAATTCTTCACTAATCCACATGCCAATAATGTCATCGACATAAAACATTGTACTCTTAGGAAGGAGGGAGTAGTGCAAAAAGCAAGGCTTCAAACAAGGTTCCAGATCTTCATAGCTAAGATATACTGCATTATTTAGCTCTCTAGGCATTTGTGATACTAGCCCTAGAGAATCAACTAACACCTTTTGCCATTCAGTTCGTCTTATCCTTTTCCGACCCAGGAGACCTCCCATTACTTTGATCCCAAGAGGTAAACCATCACATTTTTCTATGAGTGTCATTCCAATATCCTTTAGTGTATCAACCTGGGGCCCATCATTTACATCTCTGACAACCTACAAGAATTTCAAACCGATTAGATAAGAATTAATTTTTTATTTGGCCATGTTGAGATATTCTATAAATGCAGAGCATATTAAAAAGAACCTAATGTGGTCTTTTTATATTACCGTATATGTGCGTGTTGGAACAAGTAGAAAGATAGAGAAGGCATGCATGAAAGTCAATTTGGAGCTGAACCGTATGTACATGCCGTAATGACTCACAACCTCGCGGTGACGAATCAATAAACTGTGCACAATAAAGCTATGGCCATGCTCATGCAAGGTGACACATTATGATATAGCTGGATAAAATATACTAATAAAGAATTACTTTTACTACAAGTGGCACACACCCAATGCGCACCCATTATGTAATATCTTAATTTATATTATGAGTGGTTAGGCCTATTACTTGTTTGGCCTGGCTTCATTAAAATTGCACCCAATGAACCGCTGTTGTTTGGACCCGTGTTCAAGCATTTTTTCTAAATTTATTTTATGATTTAACCGAGCCAAGCATTTAGTGGTAGGCAATGTCTCTGTCAACACCATGGTGCCTATCGTGACTTCATGAATCTCGAGGTGTGCTCATAGGAGTAGTCTTGCATGCGTGTCATCATAAGGGTGAGTGTGTGTGCATAGTGACTTTGTGAATTTTGAGGTCTGTCGGCTTAGTCCTTTGAAGGTGGTAGGGTTTGGGTTTGCAAGAATTTATAAGGTGCAAAAATGATATTTCGTATAGTAAATTAATTACACAGATGGTCCCTTAAAATTATAGGGTTTGGGTTTGTCTCGAAGCTCGAGCAATAGCAGCTACTACCACCCGTATATATACTCTTAACTCCATAACAGTCTCCACTGAGCAAAGCGGCATCCGAGGATCAAGGTGACAAGCATGCTTCAATCCAGATAGAAAACAGAAAAGACCAGTCGAAAGGTAACACACATATATATTTGGAGTGTGGCATAAATCCATATATGACAATTCACCATTCACTAGCATGGACGAAAGGTCCTAAACCAATAATGCTCGAATAAAGCAAGAGGAATGGAATCAACTGGTGGTGTACAGATGGAGAATAAAAGAAAACAGAGTGAACAAACAGTGAAAACAGAGCAACCCTTATCTTGCTCAAGTGGTTGGCTCAAGGTGTACAGAATGGCCAAAATACAAATGAAGGACTTGACGTTTCCTCTTGTAGCCTATGTACACCAGGTCCAGGTAATCCGCGTGCTTGCTCGATACCTTGGTGCATCGATCCACTGACCCGATGAGGTGGCGATTTTGGAGGCTTCAGTGCAGTGCAGGCACGCTTGACGCAACCAGAGGACCAAATGACGATAGGCGTTGCACCTGCAAGCATTGCCCAAGCATCCGTAGTTAAGGGTCAAGTAGGTGTAGGCATGCGCGAATGGAGCAAGGGATTCACAAGACACGATCAGCACATGCAGTCAGCCCAAACTAACGAAACAGCATCAACGTGTAGCTAAATTTACCTGAAGCGTACGCAGAGAGGCACACGTTTGTCTTCATACATGTGTCGTCCTGTGGGACACTCGTCTTCAACGGGACATGTTTTGTTGTATGGAAGCCAGATGCGGCGGCTGCGAGCTGCACAAGATGAATTGAATTGAAGGAAGGAAACTAAGAAAACAGAGTAGCAGAAAATGAAATACATTAGAAGACAGCTGTGTTAATTTACCTTGGGCAATAGCAGAGCCACTGATATTTGTCTCAAAACAGAAAGGATCCCTTGTGTAGAGCACATACCACTTCCTAGGACACCCTTCATCATTTGCGTAGGCTTTGACTTGCTGGATGTGGCTGAACTTGTGCCACTCAGGACCAGATTTCCCTGCTGCTATGCATGTGAGCAGGGATAAGGAACAATCAAGAAGCAAATGCCTTGGGTTCACATCCTGCAGAAACCTGGGGAGTGTTTCCATGTCATAATCCTTCAACTGAAGTCTTTGTAGTGCGGGCATGCCCTCTAATACCTTCATCTTTGGGCAACTGATGATGACAAGCTTCTGCAGTTTTGGGAAATTACTGATCCTCTCCAGGTCTGTGTTTGTAAGCACGTCGAGGTGGACAACAGTAGTGAAGTTCTCCAAAGTGCTTAGATGCTTGACATCATATATACATAATTTCTTTAAAGCCTTTGCATGGAAGGCGGGGCCAGGTGGCACACGCCTCAACTTGCACATTTCGAGTTTAAGCAACTCCACGATAGGCATTCCTTTTACTTGTTCCGCCCACATCCATTCTTTCCATTCCACCATTCCCACAAACCGTAGGGTCTGCAATCTAGGAAATGCAACACCTAACTGTTCATTTGGTTGTACAAATTCATGACCGACGTACTTGATGGCTGGGGCATGAACGATCTGTAGGAGCTCCAAGCAAGGGAGGTGACTCAAGCCACTAGGAAGCTCTGTGCAGCAGGCCAAGTTGCTCATCATTAGAATCCTCAAGCTCCTAAGGAGCATAACTGTTGTTGCTGGCTTCATCCATCTTGGGAGCCGCTCACCAAAATACCCATCGATTACAAGGTTTTCTAAGACAACTGGAGGGCAGAGCTCATCAAAAACCTCCTCAATTTGCCTTTTCTCTTTCTCTGAGATCCCTTCATCCTCTTTTACCAACTGCCCCATCATCTCCTAGTCTACTAGTGCAACTCAAAGACAACTTTCTTAGGCGATTCTTTCCACAAAGTTTGGCTTGTATAGAAGATGAGGAAGAAGCGACATTCTCCAAAAACATGATTTGAAGTTCCGTTAGCTGGGAGAGAGGTCCTAATTCCTCCAAACTACAGTGATCACGGTCCATGTGGACTGGAAAACCATACAATTTCCTTAAAGAAGTTAGGCCACAAAAATTCCTTGGTATAACACTTATATTTGTCCTTCCAAGACCAAGATGCCTCAATTCTTGTAGCATTCCAATGCAACTGGGAAGCTTAGTCAAGCTCTGACAACCACAAAGTCTAATGTACTGCAGTAATCTCAACTTACCAATGTTTTCTGGTAACTTAGATATATTACTGTTTTCTATTGACAAATACCTCAAATGCTTGAGCTGATACAAGGAATCTGCTAGTGCATCAAAATTTACACTGTCCAAATACAGTGTTCGAAGACTTAAAAAGTAATGAAATGAATCACCTTGCTTGATCTTAATATTACCAACTAAAATAAGTGTTCTCAGTGATATTTGTGTTTGTAGAGAACACCACTCCAAATCATGTTGTTCCGATCCATTTCTTTCCAGAGATAATCGAATAAACTTTTCTGATTTAAGTTGGTCAATAACAATTTTTCTGTTGTGAGCTATGAGTGCTTCGTCTCCTAACACATTCTGAGCAAATGACCGGACAACATCATGCATGTTGCAAACTTCTTCATCCACATACTTCACATCTGGCTCAATAAGATTCCGCTGTATTAACTCATCATAGTATTCCCTTCCAATTTCTTCTAGGTCACCTGAAGTTCCATGAACAAATCCTTCACTAATCCACATGCCAATAATGTCACTGTCAGTAAACAATTTTCTCTTAGGAAGGAGGGAGTAGTGCAAAAAGCAAGGTTTCAAACAATGGTCCAGATCTTCATAGCTAAGATATACTGCATTATTTAGCTCTCTAGGCATTTGTGATACTGACCATAGAGAATCATCTAACACCTTTTGCCAGTCAGTCCGTCCTATCCTTTTCCGACGCAAGAGACCTCCGATTACTTTGACGCCAAGAGGTAAACCATCACATTTTTCTATGAGTGTCATTCCAATATCCTTTAGTATATCAACCTGGGGCCCATCGTTTATGTCTCTGACAACCTACAAGAATTTCAAACCGATTAGGTAAAAAATAATTTTTATTTGGCCATGTGGAGATATTCTATAAATGCAGAGCATATCAAGAAAGAACCTGTTGTGGTCTTTTATATTACGGTAACGTGCGTGTACGAACAAGTAGAAAGAAAGAAAAGGCATGCATGAAAGTCGATTTGGATCTGAACCGTATGTACATGCCATAAGGATTCACAACCTAGCTGTGACGAATCAATAAACTGTGTACAATAAATCGATAGGCATGCTCATGCAAACTAACCACAATAATAAGGAAACATATTCATTGCAAGGTGACACATTAATTATGATATAGCTGGCAAACAAAATACCAATAAAGAATTACTTTTACTACAAAGTGGCACACACCCATATGCGCACCCAATATGTAATATCTTAATTGATATTATGAGTGGTTAGGCCTATTACTTGTTTGGCCTGGCTCTTCATTAAAATTGCACCCAATGAACCGCTCTCTTTTGGACCCGTGTTCAAGCATTTTCTAGATTTATTTTATGATTTAACCGAGCCATTTATTTAGTGGTAGGCAATGTCTCCGTCAACACTACGGTGTGTATCGTGACTTCGTGAATCTCGAGATGTGCTAGCTAAATCCTTCAGAGGTGTGCTCGTAGGGGTAGTTTTGCATACGTGTGATCAGGGGGTGAGTGTGCGTGCGTAGTGAGTTTGTGAATTTTGAGGTGTGTCGGCTTAGTCCTTTGATGGTGGTAGGGTTTGGGTTTGCAAGAATTTATAATGTGCAAAATGATATTTTTTATATAGTAAATTATTTACATAGATGGTCCCTTAAATTTTATTTATTTCTCATTAAGGTGCCCAAACTATTAAATTACAGATTTAGGTCTCTAAACTATTTAATACCCCGAATTCCATTTCAAAATAGCACATCATAGAAAAATAGCATAGTGTGGAACCGGATCTTGGTCCACAACCCAAAAATACATGCTCAGACCATAAATAACTATGTAATTCTTGCTCACATCCCAATTTGGCATCTTGTCAAAATAATTTAAGGTATATGTGGCACCTTCGAGACTTCGGTGACCCTGATGCCAAACATACTAGTATTGTTCACCTAGTTTATAAATTATATTTGGTTGGAAACTCGCCATTTACTATTGGTTTACATCACAGCTCATGACAATTCTAATCCAATATACAGAACATAATTTTTTTCAGTGAAATGCATCATGGGCCCCTAAACTTTTGGCATTCTTATATGGGTCCATTAAATGTTAAAGTGATTATTTGGGTTCTCTCAGTTTTCAAGTAGCCAATTCTTGTAAGTTCACAAGCTATAGGTCCAATTGTACACATAGTGAACTTTGGATCAATGCTTTTAAAAATGGAATAGGACCAAAATAATCAGTTTGAAAGTTCACCAAGTTCTATGCATATATAAATATTAGGACCAACTGTACACTTAAATCGTTTTACAACAAATTGTGAATAACTGCCTTATGTGAAGTCAGCTTGACAGCATGTGCTGAATAATAACATAACTAGCGTGTGTTGAAGTAGGGTATTTTGTTTCATCATATTGTGAAGGGCACCGCTGTATATAGGAATTGGTGTTTGGAAAAAAAAAAACCAAAAGTTAAATGTGTGACTAATTTGTACCTGCTTCTTGAGCAGCAACCAAGCATCTTCATGCCCAAGTTTGTCAATACGATGGTAGGGCTCCTTCGCTTTCATCTCACGTGCCACTATATCATTCCTTGTGGTGACCAGCGCACGGCTACCTTCAGCTACGGCATTGACAACTGGAGTTCTAAGCACGCCTTCCCATATACGGCTGTCCCAGACATCATCCATTATTATTACGGTTTTCTGCCCCTTCAAAGCCTCTATTAGAGTATGTTCTAGTGACTCCTTTGAATTTCCAGAATCATTGTGGTTTCCACCAGCTTGGATAATAACTCTCTTTAACATTTCAGTATCATCAAAGCCTTGGTTTACACTCAACCATATTTTCTTTTTTGAACTCGTCTTTTATGACTTCGTTGTTGAAGATCTTTTGAGCAAGGGTGGTTTTACCAATCCCACCAACTCCCACGATGGAGAAAACCATTATTTTGTTGGATTCATTGTCGTTGGCAGGATACTTCTTTGTTAGCATCTCCACTAGATTTGTTGTGTCCTCTTCGATCTTCTCACCAACCAAACCAGTCTCAACAAGGCTCCCTGATGTCTCACGGGTACCAGAACCATATGATACCACGTTTCTTCCACGGTCCTCATAAGTACCAAGGTTGATGAAGTTGAAAGATGCAGCACGTGCCTTGATGCCATCTAGCTTCATGTTAAGATTCTTGATGCGGCTTCCAATATCATGGGCATGTAGGGGATTCCGTATGCAAAAGAGCAACGGGTTGAAGCATCCGACATCCTGTCCTGGGCCTCGCTCCTTGGCCTTGAGCTGGCACAAGTCAAGGATATCTGTGGCCTCGTACATAGCATTCCTTAGCTCTTTCAACCATGCTTGGACACTTTGGTCAGTGATTTTCCTTCTATCAGCATCAGCAAGGAAGTTCTTGAGATCCCGAAGCTTGGTGCCCATGCTATCAATCTCACCGGACACCCCAAGCAACATATGAACCTCTTCTGCTGCCATCTGCATGAGCATATTTTGGATGTAGGACGCCAAAGCATCTAGGACACCGGCCATGATTTAGAACTTCGTTTTTTGCTGTAAGAAAATGAGTACAAATGTCATTTTTTAGAGGATTAATCCTATCAAAATCTTGTTAATTCCAGCAGGGCATTTAAATTTCATACAACAAAGATATGATGCATCCATCACGGCACTACTACTGACTTCTCATTCATTGATACAACTACATGATAGTAGGCATTATATGCGCCGATAAGCAGCTGCAGAAACATAACAGTTAATGAAACGAACCTGAGGCCGGCAAGCTGAACAATGGCCAGAAACGGAGAGAGGCAGTGCGCTTGGTGTTTGTTCTTGGTTGTGGAACAGGATATATTGGTTTTAGACAGGAATCGGCATGGACATGGCCGACCTGATACTACTGCTGGATTGTGGCGTGCCAGTGAGTGGAGATAGGAGAAGCAGCAGGATGGATTTTTGTTCTGATGTGAGATTGTGGCGTGCCCGGTGCGTTTGCGCTGTGGTTGTAGGAACAAAGGACCTGGGCCCTCTCTTTGTTGTATACTAGGTCTGTGTACTTCAGCACCACCATCCATCGGTTAGTTGGTGGTTTTCTGTATGGATAAGGTTGTAATAATGTCAGCCATCGTCACCAGGAACCAACTTGAGAAAACAACATGTGGAGGGGACTCCAGCGCCAGCCTGACCTTTCTACAAGGAAGACGGGATATGTATTATTCAGCTGACCTGGCAAGTGTCCTGTGTCATCGTCCGTCCATTGTATGGTAGGACTCCAGAAGCAAATACTTAGCAATGAAAAACCCCAAAAATCGTTCGACTGTTGCTTTCAGTAATCAATTTATTTGTTGCGATATGGGAAGAAGAAATTTCAACGTCCTTGGAATCATGTACTTTGAAAAGAACACCGATGTGAAGTCCTTCGGCAGCAATAGGAAGACTAGCTTTAGGGGTCGTCGATGATGGCCCCATTCGACGACAGGGATAGTGGGATTGAAGACTAAGTCGTATGTGTATGCCAGCTAAGACCCCTCTATTTAGGGGACATATAACTTTTTACCATTATAGAGGTTGCCAACTCTCCAAATCTCACTATACCGGTTGGCAATACATTTTTACCATCGTTCTCAGCCAGACGATACATTTTTACCACTTTGGTCGATGTGGCATGCCCGGCGCAAATTTGTCCAGCTCAGATCCCAGTCAGCCAGCGATGTGAAATGACCATCTCTACCCCTGTCCTTGCCCCTCTCCTCACCCCTTCCTTCCACAGGGTCATCCCCTACCTCTTGCCATGTCCAGATTGCCAAGAAACAATAGTTCCTATCTCAAAAAAAAAAAAAAAAAAAAAAAAAGGCAAGACGGACGGGAGTGTTGTGCTTCCTTTCTCCAAGCTTCAATCCTCATCCTCCAAGGCTTCAATCCTCATCCGCACGTGGTTGTACAGGTTGGATTGGGTCATCGAGGGGGCGGCTGCCAGTGTGAGGACGGTCATCATGTGGTCGAACTCAAGGGTCCAAATCGACGCGGACATGCTCACGCTCCTTCCGTCAGCTCCAGACATGCAGTGCGACGGCGTGTGTGGCGAGGACTGCGGACTCCGCGCGCCACGACGGAGCTGCTGCACGCGTCTGCGCCGGCCAGGCCACGGCGGAGCTGCTGCTCGCGTCCGCGCCGGCCAGGCCGCGGCGGAGCTGCTGCTTGCGCGCGCAGGTGAAGTCGTGGCGGAGCTGCTTCTCGGCACGGGCGGCGCGGCGGCCCTGGCTGCGTGCGAGCTCGGCCTCAGCAGGCGCTGCTGGCCCTTCTGCTTGTCCATTCCGTGCCCATGCTGGAGGTGGAAGACGAAACTGACGACCGGGCCCTACGTGCTAGTGGAAGGAAGAGATGAGGAGGGGCCAGAGGCAGGGGTATTTTCGTCGAATCGCAACGGGCTCTAGCGTGGACACGTGATCTGGCATGCCACATCGACCAAAGTGGTAAAAATGTATGGTCTGGCAATGAGCGATGGTAAAAATATATTGCCAACCGGTAGAGTGAGAATCGGAGAGTTGGCATCCCGGTATAATGGTAAAAAGTTATATTTCCCCTGTTTAGTAAATCGAGACCGCCCAGATACACGCCCCATCTAGAAGCCGCGTTGGGTCCTCTCTTCTAAATCTCAGATATCGCGTCGAGTGCCTGTTCGGCACGGCACGGGTCGGGTCACATGTCGGGCGCGGGCGGGCGGGCCCACCACCACCGCGGGTTCGGGCCGAGCCTCGCGGCCCATGGTCCGTCCGTGGGCCATTTTATCGGGAACGTGCCGCCCGTTGAGCCCGGCACCTTGGTCCGGCCCACAACCCGTGAGCTTCCACAGAAAAGATCACAATTCATCACAAAGTTTTTTTTTTTTTAACAAAGATCAAGTTTTTTTTTTTTAGAGCAAAGATCACAATTCACAAGATTCACAGTAAAGATCACATATAAAACAATATAAAACATTGATTATCAAAATGAGCTGTTTGTGCAATGCTGCCTCATTAAAAACCTTTCTAGGTAAAATTCACCCTTGTGAGAAAAAAAATACAGCCAGCTCAAAATTCATTCAAGTTTCAAGTTTCAAACATGCCAACAGCTAGCCCTGTTACATTAGCCATCTCAGTGGCAACCCACAGCCAACAGCCAAGTCAAAGAGCAAAAGCCAACTCTCAAGTTCTCAACAGGTAGATAGGGCCTATCAGTCTATTGCTCTCACAGACTTGCAACCAAAAGCACAAAAGTCCAGCACTGCAACATAACAAAACCACTATGTTAGTTCAAATTCAAAAGTTCTGCACAAAAGCCAAGTATATATCTATAGTTGGTTCTTTCTTAGCTTCCCAGTGCTCTTCTTCTATCCAGCTGTACTACCAGTACTATGGGAGCCTCTTCCTTTGCCGGTGCCGCTGCTGCTGCCTTCAGGTCACTACTACAGATTCGCTCATCACTACCGCCGGCATCAATGCCGAATTTAATCCACCGGCGGTGTTGAACCTCGCCCGGCGGTGATGAACCGTTCGAGCACGCAAAACTTCGAAACTCCACGGATTGGACCAATGCGGGCGGTGAAGACTTAGATCACCACCGGGTTGAATCGTTCCCCGCCCGGTGGTCTTGATGGACACAGATCACTCGCGGGTTTGAATTAGAACCGAAAAGCGATTTGAAGATTGACACAACCCGGGTGGAATTAGAACGATAGCGATTTGGGAGGGGAGCAAAGGAACCGATAGCTCGCGGGGTTGAATGCGAAATGCGGTAAAAACAAACGATAGAAGCGTAAGATTGCACACGGAGCGAATTAAAAAAACGATCGGGTCATTATATATTAGTAGATAATATATTAACAAAACAGAAAAAATAAAAAAAGCGGCCGCCGCCATCGCCTCCGCCTCCGCCTTGCCGCCCGCCGCCTAGGCCTCGTCCTCGCCCGCCCGGCCTCGTCCTCGCCGCCCGCCGCACGAACTCCGCCCGGCCTCGCCCGGTATCCCCTAGCGAGGATGTCGGCGATGGCTTCGACCTTGAAGGCGTAGAAGTTGGCCTTCTCCACCAACGGCCAAGGCACCGTTGGCAGGCCGACTTCTTCGGCCAGGTGGGTGAGCTTCTGGAGGGCGTCATGGAGGCGCGCGACGGTGAACAGAAGCTCCTCGTTGGTGTAGACGCCGGCCATCGTCGATGAAGAAGCTAGCTCTGCCTGGGGTTTATGGAAAGAGAGAGGTTAACTAGCGATGGAGATGGTACCAAATCGCAGCGTTATGTGTACAATTATATAGTAACAAAGCATGGAATGCATGCGGTCGATTGTCATTCCCCAAGGCGTGGCGCCATGAAAACGATCAACTTGGCGACACGGCTCATCCAATGGCCGTCGCGATCGGCCCGTCTCCCCACGAAGGCGTGGCGGCTACGTGCACGCGTTTCGATCTGCAATCCCACGCTTAATAGGGCGGCAACCAAGGCGGGACCGGCTACGGGTTTGCACGCAGCGTTTCCAATGGCCGCTTCCTGCCGCCACGGCGTTTCCCAAGACCCAATCCGAAATCTGCGGTTCGATCCCCAACAAGCCGATTTTTGACCATTTTTTTCAAGAACGATGCTCGAGTTTAATTAGGATTACCATTGCTATAGATGTTGCTCACGAAATCTAATGATATTGATTTGATAGCATAGATATAGATACTTATCTAAATACACCATTGTTATTTTGAAACAAGAAATGCATGCTTTACATTGTTTACCATTGCTACAAGATCAACCACAGGTACCTTCGATGCCGACGGGTGAGGGCGCAGGAGGGAGGGAGGGAGACGAGAGACTTCTGCTGGCTGGAGCACGAAAATGACACACTCAACTAAGCTGTAGCACGTCCACAACACTTCCAGGCTATTTAAAGAATCAACCTTTGTACCGCCCAACGGATAGCCATCACTTTTTTTTCTTTTTTTACCACAATACTATATTTTGTGGCGTTCACTTAGCGTGTTCACAGTGGCCTGTGCTGCATGCATGCCGCTCGCTTGGAGAACCGCGTTGCCAGTAGTATTCACTGTCGGTTAGGAAACCGAGAGTGTCTCTGGAATCGATGAGAAAAGCCTGTGGCACCAGCTGCAGCGTCGACGGGTTAAATCAATGTCAGTTAAAACACTGCCGGGTGTAGTTTTACACCCGGCAGTGATGTGTAGATCACTACGGGTGTAGTTTACACCCGGCGGTGATGTGTAGATCACTGCCGGTGCAGATCTTTACGCGGTGGTATTCGACATCAGCGTCGGGTGAAAACTTAGACCCGGCGGTGATTTCGTAATATTCAATGGTCGCCGCGGTTCTCAACTCGCGGGCGACCCTTTGCACCAATCTTTGGCGCCGCTTCTTTGCCCGTCCTCCGTACAGCGGCCGGTCGACTCAACCACGCCATCTCGCCTATTTAAGCGGCAAGGGGACGCCGTGTTTTGCACCCAGTTTCTCCTCTGTTCTTGCATTCTTGGTTCGTCCGGTGGTTCCTAACCCTCTTATCAAAATCTGAGAGGGCTTAGTTTTGAATTTTAGTGTCATGGGTTTTGGATCTAGGAAATCTTTTTCTCCTTATTTTCCTTGTTCTTCGTCCTCGATCTTCTTTTGCTAGTAGTACTTTTCGGTTCCACATACATATGGCCTTTCTTTGAGAGAAAGCCCTCCACATACTGAGATATGCCTAGTCAAGAAAAATGGTTTTCTGAGAAAAGGTGCTAGAAGAGTCTTCTTGATGAAAGAGAGACAGGGGCTTACGCTTACGTGAGTGTCATTATTCAAGATCGAACTCGACGGACTCATGTTAAGAGTCCGAAGTCCTTGTGCTTTGGGGTGCTAGTGTTCAGCCAATATCCCAGGCACATGGGCATATAGTATCTGAATCATATAGTGCATCCATGGAAAAACAATGACCATTGGACCTAGTTCTTTGTGATTTCATCCTCGGTCCAATAGTCAAGTTTGGGCTGAAGATGAAGCTCGGTGAATCTCATCCTCCAACCTCCTCAATGAGTGCACGTAGCAGCCTCGCCACTTCTTCGACCCCGAGAGGTGCTACAAGAGACTTCTTGAGGTGGTTAAATTTTAATGTGTTTGTACACTTTGATTGTAGCATTGACCTATCGTGAATTGGTCTTTGTTACCATATATTTAGTTTTATGTAAGGTCTTTGCTATGGAAATATATGTAATGTAAGGTCTTTGTTATGGAAATATATGTAATTAAATTTCTTATCTGTTGTATTTGTTTGATGAATGTTGATTGTCTCTTCGATATCTTTTAGTTCCCATTTTTACCCTTCATCGAACATAATAAAAAGGCGGTTCGTCAATGAAATATGCTGCATATTGTGAGGAAAAATCAATAGATATCAAATCTAATGTGAATGAAATAAAGTTATATATGTAACAAAAAACAAAGAACAGTTAATGAATTTTATTCACATCCATATCCCCTTAATATCACTAAAATCATTCAAAACAATATCTTTGCATAGAGCGTGATATGGTATCCGGCTTGCGTGAAGCATCTACTCGTACATATGCAGCGACCTTTGCAACAATGCATGCATGCAAACCGAGTGAAGTGACAACACTTTGTGAATTCTTTGCGGATACATACAAACAACCGGTAGTGATATTGTATTCACTGCGGCTCCATTCAAATAACCGGTAGTCATGTTGTTATCACTACCGGGTATATCTTAATACCCGGCGGTGATGTACCGCAGCGATCAATTGCTATAAATCAAGGCGCGGCATCCACACACATACCCAAGCACGCACCCACGAGCTCCGGTCACTCTGCATGAAATCCACTCGGCTCTTTCACTCTCTCTCTCTCTCTTTCTAGGAGATTTGTTCATGGCTCGAGGATATTACATTGGTAAGGATATTCTTTTCTTGTCTAGAATTCCTATATATATGCATATAAACAATACATATATATATACTATATATATTCTGAGCTTTGTCCTTTTTTTTTTTTCCTTTTTATCGCTCAGGTGGTGGTATGAGCGGTCCTCCGCCTTTGCCGCCACCACAAGAACAGGGTTTCCATCTTTGGCGATGAGCCATTCGCCCCTGGTGTGGACATAAGGCCATTCCCTTATCCGGTCATCGTATGTAATTTTTTCTAACATTTTTATTTCTTATTTTACTATAACAAATACGCATGGACAATTAGTTTAGTTTAACGTCATTTGTTGCGTTTATATGTGTCACGAGACTTTATCCCCAGTACAATGGCTAGAAAGCGACTTATTTGGTTCTCTATCTCTGGTTTTGTGGAACCCGACATCTAGAGCATCGTCACATGGTCATCAACTATATACGTGTGAAATAAGTTTTTACATCCCTTCGAGGATTCAGGACACAACAGACCACCTAATCCACGAGGAGGGGAAGCGAGAGAACGACGTGCAAAACCACCGAGTACCATGTCGTTTCCTTGTGCTTAGATGCACCGGCGTGTTTGCTACATTGTGCCTGATTTCTAAGCACTTCAAGATATTTGCTTTGTCTTACGAGAATATCCCCCCATGGCAATATAGCGAATATCTTTGGGAGTTACAACCATGATGATGTGGTAATAAATTAAATTCATCATTTTGACAATGCATATTGGATAGATTCACATCATCCTCATTCATTTTGATTCTCCCACTTGCGGATTTTGCTCCACGATCTTACTTATGCTGCATGTGGCTTGGCGGCCGTTCTCGACCAAGCTTCTGGACCCGACTTCGAATACGATTGGGACTTCTGTGCACACCTCGGCCTCCAAACTACGGAAGGGCGACAATACTGTATAAGGTTTTACTAACTTAGGCGGTGGTCGTTCATAGGTTATATCTATGGTCGAGCATTTTTGCGACGCTTTGCGGGGACGAGTGAGTGCAATCATAAGGGCATTTACCTTCATCGACTCAAGCGGATACTTAATCCGTGACATCAATTACCCGATATTTCTACAATCCTACATTCGTGTGCATGGATCACAAGCTGGACCCAATATTGATCCCGGCGGCGATGATGGCGATTAGTGTGTTTACTATGTTAATTATTTGTAAGGTTGTAGTTTAAGCGGTTCCTAATTAATTTGTAATGTTCTTGTGGCCCATATGGTCTCAAACTTTTTTGTGAGCCTTTCACATGCAAATGGGGAAACACCCACGAAGTTTGAGATTTTTTGAGGAGTTGGTTTGGTACTTTTCTGTTTATTTGAATTTCCGCCGACGCCACCCTCTAATTGTAGTTTTGAGCGTACCCACGAAAAGAGCCGAATCTTTGCTACACTTTTTCCACAGGGTCTCATGTGCCCTAGGAGGCAAATCACGGTGGAGGTCAAGACAAATTCTTGTGTTTCCATGGCTTAATTAGCGTTCTTGTCGCCGGTTTAGCTAGAAGAAAATCATAGTAATTAAAATATTTATCGAGAAAAACCTAAGAACTTATGTGGGGTCATATTTTGGGTGTACATGGGGAAAAAAAAAATTCAAGCCATTTCCACCATGGAGGATTACACATTCCTCACAGAGGCACATGATCTCTACCATCGAACCAAGGACTATCTGATGTACTTCTTGTGCTCCATGTGGTTCATATGTTTTGCGGTGTTGTAGTGGTCTGAAACTTTTGTGAGCCTTTCACATGCAAGTGGGGAAGCACCCCGAAGTTTGAGATTTTTCGGAGATGGTTTGGTACTTTTCGGTTTATTTGAATTTCTACGCGATGCCACCACGTAATTATAGTTTGAACCGGTGTACCCACGAAAGGGCCGGAATGCTGGTTGTTGACGGTCGTTAACTACCTATTTTATACCGTCAACACTGCATAAAAACATTCACTTTTGGCTATCAAACTTAGTGGTAAGGTTTAAATCTAACAAGTTCCACAAATTTTGGTATTTCAAAGTGCAATATGGGAATTCTCCATTTATCATCATAAAAAAGTATCTTATATGGCAAAGCGAAGTACACCATCACGGAGAGGTCATCGCTATTTGATCGAAATGGATATAGAGTGAAATGCACCGCGGGTACCTGAACTTGCAACGATGTGTCAAATAGGTCCATGGACTTACAAAACCGACCATCTAGCCCCTCGAACTTGCGAACCCGTTCCGGTCAATCCGGTTTTTTGCATGGGTATTGTAGCAATGTTGACGTCGGCGATGACGTCGGCACTTCTTTTAATTTGCGAAATTGATATTTTTTTATTTAGAGCTCCAAATATAGCAAATAATATATCAATTTTGATCGTCTCGACGAGCTCTTTGCAATGGTGTACTCCGTTTTGTTATTTGAGATAATTTTATTTCATATAAAATTAAAAATTTAAACAGTGATATTTTTGCAACTAGCATAGAGCTTCGTCGGGGGCCCTCTGACGCCGGACAGCAGGTAAAAGTTGATTGAGTGGTGCTCTGCCTCCATGGCTGCCGCGCCGGCGCTTTGGGTGTCGAGCTCAGCTCCGACCCTACACCGTGATATATATACGCGCATACGCACGCACACGAGGTGAGAGGCGAGAGGGGTGTAATAAGCCGGGCATATTATATAGAAAAAAAAAGGCAAAAGTGGCGATGATCGGCGACTAGCGTGATCGGCTTTGAACACTTGCCAAGTACTCTAGGAGTATATTTTGCATGTGAATACGACGTCGCACTACGCGATGGGAGAAATTTCTATAGTTTACATGTAGAGCGAATGCATCTATCGACCTCGGTCGTTTTATATTTCACTTTCGTTTTATATAAAATTAAATATAGCAAATAATATTCCACTCGTTTTATAGAAATATTTAATTTTACATAAAATAAAATTATCTCAAATAACAAAGCGGAGTACACCATTGTAAAGAGCTCATCGAGGCGATCAAAATTGATATATTATTTGCTATATTTGGAGCTATAAATAAAAGATATCAATTTTGTAAATTAAAAGAGTCCGGCGTCATCGGCGTCACCATTGCTACAGTACCTATGCAAAACCACCATGCAAAACCGGATTGGACCTGGGGTGAGCGGGTTCGCAAGTTCGAGGGGCTAAATGGTCTGGTTTGTAAGTCCATGGACCTATTTGACATAACATTGCAGGTTCATGGATATATTACTTGATATATTTGGACTCCAGATGGAAAAGATACGGTACAAATAAGAATACACATGAAATGGTTGTCCTACACGTGAGCTGGGCAGTACCATGCAGACCATTCAGACGCCGACACGTGGCCAAGCGGCCTCCCTACGCGGGCGACAACGCGGCGCGCCTCTCTCATTCAAATGAGCCAGCCCGGTCACGCCACGTGTCGGCCCGGGCGGGGGAGGCGCCGGGTTCGCCCGACCGCCGGAACGCGTGGCGACACCTTGGCGGCGCTTCTGAGGCGGTTGCACGGTTCTCGCGCGCCCGCGCGGTCGAGGGGCGGTTCAGGCGGTTCACAAGGCTGGGAGCCGATTTTATGTCACAATAGCTGCGGATCGGCGCATATCCCGCCGGTTCACCTCGGTTCTCGACCCTAGCTTCGCGGTTTTCCTCGGTTTCGGCACGGGCGGTGGAGCATCGATGTTACCGACCATGGGAGTGCGGGAGGACGCACCTGGACACGAGGACCTTCAATGCACCAAACAAAGTGCAAATACCCCCCTCCTCTCATCCTATAAGTAGGCGGGCTCTCCTACCTCATTCCACACACCATTTCCAAGGAAGAGCTCTCCCTCTACTCTTCCCTCTACTCCACTCCTTCACTCCAATGGGCTTAGGCCCTCATTAGTAGTAGAGAGATCGGTGGAGGAGAGATGTGAGGGCCGGGAGCGGGGAAGTGCCGGACTTGTCGGCGACTCCCCGGACTTGTACCTCGGTGGATTCGTGCTTAGCTCCTTTATGGGATCTTGGCTATGTAAGTCTCCACGATTTCGATAACCTTTATTGTCTTATGTTTATCCAAGCATTATCTACTTGGTTGCGGGATTGATAGTCGTTCCTTCGGGGCGGCGCTCTAGTAGAAGGACCCCGGGGACGGGTAAGCCTTGTTAACACGCTAGAGTGATAATCACTAGTGTAGGCGTGGTGTCTAGGCTAGGGGTTGCCTATCTTTTGTGGCGCATCCCACGGTTGAGGGGGGTAGGCGGCCGGGTCGCGGACAGACCTTGTCCGTCCCTTGTAATCCCCCGTTCGGGTATGGCGCAGTGCTAAATGCGGTCTCCATCCCAGTTTGGGCGATTGTCGGTGCCGAAGTGAACAAGTAGCTCTAGAGCGAGGGCTAACCATAGACCATAAAGGTGTATGCGAATCCTTCTCAATAATCCTCCCCATCTTTGGCCTTGTGTGTCCTTGGGCGAACTAGTTAGGAGAGAGTACCTCCGTTCCGTGGTGGAAAATACGATACCACTGAATATTTTCGGGGTGAAAGCTACAAACGACAATTCTCATGCGCTTGCGGTTCTTCTTGCAATGTTAAGAAACGTCAACAGCGGTAGACTTTTCACGAGGGGCCTCATGTGCCCTAGGAGGCAAATCCTTTGTGGAGGTCCAAGACAAACTCTTGTGTTTCCATGGTTTAATTAGCCTTCTTGTCGCCCGAGTTTAGCTAGAAGAAAATCATAGTAATTAAAATATTTATCGAGAAAAACCTAAGAACTTGTGTGGGGGTCATATTTTGGGTGTACATGATTGGAAAAAAAAATTCAAACCATTTCCACCATGGAGGATTACACATCCTTCAGGAGGCACATGATCCCTACCATCGAACTAGGACTATACAATGTAGTTCTTGTGCTCCATGTGGTTCATATGTTTGCGGTGTTGTAGTGGTCTCAAACTTTTTTGTGAGCCTTTCACATGCAAATGGGGAAGCACCGGGGAAGTTTGAGATTTTTCGGAGTTGGTTTGGTACTTTTCGGTTTATTTGAATTTCTGCAGCGGCGTCACCCCTGTAATTATAGTTTGAACCGGCGTACCCACGAAAAAGAGTCGAATGCTGCTAGACTTTTCCACGGGGGTCTCATGTGCCCTAGGAGGAGGAAAATCACCGTGGAGGTCCAAGACAAATTCTTGTGTTTCCATGGTTTAATTAGCCTTCTTGTCGCGCCGGTTTAGCTAGAAGAAAATCATAGTAATTAAAATATTTATCGGAAAAACCTAAGAACTTGTGTGGGGTCATATTTTGGGTGTACATGATTTGGAAAAAAAATTCAAGCCATTTCCACCATAGAGGATTACACATCCTTCACAAAGGTACATGATCATCCATGAAGTGGCGGCATTTCTATTTATTTGCGGGGTTGCGTGTAATAACCGGCGAATAGGATTGGGGTGAAATTTTCCAAATCTATTCGAACCTCCGCCAATTCATTCTCCACCACGCCCAAAACCAGCCTTGCCTATATATATAGGTGAGTGGCTCGGGCGAAATTTTGGCAAGCCATTTGAACACCGCGCCATTCGTTCGTTCGCACCGCGCGCCCGAAGAGCACCAGATTCGCCGACGGAGCGCACCACCAACTCCAACGTCGCCGTTCCGTGCGTCCCCTACGCCGCCCGGGCCGTCCGTTCGCGCATCCCGGTTGTTCCGCTCCGGCGAATCGGGGTTTCCACGGCGTTCTCCCACGCCGCGCTCCTCCACTCCGGCGTCCCCAACGCCGCGCCCGGCATCCTCTACCCTTTGGCCCCTTCCACGGTGAGAACTAATTATCCCTTTAGGTGTTTGAGTTTTTACCTATGAGAATGAGAACTAATTCGCCGTTGTCCTAGCCTCGCGTCGCCGGCTTGGTCTTCCTCCACGCCGACGAAGGACCGCCGCCACACCCTCTGCCGTCCGCAGCCTCACACCGTCTTCCTCTTCACCGCCCGACGCCGTACCGCCCCACGACCATGTCCTCCTCAAATCCACCAAGACAAGATAGGGCGCCAGAGGCTTACGAAAGCTTGGTGAGTGCGTCGGTCTGGCGCGCCCTTGAGGTGTTCGTTGAAATGCCCTCGGTCACTTTTGCAACCTGTGCTCAATTCTGAATGAAATTCATGAGTTAGTGTTGTTCAAATCCAGTTTGGATATTTTAAATATATGTTTGTGCTTACATGTATATGCAAGCATGGCGTGGTGCGGCGTAGTGTTTGTTGGTGCTTTGCCGGGGATCTATCTAACTTTGGGAAGATTGCTATGCTCAAGTCCAAGGCTACGCTAATTGCTACTTAATTGAAGAGAAGCCACCCCACATACTTGTGAAGATTGAAGAGAAGGCACTCCACATACTTATGAAGATTTAGAATTCTTTGCTTAATTGGTTTTGGAAAGACGTCATGCTTTTATTTATGTCTATGACTCTATGGTCATTGGTGTTTTTATTTTAGAAGTTGATGTAGGCTTAGTTTGTAGAACATTAGGTAGATTTTGTTGCATGTAACCATTAAATCCTGTAATGTTTTGACGATATTAATGTATGATGATTTTTCAGATTTAAAAGAGCTGAATTCCACGAATAAATTCAAAAATGTAAAAAACAAAAACGCCGGGTGGCACGGGCTCGACAGTGAATGAGAAACAAACCGGTAGTGTAACTATACCAAACACTATCGGTTTGAATTACAAACCGTCTTCTATGACGAAACATCACCGGTTTTTGCATTAACCAACCCGATAGTCTCCACTCCAATAACTTATTTTGTCGGGTTGAAATCAGCCGGCGGTGTTCACGTAATGTTCACCAGCGGGTCCAAAGTAAGCCGCCATTGTTAGCTCTTCGATACACCTGTCGGCTCAATCTAACCCGATAGTGTTATCCTTACGATTACGTCGGTTCGTTAAAGCCCGACAGCGCTCCCAATATCAACTATGCCCGGCTGACTTGAACCTGCATTGCTTGGATCAAAAATCTTTGCCGGTCCGTGGAACACCCGGCGGTGATTCGGTGACGATGCGCTGCGGTTCGATATCAAACCGGCAGTCTCTCCTCGCATCACCGCCCGGTGTTTTGACCCGGTAGTGTTTCAAACCCACATCACTACCGCTATGGTTACGCGGTTCAGTTTTCGGTAGTGAAGGGGGTTGGAGCCCGGCGGTGATGGACAATTCTGTAGTAGTGGGTTCACGAGAAGGATCACCAATCCATAGGTTCTTGAAGAGTTCTTTTGTCTAACGCTTCCATGATTTCTATTTGATTGGTCGAACCTAGTCGACTAGGGACCGACCCAGGCGATTAATCGTGATTAATTGTCGACTAGGTCGATTAATCGGCCCTGATCGAGTTGGTCGTCCATCTCGTCGTCCCAGGGTGTTTTAGGGTATATACTCTAAATATACTATATATATATATATATATATATATATATATATATATAGGGTGCACTTTTTATACACCCATCAGGCTAATTGGATCTGGTTGACAATTAAAACCCGTTGAGCATTTTTGCAATGCCGTTTGCATGCAGTTAGTTTCAAAAGCCGGCCGTCGGCGCTTTTGCACCACCATTTTTGCGGCTGTCTGTTGCTTCTTTCAAAGTGAATGAATTATTTATGGACGGATGCCTTTCGTGAATAAAGTATGGATACATACTTCAAAAATAAAGTGAGCATATTTACATACTTACACGTATAAGAGGAGATCGCGGAAGCTGAATTGTGCACGTGCTTATATTTAAATATGCAGGACTTTTACTTGTATACAGTTGAATTTATTAGGGAGTATGTCCATATACTATTGTTTTTATTAGTAAGTATGTGCACGTACCTAAATGTATAGTAGTATGCGTGCATATATACCTGTACTATTATTTCTATTATATTATTATAGGAAATTAGGAAGTATGTCCACATACTCTAATAATAAAAGTATGGACACATACTTTTATTAAGAAAAATGAGTATATTTGTATACTTGTGCTTAGGAGTACCCATATACTCAAGGGACACATACTTCAATAAAAGTATGGACGCACATTTAATTAAGAAAATGAGTATATTTGCATAAAATCCAGAATATGATATTTCTATGGTCATTCCAAAGTTGCAGGACCTGCAAACGAGCTAAGTATATAACGTACATAGTAACTGAGTAATGAGATAATATTATTCGGAGAAAAACTGGTATGAATTAATACTAATCTAAGATATTGTAGTAGTATGTGATAATAGTATTGTCCCCAAAAAAGTATGAACAGATACAAGGAGAAAACTGTCGAACAAATAATAAATACTTTTTTGAATTGAGTATGCATACATACACCAAGATTTATTATTATATAGTACAAGTGCATACAAAACCACACGATCACTCGATCATGGTAATATGCGTATGCATTCATGTGTGGATCTGGATCGCAGCCACGAACAGAAGGCACAGGCGAGCTCCTCATCCACCGTCTACGTTCAGGATGTAAATGGCTAGTAGTCATACCAACTTGCCCGAGCAGATGGAGAGAAACAGCCACGCCGGTCGGCCAGCGGAGGACACCACCACCGGTTGGGATGGGAGGCGGCGCGGCACTACGGGCCACCGCCCACAGGCCACCATGCGTGCAGGTCCGTCACGCGGATACGGAGCGACGTCATGCTGCCGAAGGTCACGGAAGGCCGGGAGGGTCCGCGCGCCGCCATGGCCATCGGTGGTTGTAGGAGCGCGCGCCGCCGTCGCCATCGGAGGGGAGGGGTGCGGACGCGAGCACGGCCGGCATTGACGTCGAAGCTGCTATCGGTCGCCGCCGCCGCCGCCAGGCACGCCGGTGGGAGGTGCCGGCCATGAACGCTATCGTGTGGTGCCGTGCGCGCTGGGAGGGCCGCGCCGCCACGGGAGCATGGTACGTCTCGCTGGGTTCTTCCTGGTTTGCGTCGTGCGTGTATACCGCAAATGAGGATTGAGATTGGATCTAATAATATTTTTATATTTGAATGGGTTGGTGCTGTATAACGCAAATGACGATTGAGATTGGATCTAAATATTTTTATATTCGAATGGGTTGGTGTTGTCCTGGAAAATAGGAATCGAATGAGTTCACGGGTCCGCTTACGTACCCGCTAATCGATCTGACAAGTGAACGTACACATACACCTAGGTGGGAGTAGGAAAAATTTACCCTATATATATATATATATATATATAGTTATACTACATATTACCCCAGGTAGTGAATAATAATAAGGGAAAAAGTCCACATTCCCTCCCTCCCTCAACTATCACGAAGTTCACTTTTTCCTCCTCAACTCCAAAACCGGACAAATCACCTCCCTCAACTTTTCAAACCATGCATTTTATCTCCCTCGAGCGGTTTTGAAGGCGGTTTTGCTACAGAATAACTGCGGGTTTTGCTACACTTACCGGTGCCTTTGTCTTTTTTTTTTTTTTTTTAATTCGGTTGAATCTTTGAAAAATCATAGAAAAATTATAAAATGAAAAATCTAGTTTTGTTGGACTCCACATGAGTAGATCTACACAATGAATATATAATATGATATACTTTAGTACAAAGTTTTTACTACGAAGGTTTTGTCTTTTTTTTTTTTTATTTATTTGGCTGAATTTTTGAAAAATCATAGTAAATCATAGAAAAATCATAAAATAGAAAATCTAATTTTGTTAGACTCCACATGAGTAGATCTACACAGTGAATATATAATATAATATGCTTTAGTACAAAGTTCTACACAGTGAATATATAATTAATTAAAAATAATTCATAGCTGCAACTTCTATAATTATTTTTGTTGAACTAAAGTATACCATATTATATATTCACTGTGTAGATCTACTCATGTGGAGTCCAACAAAACTAGATTTTTCATTTTATGATTTTTCTATGATTTACTATGATTTTTCAAAAATTCAACCAGAATCTAAAAAAAAAAAAAGAAAAAGACAAAAGGTACTATCAAACCCACGCTTACTGTAGCAAACCCGTGGTTACTGTAGCAAACCGCCTTCAAAACCGCTCGAATGAGGTAAAATGCATGGTTTGAAAAGTTGAGGGAGGTGATATGTCCGTTTTTAAGTTGAGGGAGGAAAAGTGAACTTGTGTGATAGTTGGGGAGGTAATGTGGACTTTTTTCCCTAATAATAATCACTACCCGAGCCCAAAATCAGCAAGCCCAACGCACTAGACCGACCCAGCCACAGTCGCACTGGACCCGAACGAAGCCACGGGCTCTCTCTCCGCTCTCCCCGCTCCCACATCCTCTTTTTATCGTATCGCGAGTTTTTCTTTTAATTAATTTTTGAGATCGTGGGAGAGACACCGGTTTCTTCCAGCTCGCCGCCCCTACGCCCGGTTTCTCGAGCTCGCCACCCCTCTCCACCCGTCGATCTAGCTTCGCTGCCTCCTCCGCCGGACAAGCCCATCTCGCCCGCAGCCTTTGCCGCTGCTTCGCATCCCCGGCGGCGGCCTTGTCGCGGGGCGCTGCGGGGCGCGTCGGAGGTTCAGGAGTCGGCGGCGTCCGTCCCGACCTCCTCCGCTGGCCGGGTGGGCTCCTCATCGCCGGGCGGCGCCACGCGAGGCTACCCTATCGCTAGTGAGTGGCGGGGTGGACCCCATCGGCGACCACGCGACGCCGGCTCACTCCACCTATGGGCGCCGCTGTTTCCAATCCGTGTCAACCAGGATCCCAAATCCAAAGCCACTAGTTTACACGGAGGCACAACATCTTCCAAGATCTGTAAGCTTGTTCATCTACTAGGCAGAATAATGGATTTGTTTTCACTAATATGAAAATGGATTTGTTTTTCCCCTAACCTGAGAAAATGGATTTGTTTTCCCCGATCTGACAATGGATTTGCTTCCCCTCAATCTGAAATTCGTACATGATTATAATGCCCATAGGAAGGACTACAGATGCAAGTCATTATCACTTAATTTTTCGGTAAAACTCGTCATTGTTATTCTATTAGTACATAAGATTGGCATATAGCCTATATAGTTTTGTAATTTTGCTGATTTGCTCCATGCATCTGATGTGAAAATGGAATTTTTGCTTTGTCAAGCTTGTAAAAATTGCAGTACAATAGGAAATGTTAGAAATTAATGTGAACATACCCTTTGTGATGGAAATTTAATAGTTAGACTTCAATTATTCAGCACTGCTTTTCCTTTCAGCTCTATCTAATTTCGATTTTATTTTGTTATTTCTAGCTTCAGGGTTCGGACTATAGCCCCTTGTCCTTTCTTTATGCAATGCTGAATATCCAGAAGCCAATGGCCATGTAGGCTGTGGTGTTAGGGCCTTCAGTAGCGGCCTGGTGTCTGTTGGCCAGTGCAAGCATTTCTTGGTAATCTATACGTGCCATGTTTTCTTGTTTTTTGAAAGGTGTTTTGCTTTTGTCTTTATTTGCACATTTTGTCATACCCTAATGCTACATGATGAGCCACTAATATTGTGTGGTTGAGCTGTTGTTTTTAAAAGAGTTTGTCCTCAATCTTGCATGCACCTTATTATATCCTCTTACAAGCAGATTGGTTAATCTCTGCTACATGATTTGCTCTTCTTATGCTCTGTTTTTTTATTAGTCTTGTTTTGATGCACAACCAACCTATATTTTTGTGGACAATTTTTATGGGTTGCATATGGATAGATTTGCATAGTAGTATGTGGGTGAACAAATGGATGCAAATATTTGTTGCTTTGTGGACATACAGATGCAATCTCAATTTGTTATAGATATATGATATGCCTATTTGAATTAAACAGATTATCATAGAAATTTAATTGAGTGGCAGCAAACCAAAAGGCTTACAACCGAATCATTGGTTTCTATACATAACTCTGTTATGAAAATTGTGCAACTAGATTATAAAAGGTTATGCTTTCGGCCATAAATTGTTTGCTCCCATGAACCAATACATAATTTATGGCTTATGCCCTACTGATTTATGTGCTTATGTTTACATGTGCTTTTGGTATGAATGGATGTTTTATCAAATGCCAAAGATCTCAATCCCATTTTAAAAATCCACTTCCCTGAATATTATTAATTATGCTTCATCTGGTTAGAGCTAATATTTTCATCATTGTTATTTATCCTTTTTTCTTTTTTTCTCTGTGCAGATCCCACTTGGGCACTAGCGCTACCACTTGTGGTGCAATATCTTTCACTTGCTGACCTTCAATCTATATATCAGCCCAAAAGAGAGTATGAGTCTCTTTCTTCAAGATTCCATTCTATGTGAAACAATGCCAGAAGCAGGATCAGAGTTGCTAGAGGCTAGAGCATCAGAACAACAATCTGGATATCTCCCACATGGTGTACTCTTAGACCAGTTTTTGCTGCCCCACAATATGGTCATTCTGCAAGGTATGTGTTGCATGGAAACTGTGTACATCCCACAATTTTAAAACCTTCACTGAACAACTTCATATAAACTCATTTTCTTCATCTCCTTGTGTCCCATGGTAAAATCATACATGTTATCGTACTGATAAATTAGATGTTTGTTCCAATTCTTTGTATGAAGTATGAACCCAATCATATTAGTTGTTTGTTCCAATAAAGAGCTGACCAAATATATTATCCATGCTAGAAGGCTTTAATTCACAATAATCATGCATGCAAGCAGTAAATGGATTTTTTCATAAATCAGCCAAATGCTAGTCGGGCTGCTCCCGGGAAGTCGCATTGTGGGTTCTCCTTAAGCAATTCAACTTTGTTTCAAAGAAAAGAGTGCAATGCTAATTTATTTGCTATTGGCTTCTGTTTGAAGGTGTCTCAACGCATGTTATTTTCTTTTTCCTGCTTTTTGTCTAGACCCGTATTTTTCAATGAGTTCTCATCTTTGGAAACTGAAATTGGTATGTCAACGTTGATTTTGCAAGTGTGCAAAGGCATAATCAGCGACATTACTAGAAAAATATAGGCCTAAAAAAGATATACTTTGCATTTGACCTTTGCAAAGTGCAATTGATCTTCCCAGTTAGAGTTCTCTACTCGCAGATTTCCTGCCATACTGAATGAAGTTCATGCTAGATCATAGTAAAACTTTACAAGCACAAAAATCATGTTTAAAGTTAGCGCTAAAGCATAAAAATCAGTGTTTAAAAAAGGTTACTCTAATGAAAGTTTGAACTGCAGCTTTGCTGACCCTCCTGCATATCACCTTCCCTAGCTCGGCATTTGCACATCTCCTCCTCCTTGATTCGATTTAATGATTGGCGTGCAGGATGGGTTCCGTTTGGGTCTTCAATTATCGGCACAGGTGGCGACCAGGGGCTCCTTGCAGCACAGCGAGTTTGTCTTGGCTGCCAATGCAGCTTTCAGTTAAGGATTTGGTGCTGTAATTCCCAATCACTAGCGTTAATCAGAATATTAAATGTTTTTTAAAATCTAACCAAAGTGTATTGAAACGTTCATCTGGCAAGATAACTTGAGCATTTAAAACTGGACTACAACTAATTTGCCTGCATGGATCGGACATGTACTCCTAATTCAGTTTAACTTTGCTTAGAGACCCTGTTTGAACTGCATGGATTAATTAGTAACTGAAATGATTCCTATGCCTGATTCCACATGTAAACATACTTTTCTGTTATGTGATTTTTGGTTTATTTCAAATGCTGCAATGCTACATTAGCTCCTAAAATACTGATACCCTAATAATGGTAAACTACCTCTGCTTACCATTTCCCTCTCAACATGTTATTTTGTTTCCACGATGGGTGTCAAAGCATTTCATGTTCCTTTTGAGTGACAATTCAGAGTGAAGTCACACCTAAAAGTTTGATCAAGTGAAACTACTCCACAGCTGATCGCCATGACGCCATGGCATCGATCAGCCTGACTAATCACAACTAATCATGATTACTCAAACAACTTGATGACCTTGATTCAAGGTGAGATTGATGTATAGAGTTCAAGGTAGTAGTAGGGATCCTAGCTCAAAATTCTATTTTAAAGTAGCAATGGGGAATATTCTATTTTCCCTGTGATTCAGCTTATGTTTTTTTTAATCTGTCATCCAAAGTGACTCTTGTGATTGTTTGGTCGTCTTTTTTTTTTTGTAGTGACAAACCAGATGGCCATGAACTTTCAAATTCTGAATGAGAAGGGTGATGTTCAGTTGAGACATCACTTACTGTTGTGTGTGCTCCTGTTAATGTTTTCTTCCTGTTGTGTTGTTAACAATTGAATCTTCCTTCCTCTCTCTTGCAGCAGCCTTTGATTTTCTTGTTTTGAATGTGCTATGCTCGTTTCAATTTGTAAGAGAGAAATAATCAAATTAGATAAATATTGATTATGACGGGCGAGACATAGTGTCCTTTGCTCTATCTTCTTTTTATTTACAACCTTCTTATGAGGGATTGCTCATCAGGGATAGGGAGGAGGAACATGTGAGCAATACATGCCCTTTCTGGTCAATGACAAATTATTAGATTAATAAAATGCCCAACATCCCTTCAGCTATAGGACAAGCTGCATCAGGTAGATTTTGCTGACAGCCCGTCATCCATTTTTAGCCTATGACTAATAGTGGAATGTAGTATGCTTCATGAATGAACATATGAACAATTTGTGACAATAGTACAGTCTGAGTTCTGTTGAGTTTACAGATCCCTTTTATGTGATATAAAAACAGAGCTTATGGAGTAGAAAACAAAGAACCTTGCTTGTTGCATTGATGCTAGCACATCACTTTACCCCAATATCCCACAACTCCCTAACCTCTTTATCCTTCTAGTTGCAGTGCAAAAAGATTTGGAAAAACATATTTGTTGTTCTTTGTGTTCTAATGATGAGCTCCAAACGGCATGTCCTTTGCAAATGTTAATCTAGTGTGAAACTGTTCGTATAAGGATTGACTTTAATTGCACAGTTGGTTAAAGTATTTCTCTTAAAGGAACCATTGCTCAATGTTTACTGAACATTTTTCTTTCAACTAGATAAATTAGGTCCTTTTGCATGGTCACTTATTTTCCCTACATTCTGGAAGTAATATTCGTGGGCAATATGATAAAAAACTGATGTCCAGGTCAGTATTGCTGATAATATGAACTGTGACTGACATAGGAGACAGTGCTTACTGCCTTCCTAATTGCCTCTTTTCCCCCCTTGTGAACAGTGGCATTCCTTCCATATCTCCTTTTTGTTGGTTGGGCATGTCTCCCATTTCAATGAACTTCCAATTGGCATGTCATGTTCCGAATGTGGGATAGATTACTGTAATATACTTGCTGCATAGGCGCACAACCTTGACTTCCAAATTTGTACAATTATATTTCACTTTTTGTTGTTTTAATTGCAGTGTGCACTGTTTTGTATAAGTCTCTTGTCCTGGAATTCTTTGGTAAAGACAACCATGAAGGCAAAATTGTAAGGTTTATGTAAGCCTTTTTGTAATGCTCCTCTCATGATCATCTCTTCGTCTACATTATACTTTATTTTTCTCCTTGTTAACTATCCTTTTAGTTGACTGTTTACAATAAGATATCAAGAATTGATGCCATTCAATTTATATTACTGTATGTGGTAAATTAAAGAGCTTTGGTTCAGTTTTGCAAACCCAGACTGAAAGACAAAATGATAGAATCTTTTGTAATACTAGTAGTACAAGTACTTTTTGTTTTTGAAAAGTAGTATTTGATTTGTCACCATAGTACAAGCCAAGCTGTGATCCAAAAGGGAGAAACTCAAGCTCCCTTAGATGAAGGCCTTTTAGACCTGTAACTTTACATAGACAAGTGCATGCTTTTGGTCATATTTACTGCACAACAGTCCAACATGGTGCATATGCATACCATATAGTGCTTGCCAAGATTGTGCATATTGGATTCCTTACATGGCAGAGGATCTGCATATCTTGAGTGTATTATTTTTCATTCAGAGCTATCTGTCGTCACCCTGTTCATTGAAATAATCTGTAGTGTAACTTGTTTTCTTCAGCATGACAAACTAAGGATGATATGTCCAGCATTCTTCAATTATAAATTGTGAAATCATGAAACTCGAGTTTGTTTTTTTTGGTAGAAATTGTTGACAAATGCACTTCTTTTTTACAATAATTGAGATTTATTGCTACCACACATTGCCTCTCACATGGTTTTCATATTTGTTGTTGTAATTATTTGCCTAAAGCCTCACATGGCTTTACATGGTTATGTGCAGTTTTGCTTTTGAGGGTTCTTATTTCTGCAGCAACAGTATAGTATTCATCCTGAATGAATGCCCATTCAATTTTCAGTGTGCACCCCCTGAATCTTTTATCATAACTAAAGCTAACAATGATTTTTGCCATTAGTTACCTTGGTGTGTGCAGATCAGCGACCGTTTCAGCTAAAGGATGTGATTTGTGATTGTTAATTAGTCGTCGTCAGTAGTCTGCTAAAGGAGTATTCAAATGATTTTAGCCTACTAGTTTACATTAGCTCGGGCTGCAAGATGGAATTCCAAGCTGCACATTTTGTGCTGGCCCCAATAATTCCAATAATATTGTAATGAGATTGAGTGTCAAAGTGATCCTTTAAGGATAGAGCTATCTTGTTACCTATTTGTTGTTGACGGAAAAGAATAGAGATTGAGGAAGTCGTACATTTTTGTATTCTGAAAATTAATTAAACTATAGTCCTCTCAACTGTTCCATTGTTCTGAGATTTAATTTCAGATGTCAATGATTTGGACATGTGATTGGTGCACGAACTACTCCCATCAATGCTGATTGTAGCTTAACTTTCACGGCGATACAACAAAGATTTTCCAGTATTGGATATGATCCAATTAAATTAAGTATGTGGTTGAGGGAAAAAATTAGACAAAACAAAACTGAGAAAAAGCCGGCTCTTCTAAACACTCAAACACGTGACGCAAAAAAAAGCAAAAAGCTGGTTGCTCGCAGAGAAAGTCCAGTTCCTGATAGAGAAAACGATAGAAAAAAAATAGGGATAAGAAAGTCGGCAAGAGAAAAAAAATCAGAAAAAAAAAAATCCTGGATTGGGAACGTGGGTCTGGTCACGGTTGCCTCGTGCGTGCAGTGGCCAGGGGGCAGGGGTGGGGCCCGCTCAGGCTTTGCTGTCTCATGCAAGGGCGTTGGTCGTGGGCGGGGTCGACGCAGGAGGCGCTCGGACGCACGGGGATCCGCGCTGGGGCTCGGGTACCGAATAATATTCAGTCCCCATGGGACTACTTAGCGTACTATATTATACACAATAAAGGAAGCATCAAAACTGCATTATTGTTTTAGGGTATACTCCTTCCGTCCCAAAATAAGTGTCGCCGTTGGTGTGCGTGCCACAAGTTTGACTCGGTTTGTACAAAATACGTGCAACATTTGTGTCTTCAAAACAGGCCAAAAGCAGGAAACTGGTCGTCCAAATGACCTAGTCGGGACGATCAACCGTGATTACTCGACTAATCGGATGACCAGGTTTGTGGTCGAGTTGGTCGAGTCGGACCACCTAATCGAACCCCTCTAACCGACCCAGGACGACTAATCGTGATTAATCGGATGACCAGAAATCATGGATACACTTATCCATCAAGATCACCTATCTCTAAAAAGCACAATATGTATGCATGCTATCTGTTCTTCCGGTTAATTAATTTATATTTACGGATTTATTTGCCCATCTCAAATGAATATGTGCTGCCCCAGATCTGTAATCTGAGTTGTATCCAGGCCTAGATGGACTGAACCTGCAACAACAGACCAAATTAATTAATTATCTGTCCTTCAGATTAGCAGGAGATTGCTCAGGTTCAAAATGCGAAGAGATATGTTTGGCCTCAGATTAGCATTTTGGCACTGTAATCATGGTCACCGACCGCAGGATACGGGAAATTAGCATTACAGTGCCATCGAGTTGGATGCTTCACCAACTTCAATTAATCGTAGGGACGACCACAGAGGAGACTTGTCGGGTCAGCTCAATATTTCATCGAGACGCCTAGCAAGAGCAAGCATCAACCACGCAAGCCTTCAATCATATCCCAACCTGCTCTCTTGTTCTTTGAACAAACAAAGAACTCTGCTTTGCCACAACAAACAGAGCAGCTTCTTCCTCCACCGTACCAAGAGCATGTAATGTTTGATCCAGGTGAGTACTCTCTGTCTCGTCATGTTCTGACTTGTGAGTTATTTGCGTGCCCAAGTCGAAAGCATCGAAACATGAAACTGCCCGAGTATAACACGGAGTATTAATCAGCAGGACACTAGGAGTACGATAGGATGTGCTAAATTACACAAGAGCTGAAGGCACATATCCCAAGTTTCTCCTATTCTTCGATACCAACAAAGAATTGAGGTGAGTACTCTCTCTCTCTCCAGCGTACTTGATTATCCCCAGCCCGGACTGGCCAGTCCTCTTGCTCCACTGCGCAAGACAAAGTGCATATATATTCTTCCAAAAAAAGGTGCATATATGCCCAGTCTCACCAAGGCAGCCTTATCTCCTTCTCTCTCTTTCTCTCTCCCAAACATCCTCTCCATTGCTCGCCTCCAACAAAACTGCAGACACGTCAGTCATCATTGTTATACGAAGGAGTAGGGGTGCTGTGGTCTTTGGCCAGGCTCCTTAATTCCCGTGCCCAGCAGTCCAACGACAGTTAAATAGGGACGGAGAAAGTAGTAGCCATTGACCCATTGTTTTGCCAGGCGTCCTTCCCAACCGAGAAAATCGTCGAATCCTGGCCTCACCAAGGAAGCACACCGTAGCTTGGGCCAGCAACCACTGCTACACGCCCAAAGTTGGGCTGCGACCATGACCAGATTAGAAGATTCCTGTCTGTTCAATAAGTCTGTTTCCATATAAGTTTTCATCGGATTGTATTTGATTAAGGCCCTGTTTGGTTCCTATAGGGACTAGGGACTAATTTTTAGTCTCAATTATTCCCTAATTTACCCAACAACAAGACTAATAGACTAATTTTTAGTCTCAACTAGTCCCTAGTCCATTAGCCCCTCTTGAAAGTCTAATTGGGACTAGTCTGTGCTCTTGTCAGTCATCAACTCATTTGTGCTTTGAACTCTTGTCAGTCAGTCGTCAGCTCTAGTCCCTCATTAGTCCTTTGAACTAAACATCTTTAGGATTAATAATAAGTCCCTAACTAGTCCCTAGTCCATGGAACCAAACAGGCCCCAAGTAGAGACGACACCTAGAGATAACATCAAGCACGTTGCTTGACATAAAGACTACTAAATCTGATTTGTTTAGGACTAGTGGACTACACATGATTCTTACCTGGCCAGGGGATTATATGATCTGCCTCCTGGCTATGTACGTATATGACCGTAAGCGAGCACAACGGCACGAGACCCTGCAGCTCGTCACTGCATCGGCAGCCTTGGTTGCGTATTTGTGTGACCCGGTGCTGTACGGCCCCGATGGCACACGGCCCTGTCGGTGCGGGGCCACGACGGTGTGGCCCCGTTACCACACGGCTTCAGCCGTAGTGCCCAGCGTCCTCCTTCTCGAGCCATTGCTGGCACAGCCTCGACGGCGGCGCCCTACTAGCACGCCACAGAAGTCATAGGGCAGGGAATCCTGCCGCTTGTGCCACGGCCGGATGTTGCCGTCCTTCCTCTCGAGCCGTTGCCGACTGGTGCAGCACCTCGGTGGGCCCCAACTCGATGTGGTGGCAGCAGCTTGAAATGCGGAGGGACGAGCATGCTACAGACACCGTGAAAAGCCACGACATCCACGAACCGGTTGGTCAGGGCGTTTGGTTGGCCCCCTACCAGGAGGTCTTGGGTTCAAACCCCCACTTGAGCGCTCGCTGTGGGGAATTTATATATATTTATCCCCGAGCGCTTGTGGATGTGTTTACCGGCCTGCTGGAGGTAAAAAAAATCCCCTCGTCTGCCCCATGCGAAAGCACATGTGCGCGGGCCAGCCCAGTCTCGCGTGGGTGCCGCTGTGTATGGGTGGGACAGAGGTTCGGGGGTTTCTCGATCTACGTGAGATGGTCTTCTTGTTAATCACCATGTCCGGGGGATGTCCCCCCTCCCCTGGTCGAGTTTTTACAAACACCATGGAAACACATGCTCCGGCCTATGGATTTTGGCGATGCAGGCCCTTCTGAGCCTGCGGTGTCCTAGGTGCTCGGGAGCCTACTGGTGAAACGTTTGCAGCTTATGGCAGTAGATGGCAGCGTGGTGTTAGTGGTACTGTGCCTTTGGGCGCATCAGCGGGTGTGGCGGAGGACAGTGGCAGCCTAAGCGTCGACATACAGTCCACAGTAGGGAGAAGATGGACCCAATGGAAGTGATTCTGTAGGCAACTGTCCTAGAGTCGCTGGCAGCTTGGGAGTCTGAAGACCTCTTTGTCGGTGGCGATGCAGATCAGGTGGAGGCGAATCCCATTAGCAGCAGCAGCCCTATGGGCAGTGGAGGCCTAGTAGTCTGGTTGGAGGAGGATATCCTCAGTACAGTAGCAGCGACACATATTCCGTTAGCGGTGATGACCATGATTCCAATGACAGCGGCTACCCTACCTATGTGTGGCGTAGGCCTAGGATCATGCAAAGCAGAAGTGGATTATGCCGCTCGCCTATGATCAGCTATTTCCGGCTGGACGCCGATGGATGAATTTTGCCTAACCTGCGGCATATGGTGTCACCTCATGAAGATGACACCAGCTGAGGATCGCAGCAATGACACGCTAAAAGGTGGCAGCCACTTGATGACATTCACTCGTCGAATCGAGCCAATTCACAAGAGGACATCGATAAGCAGGGATGCCCACGGAGGATGGTGCACTCCATCACCACCGATGATGACCACCGTTCCGTCCTCCGTCTCTGGTGAGGCACCCATGCTGCCCTCCATCACCGATCGACACAAGAACACATGGGATGGACGTCGCCCCTCCAGATTCCCTCCACCCACCCATGATTGCGCCCATGAGGGCCATCGCACCAGCGCCCTGGCATTTGCCCTCCGCCCGTCGAGCTCCACGATGGCAGAGGAGCATGCTGCCGCACCGGCACCTAATGCTTCCTCACCACCTGCTTGACTAAAATGTCTCATTGAGGTAAACTTGCCATCAAGAAATTCTTAGCCCCATGTTGCCCCCAGCCCTGACCTTAGTCACCGGGGGACGGGAACAACCTAGCGTTCCACGTTCCAGGAACGCCGTTCCGGGGACGGGAACGCAGGAACATTTTCGTTCCCACAGTGTAAAAATGCATCTAAATTGATGTTCCTCGTTCCGGCTCCGTCGTTCCGGGAACTGCGGTGACTAAGGCCCCGACGCCCCTCTTCTTCCTTGGCCACGAGTACCCAGCGAAGTTGTATCATTATCCTTGCTCTTATTGTATTTCTCACAACGAGACGAAACTCAGTTTGAGGGGTTTGTGCAAGGTACACCACAGAGGAGGGAAGACTGGGAGGGAAGACTGGACAATATTCTATTTTACCAGCCAAGCAAAATGGGGACCACTGGCGGTGCAGTCATCAGCGTGGAGATGTGGGTGTTGGTGAGCGCCGTGCTGCTACTGGCGAAGTTCGTTGTGGGCTCGGGTGGGCCCCTGTTCTTCTCCACGCGGAGGATCATAGGTCCCATTGTTCAGATGTTGCATATGCTCAACTACTACTCTGTGACCTACACCCTTGGACTCATGAAGCCTTCCAACGATGAAAAACACCGAGAGGGTGCTAAGGTGGAAGATTTCTTCCAGGTATGGGCTGTTCTTATCACCACCATGCAGGACAGCGTTAGGATTGGTCGGCCGTACAGGCCTGTGAAGATGACGCTGGTGGATCTCCTGACCTCGCTCTGGGCTGCCAACCAACTCAGGGTGCACACAGAGCTACGACTCAAGGTGCCCATATGGCTCATTTGGTCCATTCAAGCTCTACGTGTCATCTGGTTCTATGTCTCTTCCAAGAGGGCCGCAGAGGCCAGTGTGGACAACATCAAGCTTGTCAGCGACTACATGATGACATCGCAGCACACCAATGATGATGCGTGCCCAGGCACGATGCAAGGATACAAGTATATTGTGGTTGGAGAAGAAGAACAGGATCTGATGAGTGTTACACCGCCAGATTTCAGGATTGAGATGGACCTGACAGGACCAGGGGTGCACAACTGCTCACCGTGGAGAAGGTATGGGAGAAAGCTCAGAACAAAGATGACAGGCTGCTGAGCACGGCCTCGGACAGTGACAATCAATTCAAGGACGTGTGCCTCTCCTTCGCTCTGTACAAGCTGATCCGACGACGGTTCTACGACTTCCCCATCGCTGAGGCAGCCCATCCTGCAACTAGTCGGCTGGTTGCCGGCGCGATCTTGGAGGAAGGGGAGAACAGCGGCTACAAGCGGGGCTCTCCACATCACCGAGGTAGAGCTATCCTTCCTCCATGACTCGCTCTACAGCAAGCATGCAGCGGTGTTCTCCGGTGGATTCCCATGGGTGAGGCTAGCTCTGTCACTGCTCATGACAGCCGCAGCACTGTACCTGGCCTATGCTGTCCGCTACATACCTAGTACTGGTAATGTTGTCACCGGCAAGAAGGAAAGGACAGTGACGATTGCCCACGGAGTGCCCATCACACACCTCGTCATCGCTATCGTCGTCTGCAGAGAGCTGGCGGAGGTCGGCGTCTATGTGATGTCGCAGTGGTCCAAGGTCCTGATCATTTGCTGCTACATCAGACTGAAAGAAGGGAGCTTGCAGCGCTTCATAACGGAGGTGGTGGCAAGGGTCATGTTCTTCTGTGTCTGAGAGGACGATGGAATCAACAGATTCGCCAGTACAATCTACTAATGTTAGTATTAAGGAACAGATGGAAGCTCCCCATTCCATGGGTACCCTTCAGGAAGGTCAAGCTTGAGACAGAGGTAAAGAAGGCTGTGTTCCTGTCCCTAAAGGCATTGATCACTGATATTCCATCTGCTCAAGTCAACCATTTGTCTCAAGGTCCTTCAAAAGAAGAGATGAACAAACTGCTGACCTCTCACTTCACAAAGGCGTTCGCCATTGTCAATGAGCACAGCTCTTCACCGTCTCCACCCTCATCAACGAGACCGCCAGTGGTCTCGACAGTGAGAGCGAGACATCCAAGATTCTGGTCTGGCATATCGCCACAAGCCTCTGCCAGATTAAGGCCATCCAGCGATTGGAAAAGGAGAAACAAGCAACGATGGACCTGTACACCCTCCCCAAAGGTGTCGGATGGCGACCTGGCGGCTATGTTGCAGCACTACATGACCGCAGTGAGCCTGTCAAATTACTGCGCCTATCTCGTCACTCAGGGGCTAGTTCCAGACAATGGCCTAGTCTCAGAAATGGTACTTGGTGCCGTGCGTGATGATGTCCGCCATGAATTGGCACGGTGCTACACGATGCCACAGATCCAAGAGGGTTCTATGCGGGCTGCGCAAAAGGAAAGTAAGTCGATCGTCGGCATGGGTGCAGAGCTGTCGGAGAGTCTAATGTCCAATTATGCCGACATGGACGACCTGTGGGAGAGGTTGGCTAAGTTCTGGACGGGGTACCTGCTGTACTTGTCGGCTTCGACGAGGGCGGCCAAGCATCAGACGCACCTCCAAGGGCGGGGCGAGTTCACCACCCACCTGTGGGTCCTGCTCTCACACGCTGGCTTCCTCGGCAAAACAATCCATGGCGAGCAGGTGCTGGATCCGGTGGATCGCAATGATGCCTTCATGTGAGGTTACATCTGGAGGAGATCAAGTTTCGTTACTTATGATCCGTGTGCTATTTGAACTCCATTTCTGTGTGCTATTCAACCAATCATCAAAAGCTTGATGTCACATCACTAGCGTATTTCTTTATACTTGTATTATATATCCATTTCCCATACTATATACATGTACTGAGATTTTATATTATTATTGACACTTTTCCTAAACGTGCCTGAAAACTTCAGTTACTTCAGGGGACGCAGTGGCCATGCATGTGGTACAGCCACGTTGTATTTGTCCTTTTGTGATTTGTTTATAATTTCTTAATTATATTTGGATTACAGTATATAAACTTTTTAGTTCTTATCTAACTATAAAAACAATATGAATTATTAAACGAAATGCTAATGGTCAACCGGTTAGTTAGGAGCTCCAAAACAACCGGATTTTGTAGACCATTTGCTCTTGAATCCGATGGCTTCGGCCCACACTCCGGTCCTTATCCGCTCAATGTTCAGCTCCGGCAGACTGCAGTATCTTCCGTCGAGCCCTGCTTCTCCCTATCTGCTCCCTCCTCCATCTATGACGAGTTCCTTGGCACCCAGGCTCGCCGACCCGCCCGTACCGGCCCCTACCATGCCCCCCGCGCCTGGCTCGGCAACCTGCACCACACCTAGGCGACCCTTCGGGCGCACTGATGCGGCACCCTGTCATGGACCGGTTATACCCCTCTTCCGCAGGCTTGGTCGTTTAGAAGAGATAGAGAGATTAGATTGGTTTCATGATTCATTCTTCCTCTCAACTGCCGAGTACAAGGGCTACATCTAGCCCTTGGTCGGGCTGAGTAGAGCCAATCGGCTCCTAGAATTAAGGACTAATAATAGCAACTAATCCAATCTTTCCTCCTAGCATTGGCACCGATTGTAATAATAGCAACTAATCCTATCTTTCCTCCTAGCCTTGACACCGATTGTTGCTTTGCTTTCCTGCTGGTGCGGACTGCATGGTGATTGCACCCTATGGTGCCCATGACATCTCCCACTCCCTTGAGGACCTGCTCGTCCTCGAGCTGCATTATTGGATGGCGTAAGAGGAAGGTGCCGGTGCTGACATTGTCCAAGATCCCGTGGAAAGAGCGCATCCACTTGCTTCATATGGGCTGAAAGATGGGGGTGTACCAGCCCACTCGTGTTTTGGGTTTGTCAAGCACCAAGACGAGTGCCACAACAATTGAGATGGCCATAGCCACTGATGCCTGTTGCTGGACGGAGGCGCGCGTTCCCTGCACTGGAAATGCCCATACTCGGACCTCCTTTCTAATTGGAGCGGTAGGACGTATGGGTGAGGCAAAGTGGCTAGTGGCGCACTGTTGCGACGAACTGAGCAGCAAGCACAGCTTTTTCATCCCCCGCCGAACAAGGAAGCCGCGCCCTACGGCTTGCAGGCGCACCGTGCCTTGCAGGCGCACCGCGGCCTGCTCCTGCGATGATGACGATGGGATGGCCCTGGAGACCACAGGAAGGTGTTGCTCCCTACAAAGGGACTGCACCCGGTGGCGTGCCAGGAACCCTCACGCTGTCGCCTGAAGCCGCACCGCTGCCTAGAGTTCCTTCTTTGTCTTCTCCTTGTGAGCACGCCAGCAGTTGAACATCACAACGAACTGATCTAACTGTTCTGCAAGATGGCGAGTACGCTCTTCGAGCCGAGTGAATGCATCTGGAGTTGGAGAGGGAAGGCGGGAGGCTGGGGTGGTCAGCGCGATGGGAGGGGTGGTGTGCGCAGCGAAAAGGGTGGACGGCGGCGGCGGATGGTGGGGATGGTGAGCTGGAGCGAGTAGGCGAGCATCGCCAGACTACTGATACCAAGTTGTCATGGACCTTGGGTCCATGACGATAACTGTCATCTCTGGTGAAGTTATACCCCTCTTCCGCAGGCTTGGTTGTTTAGAAGAGATTAGTAGGGTAGATAGAGAGATTAGATTGGTTTCATAATTCATTGATTCCTCACCTCCTAGGCTTGGATAACAACTAATCCTATCTTTCCTCCTAGCCTTGGCACCAATTGTTCTTTCCTTTCCTGCTGGTGCGGACTGCATGGTGATCGCACCCTATGGTGCTCATGACACCCCCAAGCAGCCCTCCGCGAAGGCCGGCGTCCGGCAGCGCCTCCATGCTGGCCAACCCCCGCCGCCCTTGCGTTCCCAGGAAAGCCTCGATCGGATAAAATATAGTAGTAACCTGGTGTATATATAATAGTAATGTGGTGTAAATATAGTGGATAAAATCCAGTTGTTTCAGGGGCTGAAACAACCGGGTATTACATAGACAGTTCGAGTTGTCTTTGTGTTAACATGTATCAGATTTTATCAGCTTTGTAGTTTTGTCTATGGATTTTCAATTCCTGGATTCAAAAATTTCAGATTATGCCTACAAAAATGCAATGAACTAAAGCTGTAATTTTAATATCACAGAATATATGCAATAACCGTCTTCCGAAAGGAAGCTAAAATTCAGGAACTTTAAGTTGTAGCATCTCTCTATTATTAGTGATGAAACTTTGACTAAATTTGCAACGTACCTCATTGCTGACCTGATGAACAAAAAATTCTTGTTCACCCACCCAAGACTTGGGTCACCCATTTTACTATGTATCACACATGCGCAGCTACTCGCTATGTAGTGCAGCTGGCAATATAACTGGTAGAACTTTGTAGATGAAAGACCAAGCAAGCGACCAGAGGAGAGTGTCGATGCGAGCTAATTCAAATTTCTCAAGCGAGAAACTGGCCTATGTTCCAACAAACCCCAAAGTGCTCCCGAAACCCCAAAATCACAAACCAAAAGTCAGGTGAGCCAACTGATAACAGGATAACTTCCAACACAATTAGACAAGTCAGAAAAAAAAAATATTAGACAGCCTAGGTGGTTCTACATATCCATGCAGCTCCGTGAAAATTATAGAAAAGGCAAATTTGGTTCACAAAAACTCCGATTGAAACAAAATTTTCCACAGTCCTACTCCTTGGTGACCAGAACGTATCTACAAAATATCACCTCCAAGAACTGAAGAAACTAGCAGGTAACCCCGCGCAAAGTGCGGGCAGCAACATGGCAATTTACACGATATGCAACAGAATTGGGTGGAATAGAAAAGGCAATATGTATTAGGAATGACTCAAACGCAATATTCAGTTGTTACAGAATCAATATGAGAGAGCAAATCATACAAACAGCAGTTAGATGAGGGCACTTTTATCAATTTGGATGTACAAAGGTCTACATGAGGTATGAGAAAAGATGCGTACGTGCAGACTGAGATTAATAGGTCGTCCTCTGAATAGTTTTGGAGCAACTTCTTTGGTCAGACCAGCCTATCAGTTATACAGATGTCTTATCCTTTACTGAAGATACCTCATGTGAAGTCCCTCTTCCTAAATGTGCTTTCCTAACTGCAAAAAGGATAGAAAGGGGATAATAAATTAGATAATTCTTTAGTGTTGTAGGTAGTCATGTATCTTAACAATTAAGCAAACTTTAGCTTTGCAACTTTGGACTAACCCAAACACCTTCCAAGTTTTTATTGATTCAAAACGAATTTGGCTGTAATATCCAATCTGCAAAGCAAAGGCCATTACAGATTCTAAGATCATCCCACTGTTGTTGCTAAAATGATGATCCTACGATGGTTATTGTAAGAGACCAAAAAAATGTTATCCCCACCTTCATGAAGTAATAATGTACTTGATACCACAGATTATCAAACCTGGATGGCAAAACCAATGCACAGATACAGAACGTTGGTGAGAAAATGCAGATTATAAAAAATTGATTTATACTTGCATCTTATCATTATCCAAGCAGCAACTTCTTTGATGGACCATTACAAAATCTAGCACGCTGCAGCAAAGTACGACACCTAAGAGGCATATCGTCGAACACAGAGGAGACAATAGTGGAGCAGACATGGTATACCTTGGTCCTAGGTGTTGGCTTGCATTGTTGGGCCCCTTGACGGGGACACCTTGGGCGTGACTGTGGTGACGGCGAGGGAAGGGAGCTGGCAGCTATGGCGCGAGACGAAGTTGTGGAACGCGCGGCGCTCCCAATACATCGGGTGTGGCCGTGGGCGCTGTTTGAGCAGGATGGAGGCGAAGCGAGGCCATGGCCGCTGAAATTGCCAGCTCCGTCGTTCTCCCATAACAGCAAGAAGATCAGAGGACCACGATTGGTCGGGGCAGGGCAGATGAAAATGAATGAGTTGCGTACCGCGGGCGCATTTGGCTAAACGAAGATGGCGTTGGCTGCCTCCCAAACATGTGTTGCGGCGCACACGACCTCATGGAGGGAGCACTACTACAGGATTGATTTTGGAAGGTATTCAGTTTTTCATTTTTTCCGTGGCGGGCATTTCAAAACCGCCACGGAAAATAGGTGGCTCTGGCAATCCCCGCCCAGGGGAAAAAACCGCCACGGTTAATCGATTAACCGTGGCGGTCTTTCTAAAAATAACCGCCACGGTTAATACCCGTGGTGGTTTAATAACAATGCCCGCCATGGTAAATATCCCCGAGGCCCCAGTTCAATTTTGAAAAGCCCAGCTCGGCCCGATAAAATGTTGCTTGTATATATAAACAACCAAACCCTAACTAATCTCACTCAACCCACCCCCTCTCTCCGTCCGCCCACACTCCTCTCCGTCCTTCCCTTCTCCCATCCGTAGAGGCCGCCTCCTCTCCTCGCGCGCTAAGTCCCCTTCCCTTCCACCTCCTCCTATGCCGGCGGAGGCCGGAGGCGGCGCTTGGCGGACGCAGGCGACAACGCGGGCCGGCGGCGGCTTCGAGTGCGCCGCGGCGGTCGTTCGTTCGCGGCTTGAGGCTTGGTGGCGGCGACGGCGACCTCGCTGCGCGCCTCGGCGGCGACCTCCCGAAACTCGCGCACCGGCGGCGACATCCAGCGGCCGCGCCGCCGGGCGACCTCCAGCAGCGCCGCCCGCAACCTCCAACCCGTAGCGGCGGCCCGGTGGATCCGGCGCGGGCGGCGACCCCGACCAGCGGTAAGCGGCGTCGCGGGCTTTAACGGGCTGGCGGCCCAGATCTAGGCCCGTGGGCCCGTTAGGGTTTCAGATCGGTTTTTTTTCTTTTTTATTTTTATTTATTTACCCGGGCGGGCATTGTAAGAAGACCACCACGGTTAATCGATTTTTTGCGTGGCGGACATTTGCCCACCACGGTTAATCGTTCGATTAACCGTGACTTTAGCTGCGTGGCGGTTCTAATGTCCGCCACGGAAAATCAAAAAGTCCGCCACGGAAAATCATTTCAGTAGTAGTGGAGGAAGGGTCGCTAGTATAGGAGGAGCGCGCCATCAAAACCATGGAAGAGAGGGCGGAGCTCCAGCCCCGTGATGTCGGCGGTGTCGCCATCTAACGGCGGCAGCGCGACATCTGGGTGTAGGAAGGGTCGCGGATGACGGTCGATGACCCGTGGCCGATGTTGTGGAGAAGATGGAGGGGGAGGGGCGTCGATGTCGGAGCTGGGGCGAGGGGTGCGGCGCTCGTGCGGCAGGGCCTGAGAGATGGGGAGGGAGAGGAGCGCTGTCGTGAGGGAGGACGGGCAGGGTGGGGCGGCGCCCGCGAGAAGCTTCGTGAGGGAGCGAAGGGCTGACCGCTGCGATGCTACGGGGGGCTGGATCAAACGGCTGTGGAGTGGAACTGTGCAAACTACAATGAAATGAGTCTAGTGACGGTCCGGTGGGCTTCTTCGAAATTCAAGGTTATAGTATAGACTAGAGCAGATCTGAAAAATCTCTCCATGGTTGGAGTTTTCTCCATTTTCTTGAAAAGTTGATTTCATTCTACTAGTGGCAAATTTGCTCAAACAAGAAGAGATATATGTTCCCATGAGGTCATAGTAGCAGAAGAGGAACACAAAAGATTCCCAAAATATCAAATCAAAGAAATCGAAGAAATCACCACAAAAGTGAGATAGTTGCTCGTGGTTGGGCTTCGCTTGCACGAACCCACTGGTGGAAAATGAACGGCCCAGCACCCCACAGATGGCCCTCCTTGAGTAGGTCCTCGATGTCGGATGGGAATGCTGGGCAAGAGCTGGCATTGGTTGGGGCGCATTGATTCTGAGCCAAAGGGGAGCCCCAACCAAACCATTCCGCAGCGGCCATCCAAACCTTGACTTAGGGCCTGCAGTTTTCCCGATCCAAGACCAGAACCGATCCAAGACCCGAAAACAGCTTCAGAATCTATAACTACTAAAAAACTGACACGTTAAAGCAACAATCTGTTGTGAGGTGTTGTTGGTTAGTCCTTCGGCATGGTCTTGCCCAAGGATTGACACGTCAGGACAAAGGTGAAAGAGATTAGGCACAGGATAATTGATTGATTGATGACGGTGAATATGGGTTACATAAATAGACAAGGATCCCTATAGCAACACCCAAATCAACGGTGATCCTTGCTTAACCTGTCATCTATCTAATCTTAGCCACTAAGGCAGCCACCCTAATAGGCTTGGCGCCAGGCCCAAGGCCAGCCCAATGGGCACACATTTTAACACTCCTCCGCAGTCCAAACGTCAGCCACTTTGCACGTTCAGACTGAATCTAAACTCCGTCCGTAAACACTGAGGAAGAAAGCCCTTTGGTGAAGATGTCCGCATACCGTGAAGAAGCAGGAACTTGCAGAACACAAACATCACCAATAGCAACTTGCTCTCTGACGAAGTGAAGGTCGATCTCAATGTGCTTGGTACGCTTATGCTGTATCGGATTGGAGGTCATGTAGACGGCACTGATATTGTCACAATATACCGTGTGTGGCGCGCTGAGGGTGTGTAGCTCCAGAAGAGGCTGGCGCAACCAAGTGGCCTCTGCAACTCCATTTGCCACTCCGCGATACTCGACTTCTGCACTAGATCTTGACACAGTGCTCTGACGCTTCGAGGACCAGGAGACGAGGTTGTCACCAAGGAACACGGCATAGCCCGAGGTGGACCAGCGGGTGTCCGTGCAACCAGCCTAGCCAGCATCAGTGTAGACGACAAGATCAGTCGAGGAGGACGGTCGCAGGGGAGGAGTCGATGGAGAGTGCCTCGAACATACGGCATCTCGCTTCAAGGCTGCAAGGTGAGGCTCACGAGGATCATGCATGTGGAGGCAAACCTGTTGAATTGCATACGAGATGTCTGGCCAAGTGAATGTCTCAGAGAGCTCCAAAGAAGGCTGCGGAAATCTGTCGGATCGCATTACGGGGGCCCCTCACCGCAGCAACCTTCAGATTGGTGTCAATCGGCGTGGAGCATGGCTTGCACTCGGACATCCCAAAGACGCTCAGAATATCTAGCATGTACCGTCGCTGTGAGAGGAGGAGATCGTCGCCACTGCGCTGAACATGCATGCTGAGAAAGTGATGCAGGACACCAAGATCCTTCATGGCGAACTCTTGCTGAAGCGCTGAGATGATCTGCCAAAGGAGATCAGGTGATGAGGCTGTGAGGACTATATCAACCACATAGAGCAACAAGTAGGCGGTGTATGAGCCACGTCTGTAGATGAAGAGCGAGGTGTTTGACTTGGTTCTAACAAACCCAATCGATAGCAGGTAAGAGGCCAGCGACTGTACCAGGCGCGAGGTGCTTGCTTCAGCCCATGCAGACTTCCGAAGGAGGCAGACGTGGTCCAGACGAGAGGGATCCTCAAACCGAGATGGCTGCTAACTAAGAGACAATCTCGAGATAGGTTGCCACGAAGGAAAGCATTCTTCACGCCCAGCTGATGAATAGGCCACCTGTGGGACAGCGCCAGAGAGAGCACATTGTGCATCGCTGCCGCCGCTTGACGACGTGAGCTGAATGTCTCATCAATGTCAACACCAGGCCGCTGGGTGAAGCCACGGAGAACCCAACGAGCCTTATACCTCTGCAGAGAGCCATCAGATTGGAATTTGTGCTTGAATATCCATTTGCCGGTGATGACATTGGCCCGGGGGGTCGGGGCACAAGATCCTAGGAGTGATTCCCGAGAAGGGCGTTGTGTACTTCTTGCATAGCCGCGCGCCAATGGGGTCGGCAAGCGCGCTACACAAGGTCTTCGGCACCGCAAAAGAGAGGCGACATGGTAGGTCGTGAGGCATCCGGTAGCCACTCTTGGTCTGCGTGCCCATGGCGTGTTGATTTGTCACCGACAACAACAACAACACCCTTGGGCAAGGCAGGAGCTAGAGTAGGCGGGCGCGACCTCGCGCCCGCGAAAGTACTATTGTGTGAAGAGGCGAGCCGGGCGGAGAGGTGGGAACCCCGGCGATGCTCCGGCACCCCCCTTCCCGGAGAGCTGGCGGGACGTAGACCGGGAGGGTGCGCCAGAGGGCGTGGCCACGCGTGGCACGGAGAAGGCGCCGTGGGCGTCGCCGTGAAGCGCAGCGGGATGTAGAGCACCCGGCGACATCGTGGCCGCGACGCGGGCGCTGAAAAATCTCCAGTGCGTGCACCGACGAATCAACAACGCCATCGGCCGGCGGGGCGCCCTAGGCACAATCACAGAGGGACCGACAGGGGCACTGGTGACACCCGAATGTGCTGCAGACAAAACCTATGCACCTGTCCAATAGGAGGGGGCACGAGTCAATAGAATCATCCTCAAGGAGCTGAAAATCCGCTGGAGCACTAGGACCATGGCGCCGGCAAAGGGAAAAAGCCGTTTCATCAAAGATGACGGCTTTGAGGGACAATGACTATAATGGAGAAGTCAAGGCAGCGGTACCCTTTGTGATGCGAGTATCCTAGGAAGACACAGAGGACAGACTTAGGAGCGAAGTTTGTGGGGTGCGGTGACCGACATGTTGGGATAACATTTGCAACCGAAGACTCTTAGATGGTTGTATGTGGGTGGCTTGCCAAGGAGGGCAAGATGCAATGTGGAGAAAGCTAGAGTCTTGGTGGGCAAAATGTTAAGAAGAACAGTGGCGGTGGAGAGTGCTTCGGCCCAATAGGACGGAGGCATGGACACCTGAAAGAGCAGGGAGCGAACGACATTATTTATGGAGCGAATAATGCGTTCAGCTTTACCATTCTAGGGCAAGGTGTCGGGGCAGGACATTCGAAGATGGATGCCCTGTGCGAGGAAGAATTGCCTGGAGCTGGAGTTGTCGAACTCGTGACTGTTGGCACAGTAGGCAGCTTTGAAGTGGGCACTGAACTGGGTGGAGGCGTAGGCGAAGAAGCTGGTGAGTGTGCTGAAAGTGTCAGATTTCAGACGTAAAGGAAAAGTCTATAAGTAATGAGTGCAATCATCAAGAATGACCAAATAATATTTATAATCAAAGATACTCACAACTGGAGAGGTCCACAAATCACAATGTATGAGATCAAACTTATTTGACGCACAGGAACTGGACTCATGAAAAGGTAAATGAACATGACACCCTAACTGACAAGCATGACACAACTCTGAGCAATCCTGAATAGGGCAGGAGACACTGGATGCAAGCTTAGATAGAGCTTCGTGACTAGGGTGGCCAAGACGCTGATGGCACAACGGGGCGGATGACTGGACGACCAGGGAGTGCGCTGGAGGTAGCTGAAGTGGGTACAACGGACCGAAACTATTGCAATCAATCGATCTCTCTCGAGATGGAAGAACCTTCCACAGAACAACCGGCGGGGTCAAACTCAACAAAGCAGTTATTATCGGTAGTAAATTGGCTTAAAGAGATGAGGTTCGTAATAATTTGAGGGGATACTAGCACATCATCCAGACGAAAAGATGGAGGTAACTCTGTGGAACCAATGGTTGTAATAGGAAGCATGGAGCCATTACCGACAATAATGGATGAAGGAGTTGGGTACCGCGGGGAGGAAATATGTGAAAGTGAGGATGACAGAGAGGTCATATGTGAGGTAGCACCTGTGTCGATGTACCACTCGTTGGAGGACGGAGGCGTCAGGGATGTGGTGCTGAAGGCTGCGGCGAGAGCATTCGGATCCCACGACGGCATGCCGGCCACCGGGTTGTACAGCCCTGGTGCAACCCAATGGGAGAAGGCATCAGGGCAGCGGCGACGGGTCGGTCGCTAGGCGAAGTGTTCTTGCTGCTGGTGGCGACAAAGACGCTACGCTACGAGACTGCGCTTGCGGTGGGGGGAGGCAATGGGATGGGAATCAATGGAGGGCGAGGCCCCCCAGCCTCATCTGAATCGACCCCACCCATGGCTTGTAGTAGCTGGGCCAGGAGCGAGTGCCGACGGCGGGCTGCTTAGCCTGCTGGCGGCTGCCGATGGGAGCGCTGCCACTGCGGTTTACCCCGGTCTTTGGAGCCGCCCTTGCCACCATTGCCGCGCTTGCTGCAGCGGCTGTTCTTGGAGTTCCCAGTGCCAGCAGAGCCCGATGCCGGCTACTGAGGGGTGGTGGTGGAGGTAGAAGTAGTCAGGGCGGTTCCAGGGTCTCCTTCTTGTTCTCCAACGTGATTACCTCAAGAATGAGGTCATCGCGAGCCTCTAGGAAGCTGGGGAAGGGGCGAGCCACTACTAACGAAATGATTATGCGTGATGGGCCATTTTGATTTTGTGTGGCGGGCATTTGAGCCCGTCACCCTTGAAAGGTCACGATAAATGGTGGATTTCTGTGGCGGTCTATAGTGCCCGCCACGGTTAATTGATTTCCGTGGGCGAAGTTACATGTGCCCGTCCACGGTTAATGATTCAAAAAAAATAATAAAGAATCCCTAGACCGGCCCGCCGAGCCCATCCATGGGCCCGCCGAGCCCATCTAGGGCTGCGTAGCCGGCCGCCGCCGGATCCGGTGGAGGAGGGGCGCCGCCACCGCTACCGCCGCCGCTCCTTGGAACCACCGGCCCGCCCGGATACGCTAAGGGAGTTATAGAAGAGTAATGGACATGGAGAGGGAAAAGTGATGAAGATGGGGAAAGGCATTCATGTACCGCCAGGATGACACGCCGCCGCCTTCTTCGATCCAACAAGAGACTGCGGATCCGCCCCGGCCTCATGGTCGAACCTATCAGATCCGCGCAGGGGCTTGACCGGATCCGGGCCCGGGAGGACGCACCACCGGGTCGCTAGAGACCCGCTCCTGCAAGCGTCGGGTCAAAGGACGCGCGGACCCGTCGGAGGGGAGGTTCGCCGGCCATGCGCATGCGTGAGGTTGAGAGTGGACCTGCATGCGTGAGTGAGGGAGTGGAGAGAGAGGGAGCGAAAGTGGAGGGAGAGGCGCGTGAGGAGCGTTGCATGCGTGATTTACCATGGCGGGCATCTTAACATGCCCGCCACGGTTAATATACTATTTTCGCGGCGGGGCGTGTTAAGGTGCCCGCCACGGAAAATTGATTTTCCATGGCGGGCATTTGTTGCCCGCCACGCAAAATAAAACTGGATGTGGCGACCGCGGCTGGTGGACGAAAAAAAGAAGTGCCCGCCATGGTTCATATTTTGGGGTGTCATGCAAAATCATTAGTTACTAGTGAGCCGCCGGTGTGAAGAAGCGTGCAGATGTGGTCTGAACCGCCGTTGAGGCCCCGGATGACGTTGAGGACCGGCGTATGATCGGTGACGACCTCGCCAAGAGCCGAGAGATCGTCGACCATCATCTTCACCTTTTGCGGCAAAGTAGTCGATGACGTTGAGGTCCCCTAGACAAAGTTGCGGGCCGCGTCTCCAAGTGGATGCAGCGGGCCTCGCGGTTGCCGAGGGGGCGGGACTCGGACGGCGGCAGCCGGCATGGGCGGTGGAGCCCTAAGCAAAGATGATCTCACCGGGTTGTCGGTGAGCATGGCCACGATCCATGACTTGATGACGCCGATCCATCCAGGCCCAAGTCCGGAGGCGTGGTCGGGGGATCATCCTCGAGCACATGGCCCGAAGAGAGAATTTGCCAAGGAAGAGGAGGAACTGGTCGCGCCACCGATTGTAGTTGTCGGGTCGACGTCGAGGATGGTGGTGACGTGATTGCGGATGTTGCCGGCGGGCGCGGCTTGGGAGTGCAGCTAGAGAAGAGCCACCACCTCGTGATGCAGCATTGCGGCAAGACAGATCAGGAGGGTACCTCCCGGGAGCACCACCACCATCGGGGGTTGGGGCGTAGGCAGGCTGCGCGACCGCCCGCTCATAGGCTGCGCGGGCAGGGCCTCAAGCTCGCGTTGGGAGGCAGCCTCGCGGTCCCTTGCTGAAGCGGCCCCTTCTTCGGACCCTTGGTGGTGCGGGCGAGGCAAAGATCGCGGGCATCCGGGCGCTCGCGGCGAGGCGGCCGCAGCAGCCTCCCGAGCCATTGTGTCGGCGTCCGTCGTGGCATAAAGGGAGCACAGGATCGCGGCCTTGGGAGGGCGGGCGGAGTCAGGCATGGCAGCGCTGGACAGAGGAAGGCCAGCGCGGGGAAAGCATTATCGGTGAGCAGCCGGCGAAGGGGGAGGGGGCGGCTGCGCGGTCCGGAGCCGGGCTGGGGAGGCTGCAGCGGGGGGAGCCGCGCGAAGCAGCGCTGGAAATTGCGTGTTTAACCTAGGCGGCTGATACCATGAAATAGATTAGGCACATGATAATTGATTGATTGATGACAATGAATCTGGGTTACATAAACAGGCAAGGATCCCTAGCAACATCCAAATCAACGGTGATCCTTGCCTAACCTGTCATCTATCTAATCTTAGCCACTAAGGCAGCCAGCCTAATAGGCTTGGCGCCAGGCCCAAGGCCAGCCCAATGGGCGCACATTCTAACAAAAGGGCTTCCCCAAGCCCACAAAGCGGTGGGTTCCAAGGCTGCTCGTCAGCCCCTTGCACTCTCTAGGTTGGGGATGATCCTTGCGAAATGAAAGGGGAAGAAGGCTCCACTGCGGCAAACAACGCCTAACAGTCAATCGCCAAAGTGCAGTAGTGTCGTTTGGGAGTGGTTGCAATTTTGTCGCTTCCCTCCTACATGGCAAAGAAGGACCCGCTGGCACCAATTGTAAGAAGACCAAAGTACAAGATGGTAAAACATATAAAAAAGCAGCCTTTTGTACCCCATCTCCTGCTGAGTATATAAGAGGAGGCATGGGATTATATATATAGGATCAAAACTTAGAATGGATGATCAGACTGAGACTAGCTAATTGGATAGAGGTCTCACGAATAAACCTAGAGTAGCACCACAATATCCTCGATCTACCCTAAACCATGTCCCTTGTAAGGTCCCTCATTTCATCATTCCTAACATGAAGAACATCAAATTGTTGGACATAATATTGCTCAAACGTCTAAGCCATGATAAATCGCCTTTGTCCCTTGGTCTTTGAGCCACCATAGGAACACATATCGACCCCTAATAAACAACTCGGTGCTTGCTCGTGGTTACGAACAAGTGACAACTAGTGTTCATCATTAGTTTAATGGTCATGTTGTTCATCAATCACCAAACTTAATGGATCATGCTTGGTGCCATTTTCCCAACACCAAGGGTATTTGATAGTCATCATGTTAGTGATGTTGACACATGGGAAGTAATCTTCCACTACGTTTATTATAACGATGAAGATAGTAGAGTGGTTGAGGACAAGGTTTCAATACAATTTGAAGATGGTGCCTTTGTTTTTAGGCAGCATCCATGTTCCTAAGCTTGATGAGAAAGTCTAAAGATGTGTGTGATGAGACCCCTACCAATGATATGAACCCGAGCTAGCCATTTCAATTAGCAAGTCCATTGTAGTGTTGATTGTTACTCTATGTTCGGTGACAACAATGTTGTACCAAAGGTGTAGATCCATGTTTGTACCATTGTAGCAGAAGCATCAATAGACATGACTTCTTCCAAAATGAACTCGCGCTATCAATGAGTGCATTCCACTGGCCAGGACGGGTCTTTCTTTTGAGTTCAGATTGTGAATTTAGTGAGCAACGAAGTCCTGGCTTCCAAACTAGAAGGCCTCATAAGTGATAATGTTTTGGGCATGATGGAGTTGCCCCATCGAGTAAGCGGTTAAAACAAAGTCTCCTTAGGTGATTATTCTACCTAGGGCTGCTATCAAAGAAAGCTATATAATCTATAAAGATGGATTTGGGAGCAATGTCCCCCTACATAGCGTGTCAACTTTTGGTGTTTGCTTTACCTCTAACTAACAATCAACGTAAAATGTGGATTAGATTGGAGGGGTAGCACACAGAGCACAATTTTATAATGGTGTGTGGGGTATTGATGCGAGTTTTGAGATTGTCAATCAAGGTTTGATGGTTTTTTAGTTATTTTACAATTCGGTAGCACTATTACAGAATTTATTTTGCAGACACCCCCCAATATTAACTATGGCGGGCACTTCTTTTGCCCCCACGGTTAATGCTCCGATTAACTAGCGGTCGTTTTTATTTACCGTGGATGGCACTTTTGCCCGCCACATAAAATCGATTAACTCGGGCGGGCAACATAAAAACGCCATCCTAACAAGGCTCGCCACGTAAAATAGATTTACCGCGGCGGGCAATGTTAAAAGCCCCGCCACGAAAAAGGCCAAGGTCCATCAGGCCCAAGCCAGCCCAAGGGTTTCTTCACTACTCTCTCATCCCTCACCCAACACCGCCCCCCATGCCTCGTGAGCTCTGCCTCTCACCGCTCGATCGCCACCCCACTGCTCTCATCAAGATGAGCAGCCCCTCCCCGACCCTCTCCAAACAACGCTGACCCCACGCGTGTCCATGCGACATGTTGAACCTCGTGGCGGTGAGATGCGAGGAGCGTTGGGGTCCCACGAGAAGAGGCGAGGAGCTGTGGATCCGGCGGCCTCCGCCCACCACGGCGTGGACCGCGTGGGGATCCAGCGGCACCATGACACAGATCCCGGTGGCCTCCGTCCGCCACGACGCAGATACGGCGGCCTCCGGTCCACAGCGGTGGCACCACGGCGCGATAGGTTCATCGGCGCCAGGCAGCGGCCGTGCAGGCCCCTGCGATGGCGGGCCGCGACAACGAAAGTGGCCACGATAGCAGATCCATGCCTCCGGCTGGGGGATCGAGGCGAGGCAGGCCGTCCGGTGGTGGATCTCGGCACCCGATGAGTTGCCGTTGCGCTTACGCAAGGGTTTCGTGAATGACAATGACGACGCGAAGAACCGACCGGGTTGTGATTGGGCTTGCCGGTGGGCTCAGGAACATGCTCGCTGGTGGGCTCCTCTATTTTTAGTTTTTATTTAAACATTAACCGAGGTGGGCGTTCCTAACGTGCCCTCCATGGTTATTCAATTTACCATGGCGGGTACCTGCGACCGCCACGGTGGAGCCATGATTTTCCGTGAGCATATTACCCCGATGGGCCCCTTTGCCCGCCACGGTAAATGGAAATCGCCTCTCACTAAAAAAAAAAATCTATAGTAGTGTAGGAAATCCTAGGTGAGGCGGGTTCCATCTACCTTAATTTATGCCCTATCCACCAACATGACTAGGTGAGGTACACAGATAGTTTATTTTCATTAGTAGTCAACCCATCCCACCCCAGTCTAGGGGCTCCTTTGATGAGAATACTCAGAGTCCAAAGGAATAATAGACTTTGTATATGATTTTTATCTTGTTTGAATGCAGTTTTTCTTTATTTCTATCAGTAAACAAGGTGACAACATAGTAAAACTTGGTTGTGTAAGATTGCAGAGGCTAGAATTTTTCCATTAACATAGTAAACTAATAGATTCTATGGCATAGGACATTGCAATGCCTTTCCATTAACATAGTAAACTAATAGATTCTATGGCATAGGACATTGCAATGCCACATTTCTCGTGTGTCCTTGAGTGTGCTCCTCTCATCTCCTCACAAGCATAGCCTCCTACAACTCATTGCCACCTCCACTGTGACATCGCCTAGCGACTGCTCTAGCAAGATGTGCGGCAGCCACAGGAGATACGAGCACGTGCAACGTGAGTTGTTAAAGGCAATGGCGCGTAAACTCAAGAGGCAGAGCCATCGCGTGAGTTCACCTTCGACTCCTTAATGTCGTTATTGGCTCCCCATTGGTCGCCGTAGCACTGGAGAGTGGAGGAGATGCAGAGGGACAGGAGCATAAAGGAAACAAAGGTGTGCATATGGTGGTGTGGCGATGATTGGTGTCAATGGTGAGAAGGCAGTTGTGGGCTCCCCATCAAAGATAGTGGAGAAAGCTACGTTGTGTTTATGTGCATGCGCGGAATAGCAATCATACGTAGAGGGTCAGACGCATGCAATCCACACGGGATGGATGGAAATGGACAAGACCTTCCCAACAACAAAAATAATAGTTTCTTCCTCCTAGGTTCACTCAGACTTTGTTTCTATCATAGAAAATGGTTTCTAATGACTTCCCTCTCTTTATTGTAAAACTAGATTGACACATCAACACAAATTATTAAATATAGGTGTAATAAATATCCATACAAATTATGGTAGAGTCTGCATTGGGAGTGCCCTTAGTGAATAGTTTTATGGTATTATTTTCCAATAACCTTGAATATATGCAATAAAACTAGAATGAAATAACCTTTGAATGCATAGTTTCATTCATTGGTGTCATAGATGTTTAATTCTTTTACTTGAAGCAAAGAGAGTTTCAACCACATGACACTCAAATCTTCTCTCTCATCTTATAAACACTGAAACATCATCAAATATTTTTATGGGGCAGCAATTAAATGCAGATAAAACACTATGAAACTTCTATTGGGACCAACCGAGTCCTCCTTATTCTCGGTCTCGAGCCTTTCTTAAATGTGGTCCCACATAGCATAGTTGCATAGTAAATTTATCCCCGTTATTCTTTTAAATAAAAGTTGACTCAAGCTGTGAAAATAATCTTGCAGGACAGCACACCAGCGACATACAAAATGTGGGACATAACACACAAAGTCTTGGATATTCGTAAAATAATAGCTGCCTTCTTCGAGACACTTCAAGAGGATATCTATGTTCTGCTGCGCATTGAAGTTTTAGTGGCACTGGTTACGGCAATGTTTCTAGTGATGTTTATTCTGAAATTTTCCAATTTCACTATCGGTGGTCGAGCATGCACACCATCATGTCAACCCTTGACGGTGTGTCTGACCACATAGTGGTTTATCTCCTAGGAGCCATGCGTTCTGCAGATTTTGAGAAACAGGTGTTCCCGGTCTGGGCTCTTGTGCTAGTGAGTCTACGTTCCAGCCTCGGCTATCTCTCTGGGTATGGCCTCTTGGACCGTGAACGGCGGGTCACTGAGGTATCCAATATACTAAAGTTCATAGGGGTAGGGTTCCTGAATGCCACAAGAGGCTTGGGATTCACACGACCACTTTGGTCGCTCTGGGCCATCCTGCAGTTGAGGGGTTTCTACAGATCTATCGCACATCATGGAGCAACTATATCCTTATGGCATGGCCGGAGCTCGGAGTTCCTCCCAGAGTACCTGCGCAAGCAGCAGGTTGACGAACTGAAGTACCTTGTTTATGGAGACACCAAGCAGAAAATTGACATAGAGAGGCCTCAGTACGTGCTACAATTAAAAATCACTGATGGTGCCTCTCTGATCACACTGGACAGGATTAAATCAAAATGCTCCCAAGACATGGTTTTGAGATCCAGAGACCGCTGCAGATACAAGGACGTGAGCCTCGCTTTCTACCTATCGAGACTGCTTCGCTGTAGGCTTGAAGATGTGGTACTGCATTCAGATAGCATTGCCAGCACAAGACAGCTGATTATCACAGAGATTGGAGCAGAGAGGATGTTTAAAATCCTTGAGCTGGAGCTTGCATTTGTCAGAGACTATTTCTATTCTCTCTACCCTGTGATCTTTTGGAAAGGGCTTTGTTCCCTCTCCATCAGTATGGTCCAGTCCATTGCGACCTTTGCTGTCGCATTCTGGCTGGCTATCGACATCGGCAACCTCTACAAATTGACAAAGATGGAGGAAGATGTCGTACTCCTGCTGGGTAGCATGAATGTCGATGTCATTGCCACATGGGTGTTCTTGTTCTTCATGATGTCCAAGGAAGTCTGGGAGATTTTGACATACCTCTTATCAAATTGGACACGGTTACTCCTCGTGTGCAAGTATGCGAGGAGCCAATACCTGGTCCTTGGGATTCCTGGTATCACAAATGATGTGACAAGTTCACTCTTCACATCAAAAATTGTTGACCCCTGGCATCGACGAATCGACCAGTATGAGTTCTTTAAGTCCTGTACTTACAAGCCAACCTTTTGGAAATTTGTGCATTATGCTACCCTGGGAAAGACATCGCAGAAACTAGATGGAAGAGAATCTGGTGATAAAATCAGGATCCAAGAATGCGTACTGAAAGCTGTCAGTCAAGAACTCCACCTCTGCATAATAGACCCACCCAGTCAAATGGACTACAGAAATATTCCCTCATTCAGGGTCCCAGATATTTTTCAGAGGTATAAATGGGCCTTAAGCAAGCTTAGGAAGTGCTCCCAGTCCATTCTTGTGTGGAACATTGCGACCAGCCTCTGTGAGGTGAAGCTTGCCGAGGACAAAGGCATTGACCTTAGCAAACCCAGTTGCCTAGGTTCTGTTTGGTCGTGGCTTCAAAAACGGGTCTGCTGCTCTTCGCAGCAGTTCCTTCTCGGTGACAGTGTCAGTCGGCTAGAAGATTCAGTCAAGACTAACTACTGCATCGCCAACAGCCTGTCGCGATATTGTGGCTACCTTCTGGCGTTTCAGGGCGAGCTGTTGCCAGATAGTTTTGTTGTGCCGGATGTGATCTTCCACACAACCTTAGAGCAGGCTACCAAGAACCTGAAAGAATGTGATTTAACAAGCTGCAAGTACAACACATTTATGGCGCTGGCATTGCAGGACATTGAGGATGACATCCTGCATAAGGACATAGTGCAGCAGGGTGCTAGGCTAGCTATGGATCTGATCAAAGAAGACGAGGGAGTCTGCTGGGAAATTCTGGCTGGAGTGTGGACCAAATTACTCGTCAACATTGCCCCCAGCTGGAATGCCGAAGCACACAAGAAGAGCATCGAGTCAGGAGGCGAGTTTATAACCCTCATCTGGGCATTACTTTGGCACTGTGGCATCAACAAGAGTAGCATGTGGCCTGAGGAAGAAACTAGTACCGAAACTACTACTATAATGCCTCAAACCAGAGACCTTGGGATGATTTCCAAGGAACAAGATAATGAGGGTGAGATTCAGATTTCAGATGAGGCACAACAAGGTAATGAGGGTGAGATTCAGATTTCAGATGAGGCACAACAACATAATGAGGGTGAGATTCAGATATCAGATGAGGCACAACAAGGTAATGAGGGTGAGATTCAGATTTCAGATGAGGCACAACAACATAATGAGGGTGAGATTCATATATCAGATGAGGCACAACAAGATAATGAGGGTGAGATTCAGATATCAGATGAGGCACAACAAGATAATGAGGGTGAGATTAAGATATCAGATGAGGCACATATTGACATAAACAGGCAAATGTCGCGCGGAAATGCCCAGCCGGAGACTACAGGGGATCAAGTGAATATAGGGAATGGACCAAGAAACATTGTCCCTCCGAGTATCTCGACGAATTAGCATCAGCCCTCCGTGACCTGGTGAGTGCATGTTTTTCTATGATGTATTTTACTCTGTATCTTGTTTATTAGGTGCATGACTCTATTCTTTTTTTTTCTCATCCCAGAACAAACACCAGCAAATTTAATGCACCCAGACTCAGATAGCATGGGTCGTCAAAGCATGTAACAGAAACATCCTTTGGCAGTTTACTTCAACTGAGGGAAGGAGACGAACCCGCAGCCGTGTGTGTGTAAGACTGCAACATGTGTGGACAACTATATATTATTTGGCCTTCAAGTTGTTTCTAGTCTATCTTTGGTTAGTTCTTGTGTTTTATTTCCTGAAAAAAAAACGATATTGTCCGTGTGTATTTCATGTATAACTACATTTATCTCCAATATGGTGTTAGAGTCTTCCATGTATTCCGTCACTACTATGGAGTATGGACTCAGCTATCAATGTTGGTTTGACATTTGTTATTACTTCTGGAAATGATTCCAACTGAAATTATTCAGCATCGATGGGCAATTACTGCTGGTTCTTCACCAGTCAATGAAAGAATAATATGGCCGCGGTTCAACAGTAATAAATATAGAATAAGCATCACTGCCTGTGCAACATTCTATCCAACTCCAGAAGTTATAGAGGGCTTGAAATCTCACTAGCCATATCATGCTACTGCAATATAAAAACATTGTGAATTGCAGTACATAATAATTAGGACCTAGGCATTGACATTCATCGAAGTATTCGAAACTGAGCTAACAGGCCCTAGATCTTACCTTCGTTGTGCAGTCTGTGCATGCTCAAGCAAGGGGCGTCGGGTGGTGCTGCACGTACTAGCGCACTGCCTCACTGCCCATGTGGGGACGCGACGCGAGACTTCCTGCCTGCCTGGAGACGGGCGGCGGCTTCAGTCACAGCGCCAGGGCAGCAGCCCCGCCCCTCACACGTCTGCTCTGCCCGCCATGAAGGGGAGGAGGAGGAGGAGGAGAAAGTGGAAGCCGGTCGCCACCCGCGGGGACGGGAGCGGCGGCGCCGCGCGGCGCAACTGCGGTGTCCGGCCGTGGCTAATCCGGGGGTTGGTGGCCCGGACAGGGGCTGGAGCTACAGTTCGAGAGGGGTTATTGGGCTGGGCTGAAATCCTGGTCCCTGAAAATTACGCAATGATGATATTGTGCAGCTCAGTATCGTTCTTATTTATTTTTTGGCTTCAATCAGCAGGGACCTCTTCATTTTCTCATTATCGATTTTCTCCATTTGTTTTATTCACCAGTTGAGTGAATTAATCGACGAAGGACCATGAACACGTACACTTATTTACATAGAAGCCCAATTCATCAAACTGAAGGCTTTTCCCGGTGAGTGAGGATCGAGGCGACTGAGTGGCGACGACTGAGTAGCGGCGCTCCGGTGGTGGCTGGACACGGCACGCGGCCACGGTGGCCGTGCAAGTCTTCTTTCCTGAGCCTCCGTGCCTTAGCCTTCACGTACATACATCAGGGCTGGCCCGGTCCTAGGTGGAGGCGACGTGGGGCACTGGGTCTCGCCGGCGATCCTTCTCGTCTACAGCGCCGTCTTCTCGGCGAGAAGCCGGTAATCTTCTCCGTTTGATGAGGTTTCTTCGCCGGTCGACCTCGTTTTTTTTTTCTGGATGTCACAGGAATCTTGGCGGCGCGTGGGAGGAAAAACCGGGCTTGCTGTAGGTCATCGGAACCGACGGTTAAAGCTGGCACCATCGACGCAGGCAGCTCTCACTCTATCCTCATTGCAAGTCGAAGAGGATGACGAAGAGGAGACACATCGACGTGCAGCAAGAGGACGGGAGGAGATGTCTCGGATGGTGGCGGCGGTAGCTGCGGCGTCACAAAAACCGAAACCAGTGCACGCTGTTGCCTCCCAGGCATCGGCTATTCAGCTGGGTCCGATTAACTCAAAGTTCTGGTCTACATCCGACTCCGACGATGAAGATGATCTGTCAACGCCAGAGTTCATACAACGAGCTCAACAAGTTGGGTTCTCTTTTGAAGATCTCCTTCGAGCTGACAAAGCGATGGCCTCAGGTAATGAACCCTATTCTTCGGATATCAAATTTGCTGAATTAGTTTTATCCAAAATGGTTCATCACAAAGTTTCTGGTGGAGCTCCATGGCAGGGGCCATTGCCGCCGCCTCGCATATCTCCTGTAAGAACACTGGGGGATTGCATTGCTATGGCTTCGTACCAGAAATCTTCTAGATCATCAGCGGCTAAGATGATTGCAGGCGTTTCAAGCCCGGTAGGTAGCTCGCTGTCCTCCAGGAAGTTTGGTTCAATAAATTCAAAAAGTTTCAAAATTCCTGATCCGAAGATCAAGGTACCCGTTCGGAGTTTTCCCCGTTATCACCGGCGTCATCTACGGTCGCGTCCGTGTATGACAAAGGAGATACTACGGTGAGTTGCATCCAGGATAACGTGGTAGTCCTTGGGCCTGGCAAGCTTTTCCGGCCCACCAAAGGTCTTTTGTGCTCTTTTGCCAGGACAGGCACCCGTACTATAACCCTACGCAAGCCGCCACAGCACCATGCGACTCTCAGATCACCTCCACCATCGTTTGCGGAGGTAGTCAGGAGAGGGCGAGTGTGCAGATGGCGGCGCCTCAGGGAAACAGTGGGTTCGGGGAGAGGAGGTGGTGACCGCGATGGCGCTTTCGATCCCGGCTTCCAACCTGGGTTTAACCCGGGTCGAGGAGGAAGAGGAGGCGGACGCGGTTTCATGCCTCATCAGGGCCGTGGCAACTACAACACTACGGTGGCAGGAACGCCGGTCACAACTCCTTTGGGGTTCACGGCCATGGCGGGGATCGAGGTTATGGAGGTCGTAGGGGTCGAGGAGGATGGCACAATGCTGGTTACCACTACCCTCGTCACCATAACACTCGACATCAGCAGATCGGCAATGGATACGCAGGTGGCTATCCGTATCCGGCGAACAGGGCTCACTACCATCCAGCGCCTGGATACACACAAGCCGCCGGGCGGGGTTCCAGCAGCCTCCGCCAGCGGGGCCTCCACACGGGCGCAAGTGGGAGGTGCTCCTCCTCCAGGAGGGGCAAGCGTCGCACAAACCCAGCCCCAGCCGGTCGCGGTGCCCACCGGTCCTGCGCCAGTCATTGGTGTGGGCGGTGCTGCCCTCTCTCTAACCAGTCCGCTGCTCACCGACCTCTAACGCTTGAGGTTAGTGGTGGGCAGGGTGGGCAGGGGGTGCTGCTTCGTCGGTCTAGCAAGGTGGGCATCCGGCACAGCCACAACATGTGGCTAACGCCGGCAGGCAAGCGAGGGGCGGTGCTGCCCTTTCCATCTCCACAGCTCATCAGCCTCCACTCGAGGCAGCGGGTGGGCAGGGAGGGGGGCAGCAAGACGGTGATCCCTTCGGCAATGATGATGGACACTGCCCACTGCAGTTGCGGAAATCCCCAAGGTGATAATCCCATCAGTTTCTAATTTAGGAAAGTGTCTAGATATCCCGAGTCATCGAGAAAGGAGCACAAAAAAATAAAGGAAAACCCTACTGTTATAGATGTCATTCAAAAGGTCATACAATACATGAATGCACTGTTATTCTTTGTTGTGAATTTTGTTTTGGAGATCATGGTTCCACTAAATGTCCGAATATTAAGAAAGCTATGCATGCTGTACCTTGTGGTTATGCAGTGGAGGGTTTAGGCTTTTATTACATTCCAATGGCTCAGAACACAAAAAATTATGAAGGAAAATCTGCATTGGTGCGTGTTATGGATGGTTCTTTTTCTTTGTCGAAGAATTGGCAAAGTGGAACTTGAAAAACTTTTACCGAGCATAAGAATCATAATTGGAGAATTGAGACTAAAGGAAAAGATTCCTTTGTAATTAATTTCCCATCTGCTAGCCTATTGGAAACATTGGTGAATTGAGTACAATGGATGCTAAAGCTGTGAATGGCAAAATTAGATTTGAGAAAGGCACCGATAATGATGTTTACAAATATGAAATTGATAAAGCATGGGTACAGTTTAGAGGACTACCTAAAGAGTTCAGAAAATTCCCAATTATTTGGGCAGTTGGAACTATCTTAGGTGTGCCAAAAGCTGTTGACATGAACTTTACTGCACAACTTGGTAGATCCGGAATGAAAGTAGCCGTGATCGGCACCTAATCTTATCCCCTCGATCTAGTGGATGTTGTTATTGGTGACCATGTATTTGAGCTACAGTTTAGGGTTGAGGAGGTCAACCATAATGGAGAGCCACAATTAATTGACATGGATACCCCAAAGGAGGGTGATCCAAAGGAGAAGGAGGGTGATCCAAAGGAGAAAGAGCCCGAGGAAGGTAATCCTAAGAATGGTGCCCCTAATGAACAGCCTGGGTTAGAGAAGATGGATATAGATCCTAAAACGTAAAGATACTCATCAGCCTGGTAGTGGCGCCCTCAAGCTAATGGCCAGCAACATGCCACCAATGAGGAGGCCGAGCTGGCATTGCGAGTATAGGCATACTACCACTCAAGGCAAGGCAATGAAATCGGGCAATAAAACAGTGGTTTTACTTTCTCAGTCTGGGGTAGACTTGGCTAATAATGAAGTGTGGAATGTATCTAAGGTTTCATCCAAATCACACTCTGGGATATTAGACACTACTAAGAGGTTGAGCAAAAGGGTTGCTGCATCAGTGGACCAAGACTCCACAGAGAAGGCTTTGAAACTCAAAGCTATCAAGAATCTTGACTCACCTATGGATAAAGGTAATTGTTCAATACCCTGCTCCTTTATTTCTAGAGATGATGCTTCTTTATGTTCTTATGTAAATTCCATAGGCGTTGTTCTAGGAGATAATGATAGGGAAGTTTTTAACTCTTTAAAGAATATAAGAGAAGATGAATTAATTAGATTAAGAAATAATACAAATAATAAAGACGAAAAAGATAGAACATTTCGATGATGTCTCTACGTGTCTGTTCCAATGAGGATACTGTAGACCTAGAAGCACTCAACTTTATTTGTAATGATCTTGTGGAGGGTTTAGGTGATGGGGGTTGTGATCCTTTGTGTCTACAAACCCCCGTATCACCTAAGCATAAAACGCACCCTCATCACAAAAAAAAATAAAAGTAAGAAGATAAAAAATAAAAAATCTCATTCAAGATGAAAGACATATTTTGGAATTGTAATGGTTTTGCCGATAGAAAAAAATATAGATTCTTAGCGGATTTAACAAAGGAAAAGGGTCTAGATTTTATTGCCTTATCGAAACCAGATGAGCGAAGCTTTCCTAATGCCACTTTTAAATACCATATGTGCTGGTAAAGACTTTATTTGGCATTGTATGGCTCCTCGTGGTCGATTCGTGGAATGATTCTAGGCGTTAACCTGACCACCTTTGATATTGGGGAAATAGAGGAAGGAGATTTCTTAATCCGCTTTTAAACTAAGAAACAAAGAAGATGATTTTATTTTTAATTTAATCTCAGTTTATGGACCGGCAAAAGGCACCTGAAATCAAATTTCTTATCGGAATTGGTACGAGTTTGTTCAAAGGATGCTATACCTGTCATTATAGGTGGCGACTTTAACATTATTCGCACCAGACGAGAAGAATAATAACATTTATAATGATAGATGGCCCTTTTTGTTCAATGCGGTAATTGATGCTTTAAATGTCCGCGGAAATTGAAATGTCGGTAGAAAGTTCACCTGGGCCAATAATATGCCAAATAAAACCTTTGAAAAAACTGGACAGAGTGTTAGTGTGTACGTAACTAGAGTCCAAATATACTCATTCCATCGGTCCATGCCCTCTCTCGCGATATTTCGGACCATACACCTTTATTATTCTCAACTAATAACCCTTCCTCGGCTTATCTACCTCGGTTCAAGTTTGAACTAGGTTGGTTGCTAAGAGATGGCTTCCGTGAGATGGTAACAGAGGTGTGGCAAAATACCACCGCTGTTGGTTCACCAATAGAAAGGTGGCAAACAAAAAATTAGAAGATTACGCCAGTATCTTAGAGGTTGGGCAAAACATGTCGGTGGGGTGTACAAAAAGGAAAAGACTAAACTATTGAATAAATTGGATGAGTTAGATAAAAGGCCGAAAGTATTCTATTAAATGATTTGAAAGAGATTTAAAACATGTATTAAATGAAAGGCTAGCTACTTTACTCAGGGAAGAACAATTGAAATGGTACCAAAGGGCTAAGGTGAAACATTTGTTGGATGGGGATGCCAATACTAAATTTTTCACCTAATAGCTAATGGTAGGCATCAAAAACTCGTATTTTTCAGCTAGAGGATGGAAATAATCTGATAACCTGGTGATGCCCAACTCAAGGAGCATATCACTAGTTACTACAAAAATCTGTTTGGTCCTTCCGAAGATTCATCAGTCTCTTTTAGACGAATCTTGGACTACGAGATATTCCTCAAGTCTCTATTCAGAAAATGAGTTCTTAATCGAAGTTATTTTTTCGAGGAGGAAGTTAGAGCAGACCATTTTTCAAATGGAACATAATAAGGCACCCGGTCAGGACGGTTTCCCTTCGGAGTTTTATCGACGTTTTGGGGAGTAATTAAATATGATTTGATGGCACTATTCTCTCGAAGTTCTACCGGGGAACCTACCTCTTAATCGTCTAAACTTTGGTAATATAATCTTGTTGCCCAAAAGGGAGGATGCAGGATCGTCCAACAATACAGACCTATCTGTTTTGTTGAATGTCTCTTTCAAAATCTTCACTAAGGTAGCAACTAATGATTAACTACCATAGCCCAAAAAATAATTAGACCAACTCAAACGGCTTTCCTACCGGGAAGAAATATTATGGAAGGTGCTGTCATCTTACAAGAAACAATTCATGAACTTCACTCAAAAGAAAAAAGGATGGTGTTATTTTTAAAATTGACTTTGAAAAGGCGTATGATAAAGTTAAATGGAGTTTTCTACAGCAAGTGCTCAATGAAAGGTTTTTCTCAAAAAAATGGTGTAATTGGGTAAAACAATTCACACAAGGAGGTAATGTTAATATTAAAGTAAATGACAAATTAGGCCCGTACTTCCGCAGACAAAAAAGGTTTAAAGCAAGGTGACCCTATGTCTCCTATACTATTTAACATAGTAGCATTACATGTTGGCTATACTAATTGCCGAGGGCAAAGGAAATGAGGCAAGTGCAAGGGGTAATTCCTCATTTAGTTCAGGATGGACTATCAATACTTCAATATGCGGATGATTTTGTAATCTTTATGAGCCATGATGTTGAAAAAGGCAGTTAATATGAAGTTACCGCTAGCACATTTGAACAATTATCGGCCTTAAGATTAACTTTCATAAGAGCGAGGTCTTTTGTTTTGGCCGAGCTAAAGAACATGAAGATTTCTATTCGCAGCTATTTGGTTGTGCTATTGGTAGTTTTCCATTCCGCTATCTAGGGTTGCCCATGCATTTTAGAAAATTAAATAATAAAGATTGGAAAATAATTGAGGAAAGAATAGAGAAAAGACTAAGTGGGTGGAAGGGTAAACTCCTCTCTCAGAGGGGGTCGGTTGGTCCTTATAAACTCGGTGCTCTCCGCCTTACCGATGTTTATGATGTCCTTCTTCGAAATACCGAAAGGAGTATTGGAAAAAATTGATTATTTCAGATCACGATTTTATTGGCAAAATGATCAAGACAAGAAAAAGTACAAAGCTAACCAAATGGAATATTTTAAGACAACCTAAAGATCAAGGGGACTAGGGATTCTAAATTTGGAAATCCAAAATAAATGTCTACTTAGTAAATGGTTATTTAAGTTATTGAATGAGGAAGGGATGTGGCAAGATCTTTTAAGAAATAAGTATATTAAGGATAAAACATTAGGAGGCAGTAAAAGAGAGCAACTGCCTCACACTTTTGGAAGAGTCTGATGAACGTAAAAGATAGTTTTTGGGAACTTGGTCACTCTAAGGTAAAATATGATGAGACACAAACGAGGTTTTGGTTAGATACTTGGCTGGGTAATAGACCCCTAAAAAGACAGATTCCCGCATTGTTCAACATTGTTAGGAGAAAACATGATACGGTTGCAAAAACTTTGAGCGCTCCTTTACTAAATGTTTCATTCCGAAAGGAATTTAGTGGGAGCAAACTTAATTAATTGGAACCGTATTGTAACTTCTTTTACAAAATGTTAATTTGCTTGAGGATAAAGATGTGTTTGTTTGGGGTTTAAAAGCCTCGTGGTCCTTTACTGATCAAGTCTATGTATGCTATGTTAATTAACAATGGAGTGAGAGTGTCACAAGATATTTGGCAAACAAAGCTACCAATGAAAATCAAGATTTTTATGTGGTATCTAAAACGGGTGTAATTCTAACCAAAGACAATTTGGCTAAGAGAAACCGGCATGGGGATCTTAAGTGTCCCTTTTGTCATTCCTTAGAATCGATTCAACACCTCTTTTGGATTGCTTCCTTGCTAAATCTCTTTGGCGCTCAATTCACATACTCTTTTGAATTGCCCCACCTTCAAGTATTCATAATTTGTTTTCCAATTGGTCCAAAGTGGGTAACAAAAAGTATAATACATTGTTATTAACAATTTTACCGCAGCTCTCTCCCGTGGGCAATTTGGTTAACAAGGAACGAGGTGGTTTTTTGACAAATGTAGACCAAAATCTTTTTGCGGTGTTTGTTTTCGAGGAACGCATTGGCTACGTCAATGGGCAAGTCTACAAAGGCATGAGGATCTTCAAGACCAATTAATCTTTGTGGCATCGCACCCAGGAAACGTCAACGTTTCAGTTCTTGGGTCCAATGGATGGCTTTCGCATAGATTTATTGGTCATGTTTAGTCAAGAACTTTTCCATTCCGTTTCGGCGTGTGAGCGCTTTTGTGTTTTGACGAAACTTTATTAGTGTGTGTTTTGTAATAATTGGTGCGATTCTATCCTTGGATAGATGAAGCCGGATATTATTTATCCTTTATCTAAAAAAATTCATCAAACTGAAGCATCAAACACTAAACCATCTAAACAATTAGTATTGGTTACTTAGCTTTATGACGGATGACCTCGAGCGAAATCAGAGTATCAACAGCTAGCTTGTTTGGTTACAGGAACCTGAGGAGCATCAAGAAACCAGAGTGAACAAAGACGGAAAACAGAGCAGGTTTTGTTTCGTACTCCTACTGCCACAAGCTACAGATGCAGGTCAACAAAATTGCCGGCATTGTACTCAGCTCAGACCCAAGTAGGTCAACTCAACCCACCGAGAAAGTACGTCTCCTTATCGGATTCAGGAATTTATTATTCTGACCACACTACTACAAAAGGTCACTATGGGAACACATGAATTTTTGTGTAGCGGCGGTTCGTAACTTTAGACGCCCCTATGGTGGTTGGGATGCCTTGCTGGAGACAACCGCCCCTATAGATGACATAGTAGGGGCGGTTCTAACACCAAACCCCTACTATTAGCAGTGGCGGCTCAATCACGAGCCGTCTCTACTATCCACGTCTATAGGGGCGGGTCAATTTGTGAGACGTCTCTGTAAAGTTTTGCGTGCCGTGCAAAATATCAGGCGCCCATGATTTTAGAATAATTGGTGGAGAACGTGCCCCCCGAATTCAACGTATCCGCAGTCAAAAGAGCAGAGCAGACATGCATGCATGGAGGGGCCGCATGTATTTACTCCTCACCAGCTTTCTCCCACCCACACCCGCACGCATTTACTACTCAGGAGCGCTCTCTTCCACACAATCGATCCCCACCTACCTAGAGCCTCCCGTGCTCTGCCTTCCCCTTGACACACTTCCCTTCGATTCCCCACCAAAAAAATCTTCTTCCAGCGACCATGGCTCCTGGCGGTGGGATGCGCCGAGGTGGCAAGATGGACGGCGTCGGCGGGACCGCGTCGCCAAGCCAGCCCACGCCAACAGGATCTCGGCCGGACTCCGAAGATGAAGAGTCCACCACGGACATGCAGCGCAGCAGCATATAGGCAACGTGGCTGGCTCCAGTTGTTCTCCATCACCGTGGGCGTCCTCATCTCCACCAACCCTGCGGGCAGCCCAAGATCCGCACGAGGCGAGGCGGCTCGCACGGAGCATCCCCGCGGAGGCCTCTACGGCGGCACAAACAGGGCCCATCGCGAGCTTCTACATCTCGGCGGCGGTGGCACCGAGGCGGGTGTGTCGCCGTTGGCGTCGTCCGAGCAGCGGCACAACCAGGGCCCATCACGACCTTCTACATCTCGGCGTCGGCACCGAGGCGGGTGCATCGGTGCTGGCGGGGTACCTGACATCGGCATGGCTGTGGCCTCGGCTGCAGATCTGGCCGCGCCGGAGGGGCTGCGGCGACCCCGACGAAGGCTGTCATGGAGCAGCCGGTCGACCATGGCTGGCGGCGCGGTGACGGTCCCCATGAGCAACGCGTTCTCGGATGCTGTGGCGTAGGCCCTGCTTGTCGACCGCAGCTTGCCACCATTTTTTTATTTTTAATTCCTCTCTAAGGGCGGTTCTTACCTGAGGCTGAGCCTAGGGGCTGTTGGAGAAACCGCCCCTACAGTGCCTCCTCAACCGCCCCTGTAGTAATCTTTAGCAGTAGTGCCAGACATAAAAGGCCGGATGAAATTACAAAGGACGAGCAAGTTCCACTCCATAATACTCGGTACAAAATATAAATGTTCAGTAGCAGATAGCAGCATGTATTTTTGCAGTGTGCCATGAGTACATAATTCATAGCATCACCAACAAGCATTAATACTGCATTAAAATGAAACGCATCGAGTCAACTACGAGGAGGCTAAGGAAAGCAGAGTGAACAACAAATTGAAAACAGAGCAAGCCTTATTCTGCACAAACGGGCGGCACATGTGGAGATCAACTAATGGCCTGAATGCATATATTGACACTAAGCTCCTGATGTTTCCTCCTGCCTGGTCAGAATAATCATTGTACATGCTGGATACACTACTGTTTCGGTCCACTGATCTGATGGAGAAGCGATGTGGTTGACTTCACGGCAGCGCAGGCATGCTTGATCAATCCAGAGAATCAAGTGACGATAGGCGTTGCACCTGTACATGTTGCAAGATACATTCCATGAGTTCAAATGGTAAATGAGTTGCCATGTTCGAGCGATTAATCAAGTGTCAATGGGATTCAGCACAAGAAGACACCGAAGAGCAAGGTCATGGTCTAGGGCTGTTGACGAGAAGGTCCAGCGGGGCAAGAGTGCAAGACAGCCCAACCAACGCTTCGCGGACTCGGACTGGATGATGATGTGATCCACATGCTTGAGCCTGCAGCTATATGAGCGAAGACCTGAGAGGAATAGGGATTATGCTCATTATTGTAACAGCCTGTACTTGCCTCCTCCTGCAAGCTTTGCCCTGCTCCCCGCCTCTGCTTTGCGGCCTATCCTTGCTCTGATCCATTGCTACTATCCATTGTTGATTCTATTACAGTTTTTTTTTATTTTTTTTAGATATAGATTTGCTTATACAGTATATTATTTTAACTAAAAAGATGATTACAACCCATATAATCGCTCAATGAGAACATATAATAGCCATCTGCCATGAGTCCATAACATTAGCAGCGTGCAAGAGAACCTAAACCAATAATACTGAAGGCAAACGGATGGAAACAACTGGATGGAGGCTAAAGAAAGCACAGTCAACATACAGTGAACAAAAAAGCAAGTCTCGTTTTGTACTCGTACAAAACGAGAAGGTCTACGGATGGCCAGAGTGCATATATTCACATTAAGCCCTTGAGGTTCCCAGTTAGTTGACATGCTGGATACATAGCTTCTTGGGTCCATTAGTCAGCTGATGAGGTGGCCATTATGCAGTGTCGCAACCAGGGAACCAAATGACGATAGGCGGTGTTGCACCTGCAAGCATGGAGAAGGGGATTTACATGACACGATCAGCACATGCTGCAGTGAGCTGAAACTAATGATAGTACCAATACCATGTCAGTGTTACTACTAGATATGTCAGTGTTTCCTAAGGTAATATGCATGGTTATGGCATGCACTATCGTAAGACTGCTGAAATAGTGAGATTATTATACAACGTATAGTTTTGCAGTATGCAAAGAGTCACATTTTTTTAAGATAAAGGATGAACAACATCCGGCCTCTATGCTTGGAGGTGTACACAGACAATTATTACAAAAACTTAAAACGAAAAGAGCATAACCAGTCTCTAAGATGAACAAAAGAACTAAAGCAAACGATAAATATGATTCCACCCTCCGTTAGAGTCACATACTCTGTAGCATAACCAAACATGCCCCTAATCTACTACTGCAGTAAAATGGCAAGCATGGAATCATCTCTGAGGAGGCAAAACAAAGCAGAGTCAACACACGGTGAAAACAGAGGACGTCTTGTTCTACACAATAACACAAGTAGTTGGCACAAGTACAGATGTAAATCAATGCTTGCCCAAAATGTATATACTTACACTAAGCATTTGACGTATCCTCAAGTCATGCCCAAGCAGTCTTTGTACGTGCTGAACACCCAGCTTCTTCGGTCCACGGATCAGATGGTGAAGCGATGTCGTCCGCTTCACGGCAGTGCAGGCACGCTTCACCAAACCAGCGACACAAGTGACGATAGGCGTGGCACCTGCACATGTTGCAAAAATACATTACACAGGACGAAATGGTAAACGACTTGCCATGTTCAATTAATCAGATGTCAAGGAGGTGGAAGCATGCAGGATTACTCAAACAGAGACAAGCAATCAACGTGTGGCACAATTTTTTACCTGAAGCGTACGCAGAGGGGCACACGTTTTGTACTTGCGTGTGTCGTCCTATTGGCCACTCGTCTTCAATTGGACATGTTTGGGAGTAAGCAAGCCACCTGCGGCGGCTACGTGCTGCAGGACACGAATCGAATTGTCTGAATTAAACTGATAATACAGAGTACCAGAAAATGAATGTTTATCTACCTTCGGCAATGGCACAACGGCTGATATTTGTGTCCAAGCAGAAATGATCCCTTGTATAGAGCACATACCACTTCCTTGGACAGCCTTCATCATCTGCATCTGCATAGGCTTTGAGTTGCTGTATGTGGCTGAATTTGTGCCACTCAGGACCCGATCTCCCGGAGGCTATGCACGTGAGCAGGGATAAGGAACAATCTAGAAGCAAATGCCTTGGGTTCACATCCTGCAGGTACCTTGGGACTGTTTCCATGTTATCGTCCTCCAGATTAATTCTTTGTAGTGCAGGCATGCCTTCCAATTCCTTCATCTTTGGGCATGCGACGATGACAAGCTTCTGCAGTTTTAGGAAATTATTGATCCTCTCTAGGGCAGTGTTTCTAAACACGTCGAGGTGGACGACACAAGGAAAGTTCTCCAAAGAGCTTAGATGCTTGACTAGGGCTCGGACTGAATCTGAACGAGTAAGCAACGTTTACTATGATCAGTATCATGAAGCCCATGAGACTTCTAACAGCTTGACATGCATGCCTTTATAATAGTTGCCAGTCTGTGCATTTCGTGAACGAGGTTAACATTGGTTTGCTGGGCCTACTGTACCACTCACTATACAGAGTATGATGTACAAGGGGTAAAGCAATGCTTATTGATCATGACGTTTCCTTTTGCCGCTGCAACCACCCGTATCTGGTCTCATAATATGTATACGCCGCATTCCCCGCTGCATCGATCCACTGATCCGTCGGGGAAGCCATGCCGTCGGCCTCACAGCAGTGCAGGCACGCTTGACGCAACCAGTCAGCCAAACGACGATATGCATGGCAACTGAACGCAATGTCCCAGGACAGATTTAGTGCAGGAACGAGCAGACATGGGCATTTGATGTTCATAAAGATGTTGGCAAATTTACATTTACCTGAAGCCTAGGCAGAGAGGTTGCCGCTTGTCCGCTGATGCATATTGTCCTACCGTCCACTCCTCTTCAATGGAACATGTCTGATGGCAAGCATATTTCTTGAGGTCGATGCGTGCTGCGGATGCTGCAGACCACAGAATGGATCAAATGCAGTGCAGGAAGCCAATGGAAAGAAATAGAGCAAGCAAAACAGGGTATCAGAAAACAATACTGTCCTATATATTTACCTTGGGTGATAGAAGAGGGTCTGATATTTGTCTCCAAGCGGAATGGATCCCTTGTGTAGAGCACATACCACTTCCTTGGACTACCTTCATCATCTGCATAAGCCTTGACTTGTTGTATGTGGCTAAACTTCACCCACTCAGGGCCAGATTTCCCTACTGCTATGCATGTGAGCAACGATAAGGAACAATCTAGCAAAAGATGCCATGGGTTCACATCCTGCAGATACCTGCAGAGTGCTTCCATGTCAGGATCCTCCAGATTGAGTCTATGTAGTGCAGGAATGCCCTCCAGTACCTTCAACTTTGGGCACTTGACGATAACGAGCTTCTGCAATTTCGGTAGATTACTGATTCTCTCTAAGTCAGTGTTTCTAAACACGTCAAGGTGGACAACACAAGGAAAGTTCTCCAAAGACCTTAGCCTGGGGCAATCATAAATGAATAAATCTTTCAAGGCCCTTGCATGGAACGCAAGGCCAGGAGGAACATGCCTCAACTTGCACATATTGAGTTGAAGTGTCTCCAGGACAGGCATGGCTTTAACTTGATCTGCCCACACCCATTCCTCCCATTCGACCATTCCCTCAAAGTGTAGTTTCTGCAATCTGGGAAACCCAACCCCAATCTGGTTGTTTGGTTGCAGGAATTCAGACCCAACTTGCTTAATCATCGGAGCCCTTCTAATTTGCAGGACCTCCAAGTAAGGGAGCTGACTCACGCCACTAGGAAGCTCTGTGCAACATGCCAAGTCATCCATCATTAGAATCCTAATGCTCCGGAGGGTTGTAACTGTTGTCGGCATCAACCAACTTGGGAGTCGCTCACCATAGTACCCTTCGATGTCAAGGATTTCCAAGCAAAGCGGAGGGCAGAGCTCATCAAAAACCTCCTCGATTTGTCTCCTCTCTTTCTCAGGTATCCCTTCTTCCTCTTTTACCAACAAGCCATCATCCCCAAGTCTACTGGTGCAACGGAGTGATAGATGTCTTAGGCGATTCTTTTCACCAAGTTTGGCCTTTATAGCAGATGACGAACAAGCAACAGTCTCCAAAAAGATTGACAATAAGTTCTGTTAACTTGGAGAGAGGCCCTAGTTCTTCCAAACTACAATGACCACAATCCATCTGGGCTGGAAATCCATATAATTTCCTCAAAGAAGTTAGACCACAAAATTCCCTAGGTATAGCACTTATATTTTTTCCAGTCAAGCCTGAGAAACCTCAAGTCTTGTAGCATTCCAATGCTACAAGGAAGCTTAGCCAACTTCTGACAACTAGAAAGGCTAATGTACTGCAAGAATTTCAGCTTGCCAATGTTTTCTGGTAACCTTGAGGTTGTACTGTTTTCTAATGACAAATACCTCAAATGTTTCAGCTCATACAAAGATTCTGCCATTGCATCAATATTTACACTATCCAAATGTAGTGTCCGAAGACTTGAAAGAGAAAGAAATGAATCAGCTGGCTCAATCTTTATGTTACCAACTAAAATTAGTGTTCTCAGTGATGTTTGTGTTTGTAGAGAACACCACTCCAAATCATGTTGCTCTGATCCTTTGCTTTCCAGAGATAATCGAAAAAACTTTTTTGATTTAAGTTTTTCAATACCAATTTTACTGTTGTGTGCTATGAGTGCTTCATCTCCGAATACGTTCTGAGCAAATGACCGGACAACATCATGCATGTTGCAAACTACTTGATCCACATACTTCATATCTGGCTCAATAAGGTTCCGCTGTATTAACTCATCGTAGTATCCCCTTCCTATTTCTTCTAGGTCATGTAAAGTTCCATGTACATATCCTTCACTAATCCACATGCCAACAATGTCATCAACATAAAACAATGTACCCTTAGGAAGGAGGGAGTAGTGCAAAAAGCATGGCTTCAAACAAGGCTCCAGATCTTCATAGCTATGATATATTGCATAATTTAACTCTTTAGGCATATGTGATACAGACCACAGAGAATCATCTAACACCTTCTACCAGTCAGTTCGTCTTATCCTTTTTTATGACGTAGGAGACCTCCCATTACTTTGACCCCAAGAGGTAAGCCATCACATTTTTCTACAAGCCCCATTCCAATGTCTTTTAGTATTTCAACCTATGGCTCATCATTTACGTCTGCGACAACCTGCATAAATTTTAGGCCAATTAGATAAACATTAAATTATTATGGAGCGTCGAGGTATCCTGTCAATGCAAAGCATATCAAGAAAGAAACCTATGCGGTCGGTAGCACACAATTTGTGGTTATCCTTTATACAGACATATGCATGTGTAACTAAGTAAGAAGAAATAAAAAGGCACGAATGTCGCTTCGGAGACAAAAGTAAGAAACTATTCATTAGCAGTGTTCATGATGTATTTTCCTTATTTGCTATTATCGGCTATGGAAGTACGAACTTTCTTAATCTATAGCAAAATCAGCACTATTGTTCTGCAGTTCTGCACGACATAATCTTAGCTAATACAACATTGTGCACTGTCGTGGCCGGCGTCAATTCTGAACCCTCCCAACTGATTCACTACCTACTACGACCAAGCAATATAAATTCTGTATAATAAAGCTACAGTGCTCATGCAAACAAAACTCAATAATACGGAAAAATATTCATTACAAGTATAGGTGGAAGTTGGACATCCATTGATTTTAGCAAATAAACTAGGAATTCGAATTTTTTGTGAGAGAAAATGAAGTCTTAGTTCTTTTTAAAAAAAATAGAAGGTATCCATTGGATATTCAACGACTTCCAACTGCCACTGTAATTACAAGCTACATGTATGTGCGCATTGATGTTTCACAAAGCAAAAATATTACCCCCTCGATTTCAATTATAATATTCTGCTATGCATCTAGATGTACACTTATTTCTTATTACATAGCAAAATTAATATATCCGGATATACGTACACTACACACTCACTCAGCGTGTAATTAATCTCCTAGTGAATGAGTATACACAAAAACAGTAGTGAAAGCAATATACTTTACTCCCAACAAAACATGAAGTTCGCATTGAGAGCTACAATTTTACTATAAATTGTGTCTTCATTTGATAAAATAAAAAAAAATATTTATATTCTAATCGACAAGCAGAGATATGTGATTGTTATGGTGCTAAACTTTTTATATAATTGTTTTGATCACTCAATGTCATGAAATGAAAAAAAAAACTCAAAACTAGAGTGATGATTTTCATATAAAAATCATCTTAGTCTAACGTCATATCGAAAGTGGCGCAACAAGACAATACTGCCGCGCCGGTAGGAGTGGCGCAACAACTTTTCCTCGTCGGTAGCGGTTGAATGTGCAATATGTTACCGCGCCTATGCATGTGGCGCAATTAGCAAACACAATGTGTAAATACAAACAAAAAAAAGGAATAAATGCATGGTTAAACTTTTACGGACCTGCTTTTTTGAGTAGCAACCAAGCATCTTCATGCTTAAGTTTGTTGATTCGATAGTAGGGCTCCTCTGCCCCCATCCCACGTGCAACTATGTCATGCCTTGTGGTGACTAGGACACGGCTACCATGAGCTAGCAATGCATTGACAAAGGGAGTTCTGAGCACACCATCCCATATATGGCAATCCCAGACATGATCCATAATTAAAAATGTTTTGTGTCCTTTTAAGGCCTCCATTAGTGTAGGTTCTAGTGTCGCCTTTGCATTTCCAGAAACATGGTGGTCTGTCCCAACAACTTCATTAATAACTCTCCTCAACATTTCAGTCTCATTAAAGTCTTTGTTGACACTCAGGAACGAAGGGCTCGGATCTTCTCTTTGTTGTAGTTGTATTGTAGGCAGGGTTTGTGTGCTGGCTCCGCCCTGCTCTACTTAATAAGCACCACCATCCATCGGCGACTTGGTGGTTGGTTGTATTGATAAGGTTGTCTCATCTGAGCCATCTATCTTTTTCCTTACCCAACTTTTTTTTTTTGACAAAACAACATGTGGAGAGGACTCCAGCCAACCTAATCGACCTTTCTAGGATGTCTCCTCTGCTGTTGTCCGTCCACGGTATAGTCCCAAAGAACAAAACAGGGTGTTGGTGTGGCCCTAAAAGTGTGCCACCCCGTAAGACCAAACGCGAACAGCAAGCGAAGATGAAACGCCCAACCGGGCTTATTTATAGGAGTCCGTAGACATTTACATGCCCTTAATACCCTTCTACCTGCTCCTCGTTCTGGAACTCCTCGCTCAACGCCAGGGGCACCTTGGTCCTTTCCGCTCACATGGCCCTGCCGGCCACCGACGAGGACCACCTGCCGCCGACGTGCGATCACCTGCAGAGCAAATAAAAGTTGCAACCGAAAGGCAGGCCTTTTCGGTTCATCTGCCGGAAACCCACTCCTTGGGTTCATGAAACCGAAACCGAGGTCCGTCGGCTACCCGCCAGTACCCCCCACCCCCTACGAGCACCAGACCGAGAGCCGCCCCTTTGATTGTTTGACCCGAAGGGACCTGCTTTCGGCCTCAAGGGGCGAATCTATGTCCCTTCGGTGCCACGGCCAAGGGCTGATAGTTCCCGCATCGCTGACCGGGGAAAGGGTTCCCCTAGTCCTTTTCGGCTAAAACCACCGACTTTCGCCCTGAGCCCGAAATCCGGGCTTGGGCTACTGGTGGACACTGAACCCTTAGGTCTCCGCCGACTTCGCCTTTCGGACGAAAGCTCGGGCCTTCGGCCGTGAAATACCAAATGTAGAGCTATTCGCCCCCTTTAAACCCGCCTTGGCGTCGGGGCTCCCTCGAAACCTTCCCCCACTTGGGGGTTAGGGCGGGTCGAAAGTAGGGGGTGTGGTCCGCCTCCCCCCAACACAGGGGCCTGCGACTACAGACTAGAGACTACATTCTAGTCCCTTTTATAGTCCATAAATTGCTAAACAGAGAGTCAAAAACGAGACTAGTAGTTTGTAGTTCAGTAGTCCCTTGAGAGGTGCTATTTGGCATATGCACAAGCCAGCTTGGACATCTCCATTTAGTGGTAACGGGAGACCGTCCTGATACACGTCCTTCATCCCCATCTACTCATCTAGAAGCGTTGGATCAAACAGTTACAGTCTGGCCTTCTTCTGAATCTCGTATGCGTCTGAGAGCCCCTCCTTTGAGTCAGACAGGACCAAGCTTTGTGTCCTCTCTAGTTCTTGCAATAAAGCGGAGCTCTCTAATAACAATACAAATTACGAAGTAGGAGTATTGTAGTTGTAGACATGTAGCTAGGCAGGCTTTCAGCATCACCATCCGATGTATAGATAAACTAATCACAATATGGATATATGTAGGGTAATTATCTCAGCCATGCATCGGTGACTTAATTGGTGTTAGGTTATTTTATTGTTCAAGATGTAATTATCTCAGCCATCAGCATCAAGAAATTAGCTTGACAAAACAATATGTGGACGGAGGGTACATTCACGTGGTTGAGGAAGATAGCTTTGAAGGACCCCCAATAATCGTCAAACTGTTGCTTTCCATCGGCAATTTATTTGTTGTGACAGTGGGAGAAGAAATTTCAAAGTCCTTGAAATTAAGGACATTGAAAAGGACACCGATGTGATGTTCATTGGCAGCTAATAGGAGGACTAGCTTCATGGATCGTCCATGATGGCCCCATTTGATGACTCGGATGTGAAGACTAATTCATACGCCAGCTCAGACCTCTCAAGAGTATATTTGGATGCACTTGTATTTACATTGATTTACATGTGTTCAAAATTCAAATGGATGTAAGGTATAAGTTAGTTTAACAAAAAAAAATGTATAAGGATTTCCATGCGGCGGGCAAACGATTTGATCCCTGCAAATGATATCTCTGCAGGGGCCGTGAGGGTTATCAGTTATCTAAGGTCGCGCCTGTCATGAGCATGTCATGCAAAACATGTGTATTATTTAGCTGCCGTAATCCTGACTGAGCCTGACCAGAGTGCATGGAAATTGAATGGGGCTGTTAAAGTTTTGTTTATGGGTTCTTTGGATTTTTGAGGAAAACAGAAGGGGCTTGTCCCTACTATTGAGACAAAAAAGGAAAACAAAAATGAACAAAATTACACGAAGGCCTTGTATACAGTATAGTCGTCCCTGTTCTCTGGCGTCGTTCACTGAGCAAACTGTCAAAAACATAGCAGCTGCGTCAACACATTACTTGTACGAGTACAGACTACATAGGATCAAAATGGGGCCATATTCAAATCACGCTCTTGGTGTACCATTTTGTTGCTACAGTGCAGTCAATCCATTGATCCGCACTTGAGTACATGCGATCCCTTCTGCTTTAGTCCATTGATCCGAAGTTGCCGCTACAGTTGCAGCTTCCCTGCAATGCAGGCACGCTCGACACAGCCAGAATTTCAAGTGAGCATAAACTAGTGTGGCTGTATGTCAGGTTACATTATTAACTAAATAGTAGTTCGTACGTAATTTACTGAGTGCATCCCCTTCTTCATGTGCATGATCAGCACGTATCTGGTTGACACAGATCTGTATTCTTGAAGGTAAGACAGTGGTAAGCCTAAACAAGTTCACCATTTACTAGCATGAAAGAAAGAACCTAAACCAATAATACTGAAGTGAAGGCAAACGAATGGAATCAACAGGTGGATCATGAATAAAGCAGAGTGAACAAACAGTAAAAACAGAGCAAGTCTTGTTTTGCGCAGGCAGCTGGCAGAAGGTGCAGATGCAGATCAACAGATGGCACAAATGCATATATATTCAAATTAATCCCTTAACGTTTCCTCTTGTGGCTCATGCCTGGTTCAAATAGTCAGCTTACATGCTGATACTGATCTGATGGGGAAGCCTTTTGGTCAGCTTCAATTAGCAACTTCAATCCATAATACTCCGTGGAAAACATAAATGTTCAATGGCAGATAGCAACATTATTTTTGATCCCTAACACAGCAGTAAAATGAAAGGCATGGAATCAACTCCGAGGAGCCTAAAGAAAGCAGAGCAAGCAAACAGTGAAAACAGAGCGAGTCTTGTTCTCCACAAACAGTTGGCGGAAGGACCTTTTGTGGAGATGGAGATCCACGAATGGGGCAGAATGCATATATTTGCACTAAGCTCCTGACGTTTCCTACTGCCTGGCCCAAATAATCCGTGCGCATGCTGGATACACTACTGCTTCGGTCCACTGATCTGATGGAGAAGCAATCTTGTTGGCCTCACGGCAGTGCAGGCACGCTTCTTCAAACCAGCTAACCAAGTGACGATAGGCATTGCATCTGCACATTTTGGCCAAATACTACGTTACACGGGACGAAAAGTTAAACAACGTTCAACGTACAGTTAATCAAGGATGCACAATACTTCCTAGGGGAAGCTATCAATTACAGCACATGCAGTCAGTTTTTATTTTTTTTTTTTTTTTTATTTTATTTTTTTTTTTTTTTTTGAAGAGGCAAATGCAGTCAGCTGAAACAACAGAAACAGTACCAAAAGTTCCCAGGCTTGAGACGAGCAATCAACACTTCCTAATTTACCTGAAACGTACGCAGAGGGGCACAAGTTTGTCTGCATGCATGTGCTCTCCTGTCAGCCACTCATCTTCAACGGGACAAGTATCGGAGTAAGCAGACCACGCGCGATCCATGCTGGCTGCAGGAGACCAATTGAACTGACTGAATTAAGCTAAGAAAACAGAATATAAAATAAAATATGTTGGACGGAAGCTTTTTATCTACCTTTGGCAATGGTAGAGCTATTGATATTTGTCTCGAAGCGGAAAGGATCCCTGGTGTAGAGCACATACCACTTCCTTAGACTATCTCCATCATCTGCGTGGGCCTTGACTTGCTGGATGTGGCAGAACTTTTTCCACTCTGGACTAGATTTCCCTGCTGCTATGCATGTGAGCAGGGATAAGGAACAGTCTAGAAGCAAATGCCTTGGGTTCACATCCTGCAGATACCTGGGCACTGTTTCTATGTAATAATCCACCAGATCGAGTCCCTGTAGTCCAGGCATGCCTTCCAATACCTTCATCTTTGGGCATTCAACGATGACGAGCTTCTGCAGTTTTGGGAAATTACTAATTCTCTCCAGGTCAGTATTTCCAAACATGCCCAGGTGGACAACAGAAGTGAAGTTCTCCAAATAGCTTAGATGCTTGACATCACATATTTGTAATTTATTCAAAGCCTTGGCGTGGAAGGCAAGGCCAGGTGGCACACGCCTCAACTTGCACATATTTAGTGTAAGCATCTCTAGTATAGGCATGCCTTTTACTTGTTCCTCCCATGTCCATTCGTCCCATTCGACCATTCCAATAAACCACAGCTTCTGCAATCTAGGAAATACAATCCCTATCTGATGGTTTGGTTGTACGAATTCAAGCCCAACACGCTTGATAGATGGAGCCCTTCTAATCTGTAGGAGCTCCAAGCAGGGGAGCTGACTCAAGCCGCTAGGAAGCTCTGTGCAGCAAGCCAAGTCGTCCATCATTAGAATCCTCAAGCTCCTAAGCGGCATAACTGCTGCAGTTGACATCATCCATCTTGGGAGCCGCTCACCAAAATACCCACTGACTCCAAGGTATTCTAACCCAAGTGGAGGGCAGAGCTCATTAAAAACATCCTCAATTTGCCTTTTTCGTTTCTCTAAGATCCCTTCGTCCTCTTTTACCAATAGGCCATCATCTCCAAGTCTACTGGTGCAATACAAAGACAAACGTCTTAAGTGATTCTTTCCACAAAGTTTGGCCTGTATAGCAGATGAGGAAGAAACTACATTCTCCAAACACATGATACGAAGATCTGTTAGCTGGGAGAGAGGTCCTAGTTCCTCCAAAGTACAGTGATCACAGTCCATGTGGGCTGGAAACCCATACAAATTCCTTAAAGAAGTTAGGCCACAAAAATCCCTTGGTAAAACACTTATATTTGTCCCCTTGAAGTCCAAGATGCCTCAAGTCTTGTAGCATTCCAATGCAACTGGGAAGCTTAGTCAAGCTCTGACAACCATAAAGGCTAATGTACTGCAGTAATCTCAACTTACCAATGTTTTCTGGTAACTTAGATATATTACTGTTTTCTATTGACAAATACCTCAAATGCTTGAGTTGATACATGGAATCTGCTAGTGCGTCAAAACTTACACTATCCAAATGCAGTGTTCGAAGACTTAAAAAGCAAAGAAATGAATCACCTGGCTTGATCTTAATACTACCAGCTAAAATAAGTGCTCTCAGTGATACTTGTGCTTGTAGAGAACACCACTCCAAATCATGTTGTTCGGATCCATGGCTTTCCAGAGATAATCGATTAAACTTTACTGATTTAAGTCTGTCAATCCCAAATCTACTATTGTGAGCTATGTGGGCTTCATCTCCCAACACATTCTGCGCAAATGACCGAACAACATCATGCATGTTGCAAAGTGCTTGATTCACATACTGCACATCTAGTTCAATAAGGTTCCGCTGTATTAACTCATCATAGTATTCCCTTCCAATTTCTTCTAGGTCACGTGAAGTTCCATGAACAAATCCTTCACTAATCCACATGGCAACAATGTCATAGGCAAAAAACAATGTGCCCTTAGGAAGGAGGGAGTAGTGCAAAAAGCAAGGTTTCAAACAAGGGTCCAGATCTTCATAGCTAAGATACATCGCATAATTTAGCTCTTTAGGCATTTGTAATACTGAACATAGAGAATCATCTAACACCTTTTGCCAGTCAGTTCGCCATATCCTTTTCTGACATAAGAGACCTCCCATTAGTTTGACCCCAAGAGGTAAACCATCACATTTTTCTACGAGTCTCATTCCAATATCCTTTAGTAATTCAACCTGGGGCTCATCATTAATGTCTCTCACAACCTGCAACAATTTCAAACCAATTAGTAGATAAGATTAATTCCATTGGGCATGTCGAGATAAGCTATAAATGCAGAGCACACAACAAAGAAACGAAAGGAGATAGTCTTTTATATTCCAAATGTGCTTCTGCAAACAAGTAAAAAGAAAGAAAAGGCTTATAGTGAGACATGTGCGTACACCAGCTGCCACTGAGTCAATTCTGAAGAACCGTACCTCAATAAATTATGTATAATAGGGCAACCTCAATAATAAGGAAAAATATTCACTGCAAGGTGACACATTAAGAAATAACTAGCACAAAATTACTAATAAAGAACTACTTTTACTACAAGTGGCACAAACCCATATTACTTATTTTGGGTCCGCTCTTAATTAAATTTGCACCCATAATAGGCTACCTAACATGTGTTTGATAATAACATTACTAGGATGGAAGCAGCACACGTTGTTTAGTTATATTATGAAGGTCACCACGGTAAAACTTGGTGTTTGAAAAAACCAAAAATTTGCTGCTACATCAGGGAATCTTGTTCTACTATTAAGATAGAGTTTGTACCTGCTTCTTGAGCAGCAACCAAGCATCTTCATGCCCAAGTTTGTCAATACGATAGTAGGGCTCCTCTGCCTTCATCTCACGTGCTACTACGTCATTCCTAGTAGTGACCAGCACACGGCTACCTTCAGCAATGCCCGCCATGGCAAATGGATTAACCATGGCGGGCATTGTTACACGCCCGCCACGGTTAATCGATTATGCATGGCGGGTATGGTGCCCGCCACGGTTAATCGAACGATTAACCGTGACCCTAGGTCCGTGGCGGACCTAATGCCCGCCATGCAAAATCGAAAATGCCCGCCACAGTAGTTCACTTCTGTACTAGTGTATGCAAATAAGGCTTAAATATTAATATAATCAAACATGGTTACCCCATTGTAGATCTCACATCAAGCTCTGCCACTAATCTTAAGTGACGTATTGTAGGCTTAAATTGATTGCTTATACCTTCGTGATAATTGAGAGTAAATATCATTAAAATATTTAATCTTTATAATTTTAACCGTGCGAGAGCACGGGTTGATGGACTAGTTACTCACAATTGATTGTTATTTGGAGTGGTTGAGTACTGGATATGTATTCAGCGTTAGCTCTGTGCATCCGTGATTTGGTGGCTCTATTCTACTGATAATATATATAAAGAGAGAGAGCACCTCAATTTACACTTCAGATGTCGTCGCGGAGGGGATCTCCAGGAGATTGCTGTGGGTGGAGTAAGAGAGGATCCGAGTAGTCTGTCTTGGCAAAGCAGAGTTCTATGTTGGTTTGGAAGACCAATACCATTGAAGGCAGTGTTTGTGTTTCGCTCTGTTTTATATTAGCAGCAACCAATTCCTCGCAATTACTCACAATTGATTGTTATTTGGAGTGGTTGAGTACTGGATATGTATTCAGCATTAGCTCTGTGCATCCGTGATTTGGTGGCTCTATTCTACTGATAGTATAGTGGTTTGCGTCAAAGACGCCACTGACAAGCAACTTTACAGAAAATGATGTTTGAACTAATCAAGCTGACTATAGCAACATGAACCATGTATTATTCCCTTTTTATCTGGTCTTGGGTTACTTCTACTAATATGTGTTCAGACGAGGAATCAAACTAAGATGTCGATAAACCTCTAGTACTTCTCGCTTTTTAATAATTCAAACACCATATTACACTAGAGAAACAAACATTGGATGGAGATGTATATGTGCTTCCTGTTCCTTGCGTTGAGGTGGATTTTTTAGCATGGGCTGGTGTGTCTAATAGTTGAAGGGCCTTTTTTTCTTTCGTTGATAAAACATGATATCCATTGACTGAAAATATATATTTGCAGTCTAACATGAGTCCATAACATTAGCAGCATGAAAGAAAGAAACTAAACCAAAAGTACTGAAAGCAGTCTCAACAAAAAGTGAAAACAGAGCTAGTCCTGTTTTGTGCTTATGTACAGATGCAGATCGACGAATGACCAAAATGCATATATTCACATTAAGCCCTTGAGATTCCCTCTTGTTGCTTTTTTGTCGGATCCAAATAATCTCTTTAGATGCTGGATACACTGGAAAAAACAGTAAGCTAGTTGCAAGCAGTAGTAGTAATTAAGTGACAGGTGCAGTATGCATGCTCTCAAAAGTGTCCAAAATGGATTCACTAGAAACCGGAAAGCAGTCAGCTGGAATTACTCAGAAGACGAATTGAGTTGTCTGGACCCAATTAAGAAAGCAGAGTACATGAAAACAAAAACACATTAGACGAAGGCTTTGTTGCATTACCTTTGGCAACAAGAGGCCATGCACTCTGGTCCTATTGCACTCTTGATATTTGTCTCGAAGATCGAGCAGTAGCATGGAAGAAAGGTCCTAAACCAATAATACTCGAATAAAGCCAGAAGAATGGAATCAACTGGTGGTGTAGAGATGGAAAATAAAGAAAACAGAGTGAACAAACGGTGAAAACAGAGCAACCCTTATCTTGCGCAAGCGGTTGGCTGAGGTCCTGAGGGTGTACAGATGGAGATCAACGAATGACCAAAATACAAATGAAGCACCTGACGTTTCCTCTTGTAGCCTATATACGTCTGGTCCTGGTAATCTGCGTGCATGCTGAGTACACCGGTGCTTCGTCCACTGAACCGATGAGGTGGCGATTTTGGAGGCTTCAGTGCAGTGCAGACACTCTTGACGCAGCCAGAAGACCAAATGACGATAGGCGTTGCACCTGCAAGCATCCGTAATTAGTGTCAAGTGGGTGTAGGCACCCACGAATGGAGCAAGGTGATTCACATGACACGATCACTATATGCGGTCAGCTGAAACTAACAAAACAGCATCAAACATGTAGCCAATTTACCTGAAGTGTACGCAGAGGGGCACACGTTTGTCTGCATAAGTGTGTCGTCCTGTAGGCCACTCATATTCAATGGGACATGTTTTATTATATGGAAGCCACATGCGCCGGTTGCGAGCTGTAGAAGACGAATTGAATTGAATGAAGAAAACCAAGAAAACTGATTAGAAGAAAATAAAATACATTGGAAGAACGCTGTCTAAATTTACCTTGGGCAATAGCAGAGGGACTGATATTTGTCTCGAAGCAGAAAGGACCCCTTGTGTAGAGCATATACCACTTCCTTGGACTGCCTTTATCATCTGCATGGGCTTTGACTTGCTGGATGGGGCAGAACTTGTGCCACTCTGGACCAGATTTCCCTGCTGCTATGCATGTGAGCAGGGATAAGGAACAATCTAGAAGCCAATGTCTTGGGTTCACATCCTGCAGAAACCTGGGGAGTGTTTCCATGTCATAATCCTCCAACTCAAGTCTTTGTAGTACAGGCATGCCCTCTACTACCTTCATCTTTGAGCACTCGACGATGGCGAGCGTCTGCAGTTTTGGGAAATTACTGATCCTCTCAAGGTCAGTGTTTCTAAAGACGTGGAGGTGGACAACAGAAGCAAAGTTCTCTAAAGTGCTTAGATGCTTCACATCATATATACATAATTTTTTTAAAGCCTTTGCATGGAAGGCGAGGCTAGGTGGCACACGCCTCAACTTGCACTTTTCGAGTTTAAGCAACTCCATGATATGCATACCTTTTACTTGTTCCTCCCACATCCATTCCACCCATTCGACCATTCCCACAAACCGTAGTGTCTGCAATCTAGGGAATGCAACCCCTACCTGATGGTTTGGTTGTACGAATTGCAGCCCAACACGCTTGATCGCTGGAGCCCTTCTAATCTGTAGGTGCTCCAAGCAGGGGAGCTGACTCAGGCCGCTAGGAAGCTCTGTGCAGCAGGCCAAGTCATCCATCATTAGAATCCTCAAGCTCCCAAGGGGCATAACTGCTGCAGCTGGCATCATCCATCTAGGGAGCCGCTCGCCAAAATAACCATTGATTACAAGGTGTTCTAAGACAAGCGGAGGGCAGAGCTCGTCAAAAACCTCCTTAATTTTCCTTTTCGCTTTCTCTGAGATCCCTTCTTCCTGTTTTACCAACAGGCCATCACCTCCAAGTCTACTGGTGCACCACAAAGACAAAAATCTTAGGCGACTCTTTCCACAAAGTTTGGCTTGTATAGATGAAGAGGAAGAAACTACATTCTCTAAAAAGTTGATACGAAGATTTGTTAGCTGGGAGAGACGTCCTAGTTCCTCCAAACTACAGTGATCACAGTTCATGTGGGCTGGAAATCCGTACAATTTCCTTAAAGAAGTTAGGGCACCAAAATCCCTTGGTACAACACTTATATTTGTCCCTTCAAGTCCAAGATACCTCAAGTCTTGTAGCATTCCAATGCTTCTGGGAAGCTTAGCCAAGCTCTGACAACGAGCAAGGCTAATGTACTGCAGTAATTTCAACTTACCAATGTTTTCTGGTAACTTAGATAAATTACTGTTTTCTATTGACAAATACCTCAAATGTCTGAGCTGACACATGGATTCTGCTAGTGCATCAAACTTTATGCTACCCAAATGCAATGTTCGAAGGCTTGAAAAGCAAAGAAATGAATCACCTAGCTTGATCTTAATATTACCAACCAAAATAAGTGTTCTCAGTGATACTTGTGTTTGTAGAGAACACCACTCCATATCATGTTGTTCTGATCCATGGTTTTCCAGAGATAATCGTTTAAACTTTTCTGATTTAAGTCTGTCAATCTCAAATCTACTATTGTGAGCTATGAGTGCTTCATCTCGCAACACGTTCTGAGCAAATGACCGAACAATATCATGCATGTTGCAAAGTTCCTGATTCACAAACTTTGTATCTGGTTCAATAAGGTTCCGTTGTATTAACTCATAATAGTATTCCATTCCAATTTCTTCTAGGTCACGTGAAGTTCCATGAACAAATCCTTCACTAATCCACATGGCAACAATGTCATCAACAAAAAATAATGTACCCCTAGGAAGGAGGGAGTAGTGCAAAAAGCAAGGCTTCAAACAAGGGCGTAGATCTTCATAGCTAAGATATACTGCATAATTTAACTCTTTAGGCATTTGTGATACTGACCACAGACAATCATCTAACACCTTCTGCCAGTTTGTTCGTCCTATCCTTTTCAGATGCAGGAGACCTCCCATTACTTTCACCCCAAGAGGTAGGCCATCACATTTTTCCACCAGTCTCATTCCAATATCCTTTAGTATTTCAACCTGGGGCTCATCATTTATGTCTCTAACAACCTGCAACAATTTCAAACCAATTAGAAGATAATATTAATTTCTTTGCCATGAGAGATATCATATAAATGTAGAGCACATAAAAAAGAAACCAAATGCGAGTCTTTATATTCCAAATGTGCTTTTGCAGACCAGTATATGTCCACGATGAATTTGTACGATGTTCCCTAGTCTGAAGCAAAATCAGCTTATAGCACAACATGAGCGTACACCTGCAGCCACTGCGTCAATTCGAACCGTACTTCAAAAAAAAAAATCATGTATAATAGGCCAACCTCAATAATAAAGAAAAAAAGATTCATTGTAAGGTGGCACATTAAGAAATAGGCACAAAGTTACTAACAAAGAGTTACTAATAAAGAATTACTTTTATATGGGTTTCATCTCTAGCCTACCCCAACTAGCTTGGGACTAAAGGCTATGTTGTTGTTGTTGTTTTACATGCTCAAAAAAAAAAAAAAAAAATAGAATTACTTTTGCTATAAGTGGTACAAACCCATTTTACTTATTTTGGGTCAGCTCTTAATTAAATGTGCACCCATAATAGGCTACCTAGGATGTGCCTGATAATAACGTTACTACCATTGAAGCATGACACTTTGTTTCGTTATATTATGAAGGTCACCATGGTAGAACTTGGTGTTGGGAAAAAAACCAAAAATTTGCTACTACAACAAGGAATTTTGTTGTACTATTAAGATAGTGGCAAAACAAAGTGATTCACCAAAAAAAACAAAATGCATAAATACTGAACAGTAATAAATGTATGGATTAGTTTGTACCTGCTTCTTGAGCAGCAACCAAGCATCTTCATGCCCAAGTTTGTCAATACGATAGTAGGGCTCCTCTGCCTTCATCTCACGTGCTACTATGTCATTCCTAGTTGTGACCAGCACACAGCTACCTTCAGCTAGCATGGCATTGACAAAAGGAGTTCTAAGAACGCCTTCCCATATACGGCCGTCCCAGACATCATCCATTATTAAAAGGGTTTTCTGTCCATTCAAAGTTTCTATTAGAGTCTGTTCCAGTGACTCCTTTGAATTTCCACAATCATAGTGGTTTCCACCAGCTAGGATAATAACTCTCTTTAACATTTCAGTATCATCAAAGCCTTGGTTTACATTCAACCATATTTTCTTTTTGAACTCGTCTTTTATGACTTCGTTGTTGAAGATCTTTTGAGCAAGGGTGGTTTTACCAATCCCACCAACTCCCACGATGGAGAAAACCATTAGTTTGTTGGATTCATTGTTATTGGTAGGATACTTCTTTGTTAGCATCTCCACTAGATTTGTAGTGTCCTCTTCGATCTTCTCACCTACCAAACCTGACTCAACAATGCCCCCTGATGTCTCACGGGTGCCAGAACCATATGACACCATGTTTCTTCCATGTTCCTCATAAGTACCAAGGTTGATGAAGTTGAAAGATGCACTGCGTGCCTTGATGCCATCTAGCTTCTTGTTAAGTTTCTTGATGCGGCTTCCAATATCATGGGCATGCAGGGGATTCCGTATGCAGAAGAGCAACGGGTTGAAGCATCCTGCATCATGCCTTGGGCCTCCCTCCAAGGCCTTGAGCTGGCACAAGTCGAGGATGTCAGTGGCTTCATACATGGCATCCCTTAGCTCCCTCACAAATGCTTGGACACTTTGGTCAGTGATGTTCCTCCTATCAGCATCGGCAAGAAAGTTCTTGAGATCCCGAAGCTTGATGCCCATATTATTAATCTCACCGGACACCCCAAGCAACATATGCATCTCTTCTGCCGCCATCTGCATGAGCATGTTTTGGACGTAGGACGCCAAAGCATCTAGCACACCGGCCATGATTGACAACTTCGTTTTTTGCTGTAACAAAATCAGAATAGATTTAAATTTCGACATAACATTTTAATTTTATACAGCAAAGATTCAATCATCTGCCATCTGTACATGAAAGCCATCAAGGCACTACTGCACTGACTTGTCGTTCACTGAATCACTGATACAACTATATGATAGTGGCAACTATATGCGCAGCGAGCGTAATGGGCAGCACAAACTAACATAACAACTACATCACAATGGGCAGCACAAACTAGCTATGCATAACCAGCTGGAGAAATAAAGCTGAAACTCACGAGCAGAACAATGGCTAGAACTAGAAGCGGTGCCAATGTTGTTTGTTATTGGTCGTGATCTGGATCTATTGGTAAATGGTTAGACTTGAACTTTTTGAAACGAATGGTTAGACTTGAACTGGATCTATTGCTTGTTGCTTGAGCCACCACATATTACTGCCGGATCCTGGTGCCCCAGTGAGTGAAAGAAGTAGGGGTTTTAAATTTCGGCCGAAATTTTTCGAAATTTCCGAAATTTTGGTTTTCTCAGTGACCACCGAAACGAAATGTGTGCCGGTCAAATTATTTCATGTGAATTCATCCAGTGCGCTCAAAATCGCGCCAAAAGGCCCAAATTCCACTTCCGGTCGGCCCACCATATAAATAATGCTTGGAAACCCTAAACTCCCAGCCAAAAACACATTTTATCACAAGATTTGCAGCCGGCGGCGGCTCTGGCCTCAGGGTCCTGCCCGCGAGTGCCCCTGGCTACGATCGACGACCTCCACGCCGATGCCCCGCAGCCCCACTCCACGCCGGCCGAGGAAGGTTGCTGGAGCCTAGAGCCACGATCTCCCCTCCACGCCGTTGAAGTTGTTGGTGCAAGTGGAGCCACGATCTCACGCCGGGCGCCCCGCGGTGGCCGCGACCTCCACGGCGACCGCTGGTCAGTTTTCAGGTTCTCTTTTCTTGCCTTGACGACGATGCATATCAATCTGAAGTCATGGGATGGGATGTGCGATTGTAAACTCCCACCATCCTGGCGATTGTATATATTTATATATGTATGTAAAAATTTCAGCAGGTACGGTGGTTTACATTGTCTGCAACTCACGTCATATATGTGTTAGAGTTAAATGCACTGTAGCACCTTAAACTTGTCATGGTGTGCCATCTGGGTCCATCATCTTGCAAAACGCACATCTGGCACCTTAAACTTGTTATGGTGAGCCATCCGGGTCCATCGTCTTGCAAAACGCACATCTAGCACCTTAAACTTGTCATAGTGTACCATCTGGGTCCATCATCTTGCAAAACACACATCTATCACCTTAAACAACTAAGTCGGTTACTCGTGAAATAAACAACTAAGGTCATGCACTCCGGATAGAGTACACGCGCAGTCAAGCATGTCCTTCGTGGCGCTTATTGGGGTGGATCAGCCGCTCGACGTCCGGGAACACCATCTCGCAGCCTCCTTATGCGAAGGTTGTCGCCGAACAGATTCTCGTATGCTTGTTTGCCCTCCTCCGTCGGGCGTGCCTTTTGATGAACCCCATGCGTTGCATTACAAGGATCTCTCCGCGTTTGGCGACCGATACCTTGGTGAGTGGGTGCGCGGCGATCCGCCTGCTCCGCAGCGGCAGCTTGACCGATGAGGAGTCTTGTGCCTTGTAAGATAGCAGTAGAGATGCCGCTTTCTTGAGGACCCATCCAACGAAGCGCTTAATCTGGCCCGTTAGTGAGGAGGGCTGTTCGGATGTGCGCTTTTGCAAGATGATGGATTCCGCAGATGGCACACCATGACAAGTTTAAGGTGTCTGATGTGCGTTTTGCAAGATGATGGACCTAGATGGTACATCATGACAAGTTTAAGGTGCCAGATGTGCGTTTTGCAAGATCATGAACCCAGATGGCACACTATGACAAGTTTAAGGTGCTACAAAGGCAATTAACTCTATGTGTTATATCTTGTGATGTGTTGAGATATTTCTTCATTTTTTCATGTATTTGTGGTGTATGATCAACCATAGACAGTTTCTAGTGAAATCATGTCAATTGTTTTTTAAAAAATTTGAATTCAATTTGAATTTGACACGAAATTTCGGGAATTTCCCGTTTCTCAGTGGGTTCCGAAATTTTTTTATTTGCGAAATTGAAAACCTACTAGGGAGAGATGGATTTATGTACCTGGTCGGTGGCTTCTGTTTGCCTGCTTGAGATATCGATGCGCAGCAAATGCTGATGATTCCGGAAGAAGATGGTGATAGTGCGCGGTCGTGGTCGCCTTGGCCAGCCCAAGCTACTGTGCGCCGGAGCTGTCGTGAAGGCTTGTGCCGGAGGCGGAGGGTGCCGAGGAAGCTAGGCTGGTGGCTGGTGAGCGTGGGGGCTGGCCATGAATCACGTGGATGCTTGAGTCCTGAGAATAAAGATGGGGAATGGAGGCGACTTCATTATTGGCCATGGCAGCTGTTGGTGGGAGCTCGGGTTGAATGATTGATGTACGGAGTAGTGTGCATGATTGAAGTACGGACACAAGCTACTGTCCAACAATAATTGTGGACAGCGGTGGAGGCGAGGCGAGCTTATGAATGTCACTGACGGACTGGTAAGAACTGAGGCCACCATTGCCTGCCAGCAATGGTTACGGATATCAGGCACGGGCACAGAGAAAACGCTCACTGAGCCACGTTTAGTTGGCAAATTTTTTTGCTAAAAATTTGCTACTTTTTCAACTCTCTCCATCACATCACATTAAATACATAAAAAAACATCACATTAAATACATCAAAACATATATATTCGAGGGCAAAGAAATATAAAAAAAAATAACTAATCACACAGTTCTATTATACGTCACGAGACGAATCTAATTTTGAGCTCTAGTTACCCCACGATACGATAATATTTTACACAAACAAACGAAACGCCAAGCATAAATAGGCTACATGAGTTCGGAACCGTGCTTTTGCTAATTTTTTTAGCATCTAAACAAGGTCCAACTAAACACTGTAATATACTCCTAAATCGCGCTTTATGCTGGACACCACCACGACGTGCAGTGAGAAATGGCAGTCACTGCTGCCTAGTACACGTTGTTTTATTGATCCCCACCAAACTGAGGACTGACCACCATTGATGGTTTTTGTCAGCTGGCACTCGTCCACACCAGCAATTTTTACAAGCCACACAGGCAAGACAATAATGGATGGAGGACGGCACCAGAGGGAGCCTCGTGAGCTGCTCGCCTTTGGACAGCGGCATCGTGGTGGAACAGGAGCAGAGGAGACCTTGACCGTTGTGAAGCCCTTCGCACGACTCACACCTCTCGCACACTCATCTAGTACTTAGTACTGAGCATGCCACAACGTGGCAACAGTTGGTTCCTTTGGTTGGGCTTTTACCTTTTGGAAAATATTTGAATTTAAATAAAAAAGTTGTCAACTATAAAGTTTTCATAACTCTTCAAGATCTAGAATTTTCATTTAGGAAATTTCTCCATCCGAGGTGGTTTGAAAATTTTGAATTTTAAATTTGAGAGATTCAGACTTTGTTTTGCATGATAAGATGAATTCAAATCAAAAAAAAAAATTCTACTACAAGGGTTCGTATCTTTGGAGATTTACAAAGTTTACTTTGGTCACTTATTCATTTTATAAAGTGTTAGTATCTTTTATGAGAGGATATGGGAGATGTAGGTTTTGTGAACAACGTTAATATCTTTTTATCGAATGAATAAATTACCAAAATAAAATTTGTAAACCTTAAGAAGTTGTGAAACTTTAGAGTTGAAAACTTTTTATTTGAACTCGCTAAGGGCCTTCAAATCGATTTGAAAATCGCTTTGCCTAGTGCAAAAAAAGAAGGCTTCTAAGCAAAGACCCTCTTCAGAAGTGCTTTTTGATACTCGACAAAGACACTCTTTGCCGAGAGCCTTTCTTTTTGGCACTCGGCAAAGCAGTATTTGCTAAGTATTTTTTACGTGTGTTTTTTATTTGGTACTCGGTAAAGATGGTCTTTCCCGAGTGTAGAGGCACACCTACAACTCACTGATTTGGTTCTGTTGCAGGCAAATGGCCTAGAGGTTACAAGCGCTGGTGCAAGCAATGATACGTGAACAGACCATGAGCAATGAACTTCTGTTTTATATTGTAAGCTCATGTTTTTATTTCATATTTATATCTGATGCTCCTTGGTTTCGTGCTGACATCCATTCGAAACTGAGGCAGATGCTATAGTATTGCATTTGCTACTACTTTCTAGTTCTTGTACATGCGTATGAGTGCTAAATTGCTGATATGATTCATCTTGTTTTATGTGGATTGGTTGCAGGCAATATATACGTGAGTGCCCAAAAAAATGCACTCGACAAAGACAAAAAAACTAGGTAAAGATCCAGATTCCGGTAGAGTGAAAGGCTGGTGGCAAAACAACAAGACCTTGTTAATGTCCATGTAAGTTTCATGGTACGCATATGGATTGAGATATAGGCATGCATCCAAGCAAGTCCTACAAAAGTTGCGGCGCTTTGTGGTCATCACTCATCTGATCCTGACGCCAACACCAGCTGTAGTAATCAATAGACTTTCATGCTCATAGTATCACTACCATTGCCTAGTACTCCGTAGGAGTATGTGGTTTTATCGATCCCCATTAACCAAAGACTGACCAATGCCCTGTCTACTGGCACTCATTGATAACAGAGATCCTAGCTGTCTGTACAAGCCATGACCAACGAGACCCGTGACCTGCTCGCCACTGGAGCAGTGGAGGCTAGAGGACAGCACCGTGCGTGGTGGAACAAGGACAAAGAGACCACACCGGCGGCAGTCTAGTCGCGCCTGTCGACACTCTCATCTATTCAGCAGAGCACATTATGTACACCCTCATCCCAAAAATGTTGGTCATTTTTGGTTTTCGTTACAAGTTTGACTTGATTGATACAAAATACGCCTAACATTTGTATCTCCAAATAAATTTATTAAAAAACTAGATTCAAAGGTTTTTCCAATGATATTAATAATGTATGATAAATATTAATATTTTTAAGTATATAATTTGTGAAAGTTGTTTCTCAGATAGCGTAACGATAAACATTTTAGGACAGGGAGTACATGGAGAAAGTAAATTTTGCACGTAATTGATTAAGTAACCTCCTAAATTTGTATCGAATTTACCAACTTCGAGGATTATTAACCATAGTTTAAAGTAACCCTTGAGTTTTTTTTAGTTAACCTTTTTGCCATTACATGTGTTAATTCAAAGTCACTCTTAAACTTGCATACAAATTATCTGCCTCTACCATTCCAAAAGGTAACTTAGATTATATCCTTATGTTTCATTATAAAGGATAAAATAAACTGACATCTTTAAGAGCTGCTGGGCAGCAGGTTTCATTCATCTGTCTGGGCACTTCTGCCTAATCTGTTCCTTTCCTGTATCGTAATAGACTTCTTTGTATTTCCGTTCAAGTAATGGAAATGAGTTACCCGGTTGGAAATGAGTTACCCGTTCCAATCCCCAAATCATCTCAGCCGCCATCATCTGGCAACTTGACAAACACAAGCGAGGCATAATATGCATTATTGACCCGACCACCTGGGCTGCCAAGTCTCCTCTGCGTCTCAGTCTGGTAATAAAGGACACAACTAATCGTGACACTGTTGCTTTCAATCGTCGATTTCCTTTCTGGTGCATGAAAATTTCAACGTTCTTTAATGAAGGAGATTAAACGTAAAGAACAGCGATATGTGTGGTGTCCTTTGGCAGCAAACAGGAAGACTTGTTTTATGGGCGGTCGATGATGGCCCCCATTTGATGTGTGGGATGAGAAGACTAATTCCTCTGCTACCTTGGGTACAGTTGCAGATCACCAAAACTCCCCAAAACACATTTATTCACATTAAGCACTTGGCGTTTCCTCTTGTGCCTTATACATGTCTTCTCCAAAATATTGATCCCTCTATTCAAGTGCATGCCATTGTTTATTCACATTAAGCACAAAGGACATGATTAATACGAACAATTAACCCTACAGATTGAGATGCATGGATGATTGCTCTACGTGGAAACGGGCACTCTGTTCTGGCAAGCAGATTAATTCTAGGTTGCCTTGGAAGAACAATAGCATTGAAGGCAGTGATGTATTTCGAACGCGAAAATTTGGTGGGTACATTGTGGACAGGTACTATCTTAATTAGCCGTCCAAGCATCCTTGAGAGATACGTAACTGATTTTGACAGCATCTTTTTCTTTAATATTTCTTGCTCCTATGCGTTCTATATATATATTACTCCGTATCTATATAACTTTTTTGTACCATATGAAAAGTGATCTGTAACCTGACTACTTAGATATATGCAGGTGGATACTCGAATCGAGAAGATCGACACTCCGGCGACCGCCTGGAGCTCGCCGCCAATGCCACTGCGGCTCGGGTTCGTTCAAAAGTTCAAGTTTGTTTCCTCGTTCTCACCGCAATACATAGAGGAGCACACAACAATCCTCAACGCCCATTGCATGAGCCGGCCCAAAACAAAACAACAAAACAGTGAAAGTAAAGCCCAATATCAGTTGCTCCTTGGCCCGTTCCGATCACACCCAGTCCGGCCCACGGACTCTTGGATTTGGTTTGATATTTCTCTTCCTGCCATCAGGCACCTCCTTGTTCTTTTGCCTGATCATCAAGTGGAGTGTCAGATTGGCTGTTGTTCATACCATTGTCAGTGACATTCCCTCCCTCGGAAAACGGCTTGACCCCAAGCCGGAGCCCGTGGAAACTGTTGCCGCAAAGCGTCTTCATCTTCCCATGTAGCCAGCTCGGCAGGCAGACCTGACCACAGCACCAAGACTTGCTGGACGGGTGAGTTGTTATGCTGATGAATACGTCAATCCATTATTTTCACAGGCACCTGAAAATTGACCGAAGGATTTGACAAGGAAGCACTGACCGCCTCATCAGTAGAAACAACTCGCTTCAACAGAGACACATGGAATATTGGATGAATAAGTGAAGATTCAGTTATAGGCCACTGCATTAATCTTGGCAGCTATCTGAAAAGGGCCAGAGTATCGAAACGACAGCTTGTTAGAACATCTGTTGGCCATTGTAGTTTGAACATACGGCTGCAATTTGACATACACCCAATCTCACATTGAAAATTCTCTAGGAGAGCGCTTCTTATCAGCTTGCACTTTGATCATCTTATGAGCATGAAGTAAATGTTGCTTAACAAGACTCTGCATAAGTTCTCTGTCTTGAAGCCAATCATCCAACTCAGTTATCTTAGAATTCCGAGGTGGCTCAATGCCAAAGTTGTGTGGATGATTCCCAAACATAGCATAGAATGGTGTCTTGCCCAAAGAAGAATGATAAGATGTATTATACCGAAACTAAGCCAAGGACAACCATGATGACCATTTGTGTGAACAAGAATCGACAAAGCATCTTAGCGTGTGTTTGGATGAGGGGGTGGGTTCAACCGGGACGGGTTCGACCCAGCCGGGCTGTTTGGATGAGGGTTGGGGTGGGGTTGGAGCCAACCTCGTTGGAATATACCCTAAAGATTAGGGTTGGAGCGATCCCGAAAAAACGGCGACAGCCGACCCACCCGGGTCGAGCGCATGCACGCGCCTCCGGGTTACCCCGCCACCGCTCCACCTTATCCTTTCCTCTTCTTTCACCTTCGCGCATACACCGACCGAGCCCTCTCTCTTTTTCGCGAACACGCCAGAGACCGCGCCGCCCATCGTCCGCCCGCCCTTCCATCTTCGGCGCCGACCCGCCTCCCTCCCCGCAGGATCCAGCGCGCCGGGAGCAGTCCGCCACCCGGCCAGTTGAGCGGCGCCTCGGCGTTTTCGCCCCGCCCGGTGGGGCCGCGAGGGCCGGCGGCGCGCCACCGCCTGGCTGCCGATTCGCGGCGCCGCCGGGTCCGTGGCGCCGCCGCCACCTCCCTCCGTCCTCCGGCGGCATCGGTCGAAGCCCCACCGGCCTCCCTCCGCATCCCGCCGCTCCCGTGAAGATCCGCTCCGCTCGTGCACGCACAAGGTAAATTCATCCCCCTCCTTGATGAGTGTATATGGCGGATCGATGCCGCAGTTGATGGTATAGGAGAATCTTTTGTTAGTATATGCAAACCCTACATGGTAATTTTGCTAGGTCATTTGTTTGATTGTGCATCCGTATGTAGATGGATAAGAGGCTCAAGGCATTTTTTGTTTGTGCTGCCGCCGCGCATTGGTTGTTGTGTGTCATGGCGGTTGTTGCTCGGTCTAGAAAAAGGAAACGAAGTTGCAAGAAGGGAAGGGATTACTTATGCACCAATATATGAAAGGGATAGGAAGAGAATTGAATACCTCGATGACAAAATCTGGAAGAATGACGTAATTTGTGTAAACGTCTTTCTTGAATAATGAACAAAGCACGTTTCTTTAGGTTTTGTCGGGATTGTTTAGAGATCATGATTTACTTGAAGATACCATTCATATGGGTATTGAGGAGCAAGTGGCAATGTTCCTACATACCGTGGGACACAATGTTAGGAATAGAGTAATTGCAACCAATTTCGATAGATCAGGAGAAACGGAGGTCGTTATTTCAACAAAGTTCTTCATGCTATTGGTGAGCTACGAGAGGAATATATTAGGCCCCTTCATTGGACACTCCGGCCAAAATAGAAGGAGACACAAGGTGGTATCCATACTTTGAGGTGTGAAGCTAAACCTTATGTTATATTCTAAATTTATTTTGTGACAAACCCATAATTGACCTAATCTTGACTTCTTTGAACATCACGTAGGATTGTATAGGAGCACTTGATGGTACACATGTAAGAGCCATCTGTTCCAAAGGAAATGCAACATGCCTTTTCGTGGTAGATACAAGCATTGTACTCAAAATGTACCGGCGGCCGTAGATTTTCAGCAAAAGTTCACCTATGTCTTGGCCGGATGGGAGGGGACAAGCACATGATGCACTAGTTTTACGTGATGCTTTTAGCACGTGAGAATGGCCTTCGTGTGCCACAAGGTAATAGATTAATCTTGCCCAAACATTTGCTCATCAAAATTAATGGACCATTGAGTTCTAACTTAACTATCAATCAAATGTTAGGTAAATATTACCTAGTTGATGGTGGATATGGAGCCAAACCAGGATTTATGCCCCCTTTTAGGGGTGTACGCTACCACTTGAATGAATGGGGAATAATCCGGTGCAAAATGAGAAGGAATTATTCAACCATAGGCACAAAGTGCATTGAGAATAATAGTAGAGCAAGCATTTGGAGCACTAAAAAGGAGATTCAAAATTCTTGATGATGCCTCTCCTTTTTTTTCCTTATGAGACTCAAGTAGATATTGTTGTTGCTTTGCTGCATCATACATAATTGGGTGATTGAAGATGGGAGTGACGAATACAATATACCAAGTGACAATGATGAGGACACCCAAGACACCACTTTGGTTTTGGGACACCAAGTGAGAGTGCCATTATGGTAGCTTTTCGGGCAAGGCTTGGTCGACCACATGTGGGGCTGATCGCCAAAGCCATGGAAACTAGTATTGGACAATGTAATTTGTGTTGTATTTTATATTTGAAAGGACCATTGGTACTAGTTATATTTGTTGATCATTGTCATTTGTAAGAATAATTGTAGTGGCATTGTACCTTTGCTGAAATTATTATTTGGTGACATTGTACCTTGCTGAAATTATTGTTTGATGATATTGTACCATGCTGAAATTATTGTTTGATGACATTGTACCTGAAAAAAAAATATTGTTTGATGATATTGTGCCTTGCTGAAATTATTTCTAGTTATATTATGCTTTGCTGAAATTTTGTAGGTAAATGGAACATGCTACTTGGAATTCAGCTTGGTCACTTTATGCTTGAATACCTTGCCAATCTAGTGGTCAATGGCACCAAGACTTCATCTACCCACAAGATGGTACACTACAATGCGTGTGCAAAGGCTCTCCAAGAGAAATTTGGCATTGTCTTGATGGTGACCAGGTCAAGAATCACCTTAAGACATGGCAAAAAGAAGTTTCAGAAAAGTATGTGACCTTCGTTGCTTGAGTGTTTGCTTTGGTTGGGATGACGAAACCTTCACTATAACTCTTGATGATGAGCACTACAACAGTCATATTAAGGTATTGACGCCTGTCCTCATTTACTTGCTCACATAATTTCATAGTATTATAAAGCCTTGCTGAAATTATTGTACCTTGCTGAGATTATAGGATCACAAGGTCGATGCCGATTATTTGAACAAGCCTATTCGCACTTCAATGAGATGTACACAATATGGGGAAGTACCATGGCTACAGTGCTTGTTTGCAAAAGGACTCAAGTGCACCTCTAGGTACAATGGAGGAGGAAAGTACAGAGGATTTGGAGAGTGTTGATCGCAGGATGGGGAGTGATGGGGGTGGAACTCAAGACAACAATGTGGCAACTTCATCTGCTAGAAATACCACCAAGCCTAATCAGACCAACAGGGGCAAGAAGAGGGCTAGGACTGATCAAGATCCATTAGTTGCTGCAATTAAATGGGGAAGTGTGAAGTTAGCGAAGGCAATAGAGAAAGTGGGGAAACATGACAATGATGTGCCGGCTGATTTGTGTGACAAGGTGATGGCTATGAAGGGTAGTTTCAATGAGACTCACTTATCCTTCTACCACTCTTACTTGGTTGCAAATCCTCACATAGCTAGAGCTTTCAACTCCTTGTCTTTTGAGCATCAGCTCAATTGGGTTGCAAAGCACATTGCTGACAACTACCCGGGGCAGCAGTAAGGGTAAGTTGTAGTCATGGGATGGATCTTTTGTAAGTTCCGCATGGGATGGTTCTTTTGTAAGTACCACATGGGATGGTTAGTAAGCTTGTATAGTGCTATGTGGAGGCCTTGAACATGATATATTGTAAAAGGCTTGAACTTGATGCATTGTGCAAGCATAAGACATGCTACTATATGTAATGTGCCTATGGATATGGCGAAGACTTTTTATTTCTAATGTGGCCAAGACTTTTATGTGGCTGTTATTTCAATATCAAGTTGATGACCATATCAGGGTGCCCTCGTAATATGTGGTTGTTTGAATTTGTTGATGAAATTACCATGTGGTCTGTTATATGTGACTTTCATATATGTGGCTGTTTTTTTTGTATTTGCTCAAATGCATGGTACAAGCATATGAACTATGAACTATTGCTATTGCTGAAGTTATTTGCTATTTATTGATGGGGTAACCTCACCTATCCAAAGGTACAGTGACCATATCGTGTTTTTGTTCCAATCCATTCATCCAAACAAGTGAAGGGTTGGAGCCAACCCGCTCATATTCCTCCAACCAAACAAGAAAATGGGATGAACCCCACCCACCAACCAAACAAGGTGCGAGGGTTGGAGCCATCCTCGAAAAAGCGGGTTGGAGCCAACCCAACCTGCATAACCTCGAACCAAACAGACGGTTAAAGAAGTTTCTAGGTGTTCACCCTTTTCGTTTGACCGCCTAATTCTAGGTGGTAGGCACTACTCTTGTACATTTCAATTACCAAAGAAATTGAATAATTCATTCAATAGACAAGTAAGTGAAAATTCTACCTCTATTAGATGTTATAGAATAAGGTATCCCATGTATCTTGAATACATTATCCATTAAAGCAATAGCTACTTGTAAACCAGTAAATGGATGAGCAAGAGGACAAAGTAAGCATACTTGGAGAACCTGTCAACCACCACTAGGATACATGTGAAGCATTTTGACTTTGGGTGTCCTTCAATGAAATCCATTGTGATACATTTCGTGTCCGATTAGGTACGTGATGTAGCAGTTTACTTAGAAGCTACCCTTTCAGTTTTAGCTTGTTGACAGATTGAACATTGAGCAACATAGTGCTTGACAGATTGTTTGAGGAATGGCTAGACAAATAATCTCTTACCTCTATGATAAGTTGATTCATAGCCCTGAATGTCCTCCCACAGACTATTATGCAATGCACATAAAATTTGCTTTTTGTTTAACAAGGGCATTACCAACCCAAATTCTCGATTTGTAGTAAATGAGACCTCTATGAAGCACATAATTACTAGATGGGGACTGTATAGCCAATTCCTGGAGCAATTTAATAGAAGTTTGATCTTTCTGATAAGCCAATATTGCAAAGCTTTTGCCGAAGGGGATGTTACCACTGATACTATAGACAATTCATGAGGTTGAGCATGAGTAATTCTAGACAATGCATAAGCTACCCTCGTTATCCTTGCCTTGTTTGTAAACAATTTTATATTGTAGGCCTAATAGTTTTTGTTAGAGCCTTGTGTTGCAGGTGGTGTTGAGAATCTTTGGTCATCCAAATGAATTATACTCTTTTGATCTGTCTTTATGATGAACTCAAAGATTCAACGTATATGATCTCCAATGGTCAATAGCCATAAGGATAGCAAAACAGCCCTTTTCATATGTTGAGAGACCTTGAGACTTTGGACCCAAAGTGCTTTACTAACATAAGCTATGGGATGACCGCTTTTGTCGCAACACAACCCAATGCCCTTTGTTCGAATCATCGGTTTCCTAGACAAAGACCTTAGAAAAATTTGGCAAAGCTATAATAGGTGCAATCATAAGAGCCGCCTTGAGGGCCCTGAAATGAAGCCTCTATTTTAGATGTCCACACATACAATTCTCCTTTCTTGAGCAAATTTTTTTAGTGGTCCGCCAACAAGCCAAAGTTTTCGACATATTTTCAATAGTATCCGGCTATTCCCAAGAAGCTTCTAAGTTCTTTAACATCAGTAGGGAGGTGGCCAATCAACAATAATTTGTAATTGCCTTTGGATCAAGAGCAACTCAAGCTGGACTAATAACATGCCCCAAGCAATTAAGTTGTTGCTTAGCAAAGGAGCATTTGGATAGCTTTTACATAAAGTTTATGCTTCAAGAGTAAAAAGAAAGACTTGATCAATATGGTGCGTATGTTCTTTGCGAGCTAGAACTTTATATGAGCACATTGTCCATGAAAACAACCACAGAATTTTCGAGTATAGAGCCTAGAACACTATTCATAATTAACTTTCTAAAAGGTAGGGGGACCCCCTGTGACTCCAGATGGCATCACTAGGTACTCAAAATGACCATTATGTGTCTGAAATATAGTTTTGAATTCTTCACCCTTAGCCATTATGATTTGATGAAAACCAAAGCATAGGTCTAAAGAGTGAACCATTGTGCACCTTGTAACTCATCCAGTAACTCATCTATTACAGGTAAAGGGTATTTGTTTTTCATGGTTAATGCATTGGGCCTCCTATAATCCACACAAAGTCTCCAATCTTCTGTTTTCTTCTTTACTAACAGAACCGGAGAGGAGAAAGGTCTTGAGGCTTAATCAATCCTTTAGTGAGCAATTCATTTATCTACTTCTCAATTTCATCCTTCTAAAAAGGATTATATCTATAGGGCTTCAATCTAAAAGGTGCTGCCCCAGGGACCAAAGGAATTTTATGATCCCCATCCCTCTTTGGTGGTAACCAAGGAAAAGGTTGGAAAAAAGCTTCATATTTTTCTACCAGTATCTGGATCTTAGGGGGTATGGCTTCTTTATCAGACAGACTTGATTCAGGTTGTGCAGAATCAGTTACTAAATGTAGTTGTATACAATGCAATACAGACCTCTAACTAATTGATGTCAATATCTGCCCCCAGAACAACCTCGTTGTGATGCCATGAATTCTTACCATTTTGCCTTCATGTGGAATTCCAAACCACCACTTTTACCCAAAGGAACATTCATAGGGCTAATATTGTCTAGCCAATCCATGCCAAGCATGGCATCATAAGAATCAAATGGCAGGATCTTGAAAGTAATCTTGAATGAGACACCTTGAATACACAAAAAGTAGATCAGGTATTTCATGAGTACAATTGATGATGTTGCCATTAGCTACTGTTATTGTCACTGGACTAGCTAGAGGTTCTTTTACCAGGTAGCCTGGCTGCCAGAGCTTCACTTAGAAAACAATGAGTGCTACGAGTCTACCACCATAAAAGCTTCATGTTTAGCTATAAAACCTCTAAGTCTGACAGTTTCATGACTTTCTAGACCATTCATTGCTTGTGTATATATATTTATCAGTTCATCATCAAAATCATCAGTAAGTGAAGCACAAGATCAAGAGGGATCCGAGATAAAAATTCCCATACCTCTTCCATAGCATGTAAAGAGACTGATTAACATGTATGACCATGGTTCCACATTTCTCTCCATTTCCCATACCTCTTTCAATGTTGCTAGTTTGTCTTCACTTGACTTAGGAGCAGCTAAGGATATAACTTTCATGTCAGTAGAAGGACTTAGGGAATATCTTGGTTGATAACCAGTGTGGGAACCACTGGTTTTCCCATCCTCATTACTGGACTTCTTAGAATACCATGGTTCACCCTTCTTGTAGCTTGGTGAAATCCCCAGCAAAGCTTCTTCCTGCAAATTAACCAAGGAACTCGTAGAGTCCAGATCTTTGGGTTGTGCATAATAACAACAACACGAATCAGCGACCGCCTGGACCTCGCCACCGATGGCTCTGTGGCTCGGTTCGTTCACCAATTCAAGTTCAAGTTTGTTTCCTCATTCTCACGACAATACATAGAGGAGCACATCGCAATCCTCAATGGCCGTTGCAAGGGCCGGCCCAAAACGAAACAACAAAACAGTGAAAGTAAAGCCCAACATCCATTGCTCCTTGGCCTGTTCCGATCACACCCAATCCAGCCCGCGGACTCTTGGATTTGGTTTGATATTGCTCTTCCCGCCATCAGCACCTCCTTGTCCTTTTGCCTGATCATCAATTGGAGTGTCAGATTGGCTGTTGTTCATACCTTTGTTCGTGACATGATCTCTCCCATCTATTTGTTCTCCTCTGCCTTTGTTTTTCCAGTCTCTCCCCGCTAGCCCACGCTCACTTGAGGTAAAACAAAAAAAAATACGCTCCCGGACACTTGATTCCAAATCCAAATCTTGATCCCTAGTGCGGCCACTCCACTTCGCCGCTCGCCGCTGCTACACTCTGCCGGTCCCCTCCGCTCCCTGCCGCTCCAGTCCGACACTACTCTCGTTGTCGCCACCCGCCCTGAGATGATCCACCTTGAGATGTGCTCGTATTTTTTTGCTTGATGTATTTTTTACTTGATCCACCGTGCAATAAAAATCAGAAAGCCCACCTTGTTTGGTTTCCTAGTGACTTGACTTGTAGGGACCTTTTTATTCCCAGGACTAATCCCAACCAAACAGCAGGTCCTAATAAATCCACTAAGGCCCGGTGTAGGCCCCCTTAATTCCCCTATTAATTAATTGATACTATACTAAACAGCTACAGCCTACTGGATACACTGGAGAGCAGACACGCTCGCGCTCCTCCTGAAAAATCTGTCCTCATTGGTGAGGCCTCATTTCTTTCTGCCGGTGTCCACGAACCTTATCACATCCATTCGCAGAACAGAACCATTTCACACACACTGGCTCAGCTTGCTGTATTTAAGATTGATGAGGCTTTGTGTTTGTTAGAGGTCAGAAGACACCACAAAATCAAAATCCGGAGAGTCTAGTCGACCTTTGCCAAATGGCAGTGGAGATAGTCGAGTCGTGCATGGTGCCGCCTGCCGAGGTGACGCCCAAGCACCGGCTTTGGCTCTCCGTCTTCGACCTTGTCCTAGAAAGGATGTACAGTCCCGTGATTTACTTGTACCGCCCCTGTCCGGCCTTCTCGGCAGACATGCTCAAGGCAGCTCTGTCCAAGGCGCTTGTTCCCTTCTATCCCATGGCTGGACGCCTCGGATCCGACAGCTCTGGCCGCCCCGAGATCGACAGCACCGGCGACGGCGTGCTCTTCGTCACCACCCGCACGGAGGCCACCCTCGACGACAAGTTGGGAAACCCCGTCCCGTCGGAGGAGCTGCGGCAGATGCTTGTCCCGCTGGCCGAATCCGGCGTGCTCGCCATGTTCCAGGTGACGCCTCTCGCATTCCCTTCCGGTGTCGGCAACGCAGGCTAACGTCCGGCCACTGGGCAGGTGACGTTCTTCAAGTGTGGTGGCGTGTGCCTCGGCACGGCAATCCACCACACGGCGTGTGACGGCCGCGCAGCTGGCGACTTCATGCAGATGTGGGCTGCCATCGCAAGGGGTGACAGCGAGGCCACCACATGGTTGCAGCAGCCATGTCTCGATCGCACACTGCTCCGCGGACGTTCGCCGCCGGCAGTGCGCTTCCAGCACCCCGAATACCCACGGCATGGCAGCGTGCCATCCAAGACGGACGCGCCATTCGACACTGCCGTCTTCCCCATTTCCAAGAACCAAGTCGAGGCGCTCAAAGGCGCTGCCGGCGCCAGCGGCGGCAAGAAGGTGTCCACTTTCAGCGCTGTGGTGGCGCATGTGTGGCAGTGCTCATGTAAGGCAAAAGGCCTCGGTGGAACGGCGGACTCTTAGATATACGGTGTGGGTTGCCTGCGCTCGCGCATGTGTCCTCCTCTCCCAAGGGCCTTTTTCGGCAACGCCATCGCCCTTACGTCAACGACGGCCACCAAGGTGAAGGACATCGTCTCGAGCCCACTCAACGCCGTCGCCGACAAGGTCACCGCCTCCGTTGCTCGATTGAGCGACGAGTACGTACGGTCGCTGGCGGACTATTTGGAGCTCGCCATGAACGACGCGCCGGGGACTGTACCAGGGGCCGTGGGTCATCACTGACAATGACTTGCTTGTCGTGAGCTGGATTGGGCTGTCCTCACCGGCGTCGACTTCGGCTGGGGACGGCCGTCGTTTGTCGGCCGGGCAACCCACAGCAAGAGCAACCTCCTTTACCTTGTGCCTAGCCCGGACGGCGATGGCCGACTCAACGTCATCCTTACTATGGAGCCACAGGCACTGTCCAGGTTCAAGGAGCTGTTCTACAAGGGGCTCAGTCATTATTCCGTGCCGTCGCAAATAGGTAGTGCTCAAGAACAAGATGAGCTTGGGGCCAAACATACAGATCTTATGTAACAAGAAAATATATATGGGAAAGTAGTTGTGCACTTGAGGCCGCCAGAACCTCACGTTGAATTTATTTTGGGCTTGACCATATATATATATATATATATATATATATATAATAAATCTACAACTCTATGGTGTGTAATTATGGGTATTATTATTTGTAGTACCAAATAGAAGTTGAATGGATTAGCCTGTTGGTTTTTTGGCTTGCTCATGGTGGTCTTTTGATTGCCTACGTGGGTGGCCTTTGGCCTTTGGTATTACTACCGGACTCGCCCCCCTTTCCCGTGAGTGCGCCGCTCCACGGGGAAAGACTTTCCCGTGTGTTATTCACGGCATAGCTAAGATGGGAAAGAAGGCGTTGGGGAAAGACCCTTTCCCGTGAGCCAAATTGGGGGATCACGGCTTAGTCTTTCCCGTTAGCTCCTGTTTCACCACGATGCCGTCTTTTGACTATTCATATTATTCAAAAAAAATAATAAATATTATTCATTTTATTATGATTTATTTTTTTTGCTAAAAGAAGTTTGATAATAATTTATTTATTTTCTTATTTACAAAAAATCTAAATAAGACAATGGTCAAAGATGAATTGTAGAATTACATTTATCTGTGGGACAGAGAGAGTATTGAGTAGATCACTGCACACGCTAGCATCTAACTGGAGGGCTTGAAGAATATTCTTTTTATATAAAAAATAACTCACCAAAGGAATTTTTTTAAAAAATCTAAAGTTTGGTGGCAAAAACACTAAGACCTTGTTAATGCGCACGTATCCATGTTATTTCACATATTTTGACGTGGAATGAAGTGAATTTAAATAAAGTTATTTCATGCCAATTCACTTTAATACATATAGATTGAGATGAATATGCATCCATCCAAGGATGTGTTTAGTTCCTCAGATTTTTATCAAAATTTCCAAAATTCCTATCACATCGAAGCATTATATTTCTAAAATTCCTATCACATCAAAGCATTAAATGTAACAAAAGACGCATGTCCGGAGTATGGAATGTAGGTAAACAAAAACTAATTGCACAATTTAGATGTTCGTTTAGTAGACGATACTTTTGAGCCTACTTACCCTATGGTATGATAATATTATCACAAACAAACGTAAACGTCTGCTACAATGCTTTTACGTTTCGCTACACGGTCTTTTTTACGGATATAAACACACCCCTACAAAAGTTGCGGTGCTTTGTGGTCATCACTCATCTGATCCTGACGCCAACACCAAGTGCAGTAACAAATATAGACTGACCACCGTTGATGCCCTGTGTACTGGCACGACACTCATTGAGAATACTAACACTAAATTAGCATCAATAGATTCATGGTGGAATATATTTTCATAATAAATTTTATTTAATATATAAATATTAATATTAATTACTACAAACTAAATCAAAATTTAGTCAAGTTGATCGACACAATTTGCATAGTTGCATGGTTTTTTTGATGGAGGGAGTACATGGAGAAAGTAAATTTTGCACGTAATTGATTAAGTAACCTCCTAAATTTGTATCCAATTTACCAATTTTAGGATTATTAAACATAGTTTAAAGTAACCCTTGAGTTTTTAGTTAACCATTTTTTGTTACTACAAGTGATAATTCAATGTAACTCTTAAACTTGCATACAAATTATCTTCCTCTATTTTAAATTATAAAATGGTTTTCACATTTCTAAATGCATAGTTTTGGTATGCATCTAGAAAAAAAAAAAAAATGACTTACAAAATTTGGGGCTCTTGCATTCTTACCTTTGTTTTGTATATTGTGGTTATTTTTCTAACTTTGTGAATTTACCCTTGTGTTTTCAAAAACCAAGCATCAATTTACCCCTGCCCCGTCATCCTCAGCTAACGGTCTTAACTTTTATACAAGGGGCTATTATGTTTCTACCCTTATTGAAAGGTCAATTATGATTTTACCCTTATTTTTTTTGCCGTGTTGCGATTTTACCTTCATTTTGTAAAAACGAAAGCTCGGTTTACCCTTCCTCTACGTTATCAGCTTGTAACAAGTGTTAAGTTAGCCCGGCAAGGACACCTTTGCCATTACAAAATACCCCTACTTCTATGAGTACATTGTGATATTTTACCCCTGTTTTCCAAAAAAAAAAAAAAAAAAAAAAAAAAATTGCCAAGATCTAACGAGTGTTAATGTGTAATTTTTAGCTGATGACTCATATTGATTAAGTCTGAGCGTTGTCACGATTATGTAGATGGCCCAATTGTCGACTCTTCCCCTTGTTCCTGAATCCCATTTCATCGAATACATTGGCTTCGTTGACCATGGAAGGTGTAATGCCAACATTGACTTCCTTGTCGCTCTGGCAATCGGTGAACACTGCACACACGGAAACACAAGGCAGCTGGCGCTGTCCAGCTATTGTCTTCACCATCGCTGGGGCGGGATCGCTGCGAACTGGTGTCGCCGCCAACGGTCACTCTGGTACGGCCACCGCTGCCTCTGGCCTGGCTCATGCGTGTTCTCAGCACTCAGCTACCGCCTCAACGGCGATGTGTCCTCGACAAGGGCGGGGGAGGCCCCAACTTCCCAACTCAAGTTGCGACCGGTTCCACAACGCATGCGCGACCGGTTGCCGGTGCATGCTACACCAACGCCGCGAGCTTCGTGGGCTCGATGCACAGGGCCTCCCCAGCCAATCAACCATCACCTTGTGAGGGCTGCGCAGCTGCGGCGAGGAGGGATCACAACTCACAAGGGAAGGAGTTGCTCGTGTGGAGGGGCGCGAAACGACTACACTGTCCCTGTGACTCGGTGGACGAAGTCGCCCGCCATCTAAGCCGACTTGCGCACACCTCCTCGCTGAACCAGCGGCTGCGCGCTGGACCAGCGCCGGCAGCCTCTCCTCCCTTGCGCATAAAGGTTACAACCGACCCGCGCCTCCTCGCCGCTCCTCACGCGGTAGGGTCCGCGGTAGGGATGGGAGAACAGGAGTCGGGGAATGAACCGCGCCGAGAAAGAAAAGGTAACTGGGAAGGGGTATTATTGTCCTTTGGTATGGCCTTGAAGGGTTTTATTGTTTTTTATATTTTTAATGCATAAATAACTAACCGAAAGTTAGGAGTAAGAGTAAACCGAGGCTTCATTTTTATAAAGCAAGGGTAAAATCGCAACGTTCTGTAAAAAACGAGGGTAATCATAATTGACATTCTCAATAAGGGTAGAAACATAATAACCCCTTTGTACAAAGGATAAGTTTGCTCATGTGATTTTGGCCCTGATTCTAAAGCTATTTCTGATTTTACCTCTGAATCACATAAGGCATTTATATTGTATTTTGAAAAAAAATGATTGATTTGGTCAACTAAAATTTGGCATAAATTTCAATTATTTTACATCATATTTAATAATAGAGAAAATACTTTTAAATTTTAGTAGCATCTTAGCAAAAAAATTTTGCAGCTTCTCTCTCCTCTATACTTTAATTAAAGGATACATGTTGGCTGTATTTAGATATCTAAAAATTGTCACTGTGGTAAATATTATCTCACCATAAGGTAACTAGGCTAAAAAATGTCTCACAATGTACATCTAAACTGTGCAATTAGTTATTTTGTTTACCTACATTTTTATATCTCTGATATGTGTCTTTTTGGTGTATTTAATGTTTTGATGTGATGAAAATTTTTATAATTTTGGAGAAAAGTTGGGAAACTAAGCACACCCGTTGACCTGTATAATCAAATGCTAACTCACCTTGCGGACGTCAAAACAACTATTTTCTCATTGGACAATGCCGACATAGGATATGGTAGCAGACCTCAAAATTTGAGATGAAAAGTATTCTAAGGGCACTCTTAATGGAGTATTAATTTCTATTAAGCAGCTTAATAGCTTGTCAACTTAATGTGGAAAGACAACATAAATTATAAATTATAGAAACGGTTTTCTTTATAGAGAAACATGTCTACTCTTGACTCAATGCACAAGAATCCATAAATTTGCTTCTATGACTCAAAGCACAAGAAACTATCAATTTGCTTCTCTCTCTCGGTTTGGTATTAGAAATCGTTTAGGATAGCGACATACCCGCCTCCAAAATACAATTTTGACCTATTGTTATTATAAAAATATTTATGGAAACTTGATATATGTATTCTTTTTATCCAAATATTTTTTAAAGATAACTCTATTTATATAATTTTTACGTTTTACAAACTCAACAACTTAAAAAATTATTGATGATTTATATTTCTAATGTTTGATTCAAACCTTACCCAAAACGACTTCTAATACCAAACCTGGAGGAAGTACGGGTTAATGCAACTCACCCACTGATGGAGTTGCGAGATAGAAAAAAACAATTATTACTATGAAAATACAAATCATAGAAAGGCCAGTGGAGCGAGAGCCGCCGCATCCTCTGCGATGGTCAACGCCGCCGGCGTCCCCTTCTTCTGCCAGGCTCCAATCCGGCGTGTAGGGAAGGGCCGCTTGCGCTAGCACGGTAGCGCCGCCCCTTCTTCTGCCGAGTTCCGCCTCGGGCTCGTCCTGCACGTCCAACACCCCGTCGTCGCCGCCGCGTTCCCCTGCTCAGTGGCGCGGAGCCTCCGGCTTCTCTGGCGCTACGCTACCATCGCTGTAAGTTCCCTCTCCTCCTCATCTCTTCTCGCTCGCATGACACGGCGACAGCCCTCGATGCTTTTCACGGTTGGATTAGTTTCTTTCGGTTGTGTTGTGACTTGTATGCCACAGTAGTTTTTTTCCATGTCAACGGCCCTCCACTGCAGCAGTATTTAGTTAAAATGATGACATACTAGTATCTTGTACTGCTTTGGGAGTGGGAATTGCGATCTGTGGGGAAGATTTTACTGTTTAGATGGGGAAATTTTGGTTCTTCAATCGTGGCGGTGATACCTGTTATTGCGATAGAAGAGGTGGATTTGAGGATGCTAGCGAGTCTGGGAGAGCAGAATGCTGGATTCCAGCCTGCAGAATGATGAATATGCGAGAGAATCTGGCCACTTTTAGCACTATAACCTTTTATGGGTTCCCTGTCTAGCTGCTAGCTACTTGTGTCAACTCTCAAATGAAAACAGACAAAGAGGACAAGCTAAGAAGGAATGTGAAACGCAAAATTATGAAATTGAAATTAGTTATAAACTTTTGTGTTTCATATGAAAAATAGACTTCATGTAAACTCTTGCTAGCTACGGCAAGGTGGATCTGCATTCAGCTGTGCATACTAGTACTTGCAAGCTGTTAATTGTCTGTCACCTCTGAACCTGCATACTATAATCCTATAGATATGCTTCAGAATGTCATATGCCAAAGTCAACTTCATTTGCTTGGTTACTGCTATTCAAAGAAAATCAATCATGGTCAATGTGGCCATTTGACTTGACATGATACAAAGTTTTTAGGCTGAAAATAACTGCATCAACCATCAAGTGACCCTTGTTCTGCACAATGATAACTTTCTCAGAAATGGCAGCATCGATTTATAATAAACCTCATAGTCTTGAATAAGGTGGGCTATGCTATGCTGCATTTACAGTCAATTTAAAACATACCTTAATTAGTTCATCCCTGTTTTTATGTCAAGTTGCTTGTTGGTGATGTCTTGGCGCATACAACTTTACTGAAGTAACCGATGGATGCATTCAATGCTTCCAGATAACAATCAACTGTGAGTAGTAGAGATACATCATTGTGTCGTGCTGCTAATATATAACAGAGCGAAATACATACAATTTACTGTTCTTCTAAACCAACATTGAACTCTGCTTTGCCAAAACAGAGTGCCTGGGTCTTCTCTTCCTCCATCATAGCAATCACCTGGAGATCCCCTCAACGCCTACATCGAAAGAGCTAACTGAGGTTCATAATCTCTCTCTCTCTCTCTCTCTCTCTCTCTCTCTCTCTCTCTGTGTGTGTGTGTGTGTGTGTGTGTGTGTGTGTGTGTGTGTGTGTTATTTCAGCTCTATGACTTGAATTGAAACCACTGATATCTTTTCATTTGGTAATTTGTGCTTTACTAGATCCAACTTTCAACCAACCATTAGTTGTATGAAACTGCATGGATTGCACCATCCACATCGCCGTTAAAAGAACATGCAGATAACAAATATTTAGCAATTACTTTTCATTAGAATACACAAGTTGTTTCACATGATCACTGCACTCGTTATTTCAGGAACATGTTGAAGGAAACCAAAGCTACAGATTATTGATCACATGATTACGCCCCCAGACCCTCTAATAGCATGTTGTAGGAAACCAAAGCTAGCTAGCCAACAGATTATTGATAGCTTTGTTGTAGGAAATTAAAATGACATGCTGAAGTTGACATTTGTTCGGATTTTTTATAGGAAAACACAAACTGGTGATTCATGGCGGGTATCCTAGATGCTTTAGGATCCTACATCCATAACATGTTGATGCATATGGTGACAAAAGAGGTGCAGATGTTGCTCGGGGTATCTGGTGAGATTGATAAGATGACCATCAAGCTCCGAGATCTCAAAAAAACTTTCGCTGATGCTGATAGGAGGAATATCACTGACCAGAGTGTTCAAGCGTGGGTGAGAGAGCTAAGGGATGCCATGTGCGATGCCACCGACATCCTTGACCTATGCCAGCTCAAGGCCATGGAGCGAGGCCCAAGGCATGATGGAGGATGCTTGAACCCTTTGCTCTTCTGCATACAGAATCCCACCCATGCCCACATCATCGGAAGCCGCATCAAGAACCTTAACAAGACACTAGATGGCATCAAGGCACGCAGTGAATCATTCAACTTCATCAACCTCGGTACCTATGAGGACCGTAGAAGAAATGCACTACCATCAGGTTTAAGTAACCGTGAGACATCATGGGGGCTCGTTGAGACATGTTTGGTCGGTGAGAAGATCGAAGAGGACACAAGAAACCTAGTGGAGAAGCTAACAAAGGAGTATGGAACCCACAAAGAATCCAATAAAATAATGGTTTTTCAATTGTTGGAGTTGGTGGGATTGGTAAAACCACCCTTGCCCAAAAAGTCTTCAACAATGAAGTCATAAAACATGAGTTCACCAAGAAAAATATGGTTGAGTGTCAACCATGACTTTAATGAGACTGAAATGTTAAGGAGAGTTATCACTGAAGCCAGGGAAGGCCACCATGTTGATGGAAATGCAAAGGCGTCACTAGAACGAACTCTGATAGAATCCTTGAAGGGACACAAAACTTTATTAATAATGGATGATGTTTGGGACCACCATATATGGGAAGATGTTCTCAGAACTCCCTTAGTCAATGCCATGCTAGCTCATGGTATCCGTGTCTTGGTCACCACGAGGCATGACACAGTTGCACATCAGATGGGGGCAGAACAACCCTACCACCGTATCAATAAACTTGAGCATGAAGATGCTTGGTTGCTACTCAAGAAGCAGGTACATACAAAGTTAATCTAAATTTATTCCTTTTTGCTTTCTTAATTATGCAACATGGTTGTCCGCCACATCACTTTAATCTACTGATGTTATGGCAGCTAGTATGCACACAATTCTTAAGCAGAGAATATGTCGGGCGCAATATAATAGCGCTCATTTTGCTTTAGATTAGGGAAGGTCATACTTCCCCAGGTGATAGTAGCAAGCAAAGCAGATGAACTTCAACATGGCCATTTGTGGTCCATATTTTGCTACCTTTGTCTCCGAGCGACTTTCCTGCATTTTCTTTCTTTTTACTTATTTGCATATATATAATAGAAAAGAAGTTAACCTAAAAAACTGTCTGCTAGAGACTGCAACAGGTTCTTTTCTTCACGTGCTTCCCATTTATATGTTATCTCATAAAGGCCCAATAAATCTTTGCTTATTTAATTGGCTTGAAATTTTTGCAGGTTGTTAGAGATGAAACTGATGAGCCCCAGGTTGAAATACTAATGGATATTGGGATGAAACTCGTACAAAAATGTGATGGTTTACCTCTTGCTGTCAAAGTAATGGGAGGTCTCCTGAGTCGAAAAAAAGGATAAGACGATCTGACTGGGAAAATGTGATAGATGACTCCCTATGGTCAATGCCACAAATGCCTAAAGAGCTAAATTATGCAATGTATCTTAGCTATGAAGACCTGCACCCTTGTTTGAAGCCTTGCTTTTTGCACTACTCCCTCCTTCCTAGGGGCAAACTGTTTTATGTTCATGACATTGTTGCTATGTGGATTAGTGAAGGATTTGTTCATGGAACATCACGTGACTTGGAAGACATAGGAAAGGAATACTATGATGAGTTAATACAGCGGAACCTTATTGAGCCAAATGTAGCATATGTTGATCAAAAAGTTTGCAACATGCATGATATTGTCCGGTCATTTGCTCAGTATGTATATGGAGATGAAGCACTCATAGGTCACAACAGTGAAACTGGTATTAGTGACAAACTTCAATCACAAAAGTTTATTCGAATATCATTGGAAAACAAACGATCAGAACCACATTATTTGGAGTGGTGCTCTCTACAAACACAAATATCACTGAGATCGCTGATTTCAGTTGGTAATATAAAGACTAAGCCAGGTGATTCATTTCGTTCTTTTTTCAAGGCTCGAACACTACATTTGGACAGTGTAAATTTTGATGCACTAACTGAATCTTTGTATCAACTCAGACATTTGAGGTATTTGTCAATACAAAACAGCAATATATCTAGGTTACCAGAAAACATTTGCAAGTTGAAATTCTTGCAGTACCTTAACCTTTTTGGTTGTCAGAGGTTGGTTAAGCTTCCTGGTAGCATTGGAATGCTAGCACACTTGAGATTTCTTAGACTTGACATGACAAATGTAAGTGTTATACCTAGGGATTTTGGTGGTCTAACTTCTTTGAGGAAATTGTATGGGTTTCCAGCCCAGATAGATTGTGACCACTGTTGTTTGGAAGAACTCGGGCCTCTCTCCAAGCTAACAGAACTTAGTATCAATTTTTTAGACAATGTAGTCTCTTCCTCATCTTCTATACAGGCCAAACTTGGTGGAAAGAATCGCCTAAAATATCTGTCACTGTGTTGCACCAGTAGGCTAGGAGATGATGGCACATTGGTGAATGGGGAAGAAGGGATCTCTGAGAAAGAGAAGAGACAAATGGAGGAGGTGTTTGATGAGCTCTGCCCTCCGCGTGGTTTAGAACACCTGAAAATCATAGGGTATTATGGTCAGCGGCTCCCAGGTTGGATGATGTTGACTGCAATTACACCCCTTCAGAACTTGAGGATTCTAATGATGGATGACTTGGCCTGCTGCACAGAATTTCCAAGTGGTTTGAGCCAGCTCCCCTGCTTGGAGCTCGTACAGATTACAAGGGCTCCAGCGATCAAGCGTATTGGGCTTGAATTCCTACAACCAAACAATCAGGTAGGGGTTGCGTTTCCCAGACTACAGAAGCTTCGTTTTGAGGGAATGCTTGAATGGGAGGAATGGGAGTGGGAAGAACAAGTTAAAGCCATGCCTATTGTGGAGGTTCTTACACTCAAATTGTGCAAGTTGAGGTGCTTGCCACCTGATCTTGCCTTGCACGCAAGGGCCTTGAAGGGTTTATTCATAATTGATGTCAAAAAACTAAGATGTTTGGAGAACTTTCCTTCTGTTGTCCACCTCGAAGTGTTTAATAACACTGACCTGGAGAGGATCAGTAATCTACCAAAAGTGCAAAATATCGTCATTGTTAAATGCCCAAAAATGAAGGTATTGGAGGGTATGCCTGCACTACAGAGAGTCAACTTGGAGGATTATGACATGGAAACAGTCCCCAAGTGTCTTCAGGATGTGAACCCAAGGCATTTACAGCTAGATTGTTCCTTATCGTTGCTCACTTGCATAGCAGCAGGGAAATCTGGTCCTGAGTGGGACAAGTTCAGCCACATTCAGCAAGTCAAAGCCTACGCACATGTTAATGGTAGTCCAAGGTAGTGGTATGTTCTCTACGCAAGGGATCCTTTCCACTTCTTGAGACAAATATTAGTCAGTCTGCTATTGCCAAAGGTACATTACAAAGCCTTCTTGCTTTTCAAAAGAAAAAAACCCTTCTTCTAACATATTTGAGATTCTCCTACTCTGTTTTCTTAGTTTTCATTTCAATTCAAGACAAATGTTAGTTTTCTCCTCTATTTCTTAGTATTTTTATTTATTTTCAGAAACTCTATTCTGTTTGGTCCGATTTTGTTTTGTTTGGCTTCCTCTGATTGATCTAATCTGTGCCATCTGCAGCATCCGCAGCACGTATCGACCTCAAGAAATATGCTTGTCATCAGACGTGTTCTATTGAAGAGGAGTGGACGGTAGGGCGACATTACGCGCCTGCGGACAAGCGGCAGCCTCTCTGCCTACGCTTCAGGTAAATTTGTCTACCGCACACGCGCGACTGATTGATTGCATCCTGGGAACATCTTGGGCGCTTTCATTAATTTTGAATTTTGATTGACGCAAGCCCCTGTGTCCGGTGGATCAAATGGGCACTCCGGCCCGTACTTACATTACATCTAATGCATTGCATATCACTTTCTAATGTATTTCATCAAGTATATAACGTGCACGGGGAATGCATGCAGGTGCCATGCGTATCGTCATTTAGTTCACTGGCTGTGTCAAGCGTGCCTGCACTGCAATGAAGCCAGGCTCATGGCCTCCTCATCCGACCAATGGAGCGAATCCGCAGGGTATCGGGCTGCTAGATATTATCGCCCACGTAAGGAGAACTGCAGCAGAAAAATACTGGAAACGTCAAGAATGTAAGAGGACCAGACTAGATATCAGCCATTGCCAAAGGTAAATTCGACACAACCTTCATCTAATTTTTATATTTTGTTTTCATGTAGTACTATGTTCTCTTAGCTCCCTCCTGTCAATTAAATCCTTCTTCTGCAGCTCGCAGCCGGCATACGTGGTTTCCTTGTGCTAGGACATGTCATTATGCAGACAGGTGTGTGCCCCTGTGCTGTTTCAGTAATACCACCTGACTGCTTGCCTCCGTCTTAGGGGCATCTCTTGCTGTTTGAGTAATTCAAGCTGACAGCTTCTGCTTTTTCAAGTGAACCCCCTTGGACCAATCGTGCATGCCTGCAACTCCTTGACACTTAGTTACTAGTACTACTTGCATGTAGCTTAGAGTAAGTATAATGAAGCTGACGAGGCGGGCGAAATGCAGGTACACATCAGCCTGACCCAACGTAGGAGAGAGTGAAAACAGGAGAGAGAAGGAAGCTGGCGATTTGCTTAACACCGGCGGCTGAAAGAGGTGAGGTGCACTATTCATCAGCTTGCACCACTCTCCTTGTCCCACGTGGCTGCTAGAGTCTGCAGAGCATTGATTGATACATGGGATCCACCACCACCGTTCTTTGTTTGTGTGACCTGGCATTCTCCCTGCCAGCAGCCGGCATTGCTATTAACCTTGCTATTACTATAACTAAAATCATACCAAAAGGACCCATCAAACCGGCCATGGTGAAGCCAGATTACCGAACGCTTTCACCGTGCAGTTTTTGGCGCCGACAGTGGTTCTTTAATTCATAGGAAATCCAATCAGTTCTACATTATATCGCAACCCTTCAAGGGAGGTCAAATGAAGAGCAACATCATTGGACCTCACATTGTTGTCAAACAGGTTCGTGGATCTTCATTCGAGTCCCTTCAATATTGTGAGAAACAATGTCAGATCATGTACAGGGCATCATCAAATGGAGGCAAGTCAAGGATCGCTGTTTTGTCAATTTTGTTTTTTTTTTTTCACATGATACCTATGAGATTCCTGGAATGCTTTACCACCTGTAAATCTGACAATTAATTATACTTCAATGTAGTACCGACCATTTAATGATCGAAAATTTGGTTAACCTTTTTGTCCACTGGATTTCTGGTATTTTATTAAAGTTTATTCTGTTTAGCAGTTCAATCCCTGCCTCTGGCTCTGCGAGTTCCATTTCTTATATTGGAATGCACATACTACTTATATTATGTTTTGCTTTGAAACAAGAAATACTCTATAGTTAGTACATCATGCCATAAGTAATCTGATATGGTTTTGGGGTTAAAGGTCAGTTTGCAATGCAGTCAACGGATGGCTTCTAGGAGTGGAGGTACCAAAAAATTGGGCAATGGAACTGCCACTCGGGAAGCAGTATTGCATCAAGCCTCATGAGAGAAAACGTACAAGACCTGAAGCTCGGCAACAGTTTTCTTTAATATGTACGGCAAAAGATTTTGTGGATTATTATTCTTTATATTACAGTCACTTAAGATTTTCTAGTATTCGTTTTGGGTGCAGTCCTACCAGAAGGGGTTCTGAACAAGCTGCTCATTTTTGGCTTCATCTCTCGGATCGTTGTACCCAATAAATTTTCAAGATTTAAATCTGAAAGTGAACATAGTGTACACAGACCTTACAAAATAGTTGATACCTCTTATTTCCATCATCTTTGCCGTTTCTTTTTCCTGAAATTGTATCTACCCAAAATTTATGTTGAGTTCCGATATTTCTCTTTCAAATCTTACATAGCAAAGTTTTGGAGCAATATTTTGCCCATTGATTGTGAATAAATGCATTGTGGCCATACGTTGATCTGCATCTGTACCTTGTGCCGACTGCTTGCACGAGTACGATACAAGACTTGCTCTGTTTTCACTGTTTGTTGACTCTGCTTTCTTTAGGCTCCTCCAGTTGTTTCCATCCGTTTGCCATTACTTCAGTGTTATTAGTTTAGCTTCTGTTTCATGCAGCCACAGTTATAGGCTCATGGTAGACTCCATTTTTAGCATCACTAGCATGAATATCATGATAGAAAGGACCTAAACCAATAAAACTCAAGTAAAGGCAGAGGAATGGAATCAACTGTCCCGGGAACACAACGAAAACAGTGGAAACAGAGCATGTCTTATGTTGCACAAGGTGCAGATGGAGATCAACGCATGGCCACACATATCTATCTTCTCTCTCTAAACGTGGGGATGTCCGACACTGTACAACTACAGTGCTCTCTGTGAGTATATCTACAGTAAAGCTCAGAGCGCCGTCCGATGTCTGATCGACGGTCTCTTGCCCAACATCCCAACCCACGGCCATTATTCCAGCGACTTCTGGAGGCCCATCGATTCTCGACCGCGCCTCGCCCAGCTCTGCTCAGCCCTCGAACCTCGACATGCTTTGCGCCTCACCCTTGACTGCACTTCACCTGCTGCTTGCCATGCCCAACACCACCGCCATGCCACGACCGACGCCGCCAACGCACCCCGCAGCACCCACGCCGACCACCGCCCGCGCCGATGGCCAGCCTGCCGCGCGACGCGCCGCCGGCGCAGAGGCCTGCCACCGCCTCGCCATGAGCACTGACCACCACTGCCAACCATCCTCAATTCCTCATCCTCCCTCACTCTTTCTCCACTCTGTTTTCCACGCGTGCAGCTCAAATTGGGAGACGACCGATGGAAACGACGGGCAAACAGAATCCCGTGACCAAACAGCGGCCCTCCCTTATCCCTTCCCTCGGCGGGCCCACGTGTCATAGACCTATCCCTCCTTCCCTCATCCCCATGGGCTTGGTCCAATGAAATAAATAAAGCAAGAAAAAGGTGAAAGCCTAGATCGGCTCACAGCTCTTCGAACCAGGTTCACCGCACAGGAACAGGCCAACTGCACTGTGGGATCCATCCCACGCAGGGAAAATTCTACGTGCACCCCGCAATCGTACACAGAGGACAAAAACACATTTTCCAGCTTCCAAAAAAATCCACAGAAAAATTCCTAAATAAACTAGGTACATTCTAGACCCTATCCATGCTTTTTTACACCCCACTTTCAAAAAAATCCTGATTTTCATAATTAATTTTCATCCCTATTTACTGAATTTCGGCGCTTTATTAAAATCATCAGAAATTCATATCTTCGCCATCTTAATTCTGAATCACTCGGTTCCACTTCCATAAATCCTAGACGCATCCGCAAAACGCACACAGTATAATACAAACTAAGCTAAATAAATTATATAGATTCTAGAAAATTCTAAAATAATATTAGTCATGACATTAATCTTCAACATTGTGCCCACTCACATCCTCGCGACCCCCAAATGGTGTCAACATCTAAGAACATCAACATATAATCTATCCTCCACCCGCGCAAAGCGCGGGGTCTCTGGCTAGTTCCCCATTAAGCTCCTGACGTTCCGAGTTGAGGCTTATGTCTGTTCCAAACAATCTGTGTACACGCTCAATAAACTGCTGCTTCAGTCCATTTCTGATGAGGTGGCAATGCCGTCGGCTTTATTGCAGTGCAGGCACGCTTGCTGTAACCAGAGAACCAAATGACGAAAGGCGTTGCACCTGCAAACATTGCATTAACTACTGTTAACATAGGTATGCCACAACTGTGAAAAAATCTTGGTCCGGAAAATCCAAAATTTCCTGTTTACCGGTCGGGTCTGAAATTTTTCATCTACCGCTTGAAATTTTCAAAATTTTAGAATTTGTTCATACAAATAGACCCCAAGACCCCACCCAATTAATCCATGCTTCATTTTTCTCCTCTTCTCTTTTTAGGTTCAAGTTGCCACTGCGGTAACACACTCGCACACTCGCGGTGTCGTTGTCTTGCTCATTGAATAGGCAATTGATATTATGTTTTATTTAGTTTTTCATGTTAAATGGTTTAGAAATGATCTCGTGTGTTTTAAAATGAGTTATTTTATGTCTAAATTTTATCTAAAAATTTATTTCTATCGCTGATAAATTTTCGTATATCTGATATTCCTGTTTATCGGTGACCACCAAGATTTTAAAAATACTGGTGGTGAAAACACAGTGCCACAAAGCTAGGATGGAACAGTAAACATGCAATTACGAGTAATTGTCAAGTAGGTGCAGGCATGCATGAATGGATTCACGTGACACGATCAACACCTGCAGTCACCTGAAACTAATGTAGAAGCACCATGTTCTCACTTCAGACGGATGTGTAGCCTTTTTTTTTTTACCTGAGAGGGGCACAAGTTTTCCTGCATACGTGTGTCGTCCTACTGGCTTGTCATCTTGAATGGGACATGTTTGCGAGTAAGGAAAGCACGTTTGGCGTTTGTGACAGATGACGAAGAAAAATTTAATGATGGAAACTTTAGAAAGCAGACGTTACCAGGAAAGGAAATACATTATTTGAGTGAAAGAAGAGTAGGTCTTTGTTCTCTAACGTGAAAACAGAGCAGCAGGTCTAAGAATAAGAGAACCCCAAGACCTGTGCCCTCGTGTATATACTTCTCTGATCACTCCACCCTAAAGTCAATGGTGTCTAACGAATACCACTCCATGACTAATGAATATTTGGGGCTCATTTCTCAAAATAAATCAATTACTACCACATGCACATGACCAATCTGGTCTTAGAGGAACTTGAAGAGACTATTTTTATTTTTTCGGTGACAAATTTTGCCACTAAGAACCTCATTTATTGGATTTCCAAATATAGATATCCTATATTCCAGATTTCTCTCTATCCAAGGATATACAAATTGAGTTTTACTCACATTAATCTTCAAAGAATGATCTATATAGAGTAAATTTTAAAATAGCACTTGGAGATGCTTCTATATTGTAGTCAAAGTTACAATGCTTTGGATGCTCACTTTCTTGGGTGTTTTGTATCCATGAAGTGCGACATGTTTCTACTACCGCAACAAAAACTAGCCAAGTCAAGTGTGCTTAATGTTGTTTGTACTAATTTTAGATGTTCAACAGTTTAGATTTTCATTTAGATCTATATATATCCTAACTTTTATGGTTTGTAGAATGCTAAGAATTCGTTTTTTGTTCTTACGATTATGATATATTTTTTTGTTATAATAACCCTAATCACATAGTTTGTGAGCACTCTCAAGGAACTAATGTAACCACATCATTAAAAAAATATACTTATCTTTTACTAGAGCTAAAGCGAGAATAAGGTTTCAACAAGTGAAGGGCTTATTATTTATATAGTTTCTATATGTTGCCACAACATTGTAAATAGTCTGTTACCAAATTTTTGTGGAAACCTTATTTGTTCATGACCATTAAGTAAGGAATCTAATGCCTTTACAAAAACAAGAAAGAAATTTAAATTTACATATCTTCTTGATATTAGCACCGCTGCCCCATCCTATCCTATGTATATTTCAATTTCAAGATCTGGCGTTGATCTTATGCGATGTGATGCAAGTTAAAAATGATTATTTATGCCTTCATAGTACTTATGAGTGTAACTAATGACAAAAAAATCTTATTTATAGAAAATACAAAAGGAGAGTTCATTATAGATATTGTAATTTTGACCATGAGTTTCAACTTTATTTGAGAATAAAAAAATGTAGGGTGAATAAGATTATTAAATTTAGAATTAAATAATTAAATACATTATATCATATAAGGTATGGGGTGCAACAATAGTCATTGCAGTTTAAGCCAAGCTGTCGTGGTTTTAACTAAATGCATATTAAAGTTTCACAGAAGTGACATGCAAAAGGAAAACTATGGCAGTAGATAAAAACATTTAGTTAATTAGTTAAAGACAAGTCTATAAACATTTGAAAGCGACTATAGAGTACTTCAGCTCTAACTCGTTTGACTTTTTTTTTATATCCCAAGTTTGATCACTCATCCTATTAAAAACCATCTAGGCAAACATAGTCAAAATTAAGTCAGTCTTGAAGAACTTTTATTATTAAAGCAAGACACCACAAAATAAATGATATTTTTCATAAATTTTATATAAGACAAGTGGTCAAACTTTGTGTCAAACAAATAAATGACATACAATTTGGGATAGAGGAAGTACCTCTTAATGTATTAGAGAAAAAACACTAACCAATCTTGATTCTAACCCATGCGGGAGCACGGGTTGATAGACTAGTTAGTATTAGTTGAGATCCTTTGGGTCCTTAATCTAATGTTGCACTCAAGGTGAGATCCAGACCATGTAACTACACTTCAATATGTGTAAGTTGCACTGTCATGGCACTGTGGTTGAGGTCAGCTAAATCGTGCAAAAAAAAAATAAATAAAAATAAAAAAAAAAAAAAAAAACTCCTTCCCAGTCTCTCACCGTTCACTCTGTCCATGGGTAAGATCTACTATTGTGCGACCTACCCTAGTTTATGACAACGTGGCACCAGGATCAAGGATCACTTCGGCCGTGCTCAATCAGCCATGCTCAAGCTCAAAACGAGCCCTTCTCTGGGCAAGACTTGACTCAAGCAACGAAGATATATAGCTCTGTATAATAGCAGATTAGCAGTACACATTGCCGAATATGTAACACTGGATGAAATAGTCAGCAACTCGCAGTGTTGAGTAATGAAGTTTGAAGGACCAATATGAATGAACATTGCCGAATTAAACAGTGCATCCAAATATGCAAAAAACTGAAAGTAATTGGTACAACACTACATCAGGTTCTGAGGATGGAGGTATATATTCTATCATCATCTACAATCAGTTGGGAAAACTTGAGTCACTCCACATATCAATTTTTTGTGAACTGAAGACCAGGTGTTACATGGCATGGAGTTTCACTTCTCTCACGCGCTGGGAAACCCACGGAGGCAGCGGCTGCGTGGTGGCAGATTACTTGATCTTCGAGACCATGGATGTGCTGGCAAATCATCTACAATCCGCTTACTTGATGCTGATTGATGACACCTATTCATCGTCAGTACAAGCGCACCCTGCTCCCCATCTCCTTCCCCTGAAACAGAACACACAGTCAACTCAAACGGAACAACACAGAATATAATGCACCACGGATGCAGGAAACCAATTCTTTTGTGAGTTCACCTGATACGAATGCAGCAGGACTGATATTTGTCTCAAAGCTGACAGGATCTCTTGTGTACGACACATACCATTTTCTTGGGATGTGGTCATTGTCATCGTTTGCATATGCTTTGACTTGCTGGATGTGTTTGAACTTATCCCACTCTGGGCTAGATATTCCTTTGGCTATGGAAGTGAGTAGTGATATGTCACAGTGTATCTGCAAATGCCTGAGGTTTATAGCTTGCAGGTATCTAGGGAGTGTCTTCATGTCGTAGTCCTCCAGCATGAAACTCTGGAGTGCCTGCATACCCTGCAGAACCTTTAGCTTTGGGCACATGGAGACACAAAGCCTCTGCAATTTTCTAAGGTTACAAATTCTCTTAAGTTCAAGGCTTTCAAACACCTCAAGCTCAATAATAGAACCTAATTTCTCAAGGTGGCTTAGGTTCTCATGATGGTCAGGCTGTACTAATTTTGGCCCAACATGCCTGATTAATGGAGCACGATCAATCTGTAGGAACTCCAAGCACGGGAGCTCACAAAGGCCATCTGGAAGCTCTGTGCAATAAGGAAAGCCTATCATTGTTAGAATTCTCAAGTTCCTGAGGTGCCCAATTCCTGTTGACATCCATCTTGGTAGTGTCCGACCAAAGTAATTTATGATTGGTAGGTTCTCTATGAAAGGTGGAGGGCAGAGCTCATCAAACACCTCTTCAATTAGTAGTTGTCCTTCCTCAACAACTCTGTTATCATCCGTCTGTGTACTAGTACAACTTAAGCGTAGATAGCTTAGGTGCATCTTTTCACTAAGCTTGGCCTTTGCAGCAAATGATGAAGATGATACATTCTCCAAGACTTTCACATGAACCTCTGTAAGCTGGGACAGAGGCCCCAACTCTTCCAAACTGCACCAGTCACCATCCATCTGGGCTGGAAACCCATATAATTTCCTCAAATTAGTTAGAACGCTGAAACCTCTCGGTACTTGTTTTATATCCGTTCCACTAAGGTTAAGAACCCTCAACTGTTGTAGTTTTCCAATGCTATCTGGAAGCTTCACAAGCCTTTTGCAACCAAAAAGGCTAATGTACTGCAAGAATTTCATCTTACCAATGCTTTCCAGAAGTCTTGATATGTTTGTATGTTTTACAGAAAAATACCTCAAGTGTTTAAGTCTAAACAAGGATTCAGCCATTGAATCAATATTTGTAGATTCTAGATGTAGGGTCCGTAAACATGGAAAAGAATGCAGTGAATCACTAGCCTTGAATTTTATAGGACTAACTGAAATCAAGGTTCTCAGTAATGTCTGTGATTGTAGAGAACTCCATGCCAACTCATTTGATTCTGATCCTCTGGTTTCTAGTGATATCCATATAAACCTCTGAGAATTAAGTTGACCAAAAATATCAGCATCAATTCTGCAAACTTGTAATGCTTCATTTCTAGCAACATGTTGAGCAAATGAGCGAACAACATCATGTATATTGCAAACTTGTTCGTCAATGTACCTTTTATCTGGCTCTATGAGATTCCTCAATATTAGCTCCTCGTAGTATTGCCGTCCTAATTCTTCTAAGTGACCTGAGTTTCCATGAATAAATCCTTCACTTATCCACATGCCAATAACTTCATCAGCATAGAACCATTTGCTCTTGGGGAGGAGGGCGTAGTATAAAAACAAGGCTTTAATCTAGGATGCAAGTCTTGGTAGCTGAGGTATATTGTATAGTTTAGCTCTTTTGGCATTTGAGATACTGACCATATAGAATAATCATTTAGAACATTTTCCCAGTTGCTTCGCGTCATCTTTTTTCTGGCGTAGGAGGCCTCCTAATACTTTTTAACTGCAAGTGGCAAACCATCACACTTTTCTATAATTTTCATTCCAATATCCTTTAACATAACAATCTGATGTTCCCTGTCACCATTTCCAGCTACCTGCATGCAGGTTTACATATAGGATTCTGTTGTTAGAAGTCCAAACTAAAAACTAAAACTTAATCCATAGGACTGAACAGCAAACAAAAATCTGAATAACAAATTCGCTTTCAGTCTGTTCATTAGAAAATGTGATGAAAATGTGGACTTCGCATATATAATCCAACTAAAGCTTTTTCAACAAAAATGTATAATGTTTGCCCTTTGATATTGCTGTAGCTCACATGTGTAGTGCGGCAACTGGGGCTCAAGTTCTTATATTTAAGAGTTTAGCTGAACAGAAAAATATCCTATCATGATGTCGGTGCTAAATAAAAAATAATAAAACAAGAATTTTCACCAATGTAAAGCTTTATACGGACCTGCTTCTTGAGCAATGACCAAGCATCTTCAGGTTTAATTTTGTCGACATGGTGGTAGGGCTCCTCTGCCATCATGCTCAGAGCAACCATGTCATGCCTAGTGGTGACAAGCACACAGCTACCTTGACCGAGGACATTCACCAAGGGAGTCATAAGGACACCTTCCCATGCTTGATGGTTCCAAACATCATCCATCACCAATATGGTCTTGTACCCATTCAGAACATCCTTAAGAGCTCGCTCAAGTGCACCCTTGTATCTCCAACAGATCGATGGTCTCCTCCAGCTTCAGTGATGGTGCGCTTTAGTAGCTCAGTGTCATTGTAGTCATCAGTTATACTCAACCATATTTTCTTTTGAAACTATTGTTGGATGGTGCCATGATTGAATATCTTCTGAGCAAGTGTAGTTTTGCCAATTCCCCCAACTCCCACAATTGCAAAAACTGTTATTTTTTTGTCTTTACGTTTTTTCACCTCCTCTTTTGTTAGCATCTCCACCAGGCTTCTTGTGTCCTCCTCAATCTTCCCACCAACCAAACTAGATTCATCAAGCTCTGCTGATGTCTCACGGCTACAAGGCCGAGAGTACGCCACCCTTCTATTGTGATCTTCATAGGAATTGAGGTTGATGAAGCTGAAGTCCAAGCTCCGCTTCTTGATTTCATCTAGCTTTTGGTTTAGTTTCTTGATACGGTAACTGATATTATGGGCATGGAGAGGATTCCGCATGCAAAACTGCATTGCATTGAAGCATCCTTCATCGTGCCTTGGATCTCGCTCCATGCCCTTGAGCTGGCATAGGTCAAGGATGTTTGTGGCATCATACATAGCATCCCTGAGCTCTCTAACCCATGATTGTACACTTTGGTCTGTGATATTCTTCCTATCAGCATCATTGAGGAAGTTCCTGAGGTCCCTAAGCTTCATGTTCATCTTATCAATCTCAGGGGAGACGCCAAGCAACATACGCACCTCCTCTGTTACCATCTCTGTCATCATGTTTTGGATGTAGGATGCCAAAACTTCTAGAACACCTGCCATGTTAATGGCTACTTTGTTTTTTCTACAACACAAAAATAAAATAAAATGTCATCTCTAATGTCCCCTGGTTCCTTACAGTAAAAATGAATCATCAGCAGTTTGAGTGCACATATCACTATACAACTAAAATTAGACAATTCATTCGAAATGCTCCAGATGCCTATTAGTAGCCATGATGATTAGAGTTAACAAATTATAAGCTACAAATTTCCGAAAAATCCTGTATTTATATGTCTTTTGTTTTAATCAAGGCTTTAAATGTCTTTTTAGAGTGTCTTTGGTGAATCTTAGGAATAGGAAGATACATGGTAAGATGAAATTCCTCTTGACTGTATAAAAGTTGAAACATACCTGAGGCTGGTGAATTCATCTACGCCGTTTATCGAGTATCAGATCTGTTGGAGCCCAGAGTTGAAAGCCGCCGGTAATTTAGCCACAGTGCGTTGGCGCAGTTTGTCGTCGGTGGCGGTGAATGCCGAGTGCTTTAGGCCAGTGTAGGGAACGAACTCAAATTCAGAGGCAAGCTAGGAACATAGAGAGGGCTTTACGCGTTCGAATGAACAGCTGCAACTGGACATGAACATGCCGTGGCTCTTTTGTCTGTATATGACCTGGTGATGTGATGGAAATAAAGATGAGTCCTGGAAGATGTTAGTTGGCAAGTGTAACTATTAGGTAATCACCTATAGGGGGACCAGCGCTACTGATATAAGTAGTACTCCCTTTGTCCAAAAAAATAGTGCGAGTTAAATTATTTCAGGTTTGACCAAGTTTCTAGCTAATGTATTCACAACTCCAAATCAGTTTAATACAAAAATACAAACTAGTTTAATATTATATATATTGATATTGTTAATTATCTATAATTGGTAAAACTTATAAAATAGTAATACATGACAATATAGGTCAGAGTATTTCTGACACCAGGCATATAGTGGAGGAAAGTGACCCGGGTGACTTAGCCATGTGTTGCCAGCCGTGCTCGATGTCATTTGTAATTGTAAATTTACTGATGATCATTGGCTAATCTAAGGTCAACCACAATCAGGTCACTAAAGCTGGCTATATATAATGTATATCCAATCCAACGTCAAGTGGCAGCCAATGAGCTGACCAAGCATGCATAGATCTCAAGGAATCGTTGGCACCTCACCATCTAGCTTTGCTGCCTACAAGGAAGCCCTTCTGTCATTTTGGTTATTTTGTTTGTTTGTTTACCTGCTACCATGCACAGCTACCTCAACCTCTCAAATTCATGGATTACTAAACCAGCAAGAGATAGTTTGTTGATCATTGCAACTGCTAGCAAATCATGGTCATGTTGACAAGCATTTTTTTTTTCTTTGAAGAAAGCAGAATGAACAAACTGTGAAAACAGAGCAAGTTTTGTTTTGATACTCCTACAAGCAGCTGGCAGAAGGTACAGTTGCAGATCACCAAACATGCCCATAATACATTTGTTCACATTAAGCACTTGACATGTCCTCTTGTGGCTTATGTATGTCTTCTCCAAAACAATGATCCCTCTATACAAGTGCATGCCATTGTTTATTCACATTAAGCACAACGGAGGTTTACAAGTTTGATCGGGACATGACGGTCCCTGTAACAACTACAACAATGTCATTCACATGATTAATATGAATAATTAGCCCTACAGATTCAGATGTGGGCGTGGAGGGCATGGATTATTGCTCTCTGTTCAGGCAAAAGCAGAGTAGTTCTATGTTGGTTTGGAAGAACAATAGCATTGAAGGCAGTGATGTGTTTCCCTCTGTTCTATATTAGCACCAAGCCACCAAGAGATTGAAGAACAGTAGCAATGCAGGCTACCTGGTCCTATGTCCTAATAGTCCAATGAGCAAATAGCCAGTATCTATGATCTGCTCTCACTGTTTAAAATTATATAAGTCATTTTCGTTTTGTTAGATGCATACGAAACTATCTATCTAGAAAAGTCAAAATGATTTTGGCTAATTCTGGTTTAAAATGTTCAGGCAAACGATTTTTTAAAAAATTTTGGTCATCCGTACTGTTTTTTGGCTAATTCTAAACATTTTCTGATTTTACTGGCCATCCCTACCGGTTGTGCCAAATCCGACAGTGACACCGCCAACAGTGATGTGCGAATCTATAGAAGTGGCCGTGATGGGGCGGTGGCTAGGCTCGAGATGCCAGAGGTGGCGACCGAGGAAGAGCCAACGATTTAGTGGAAGCCGCTCACTCATATGTATCAAACTCCACTCACTAGGCCACAACGTTCAACGTACTTGTTGAGACACAAATATCTAAGGTGACGATAGAATAGAAACAAAAATCACAAAAATCGATGAAAATAACTGGTTGTCAGTCAAAAAATGGAACCAATAATTACCGTTATATACATTTACCCGAGGTCAGGGGATAAATTCTAAACACTACTGGGCTAGCAATTGAGTAGAACCACGTAATAGGCTAAACAACCCATTTGCCACTAAACGCTTGACCCATAAAAGAAAGGCCCACAAAGAAATAATGGTTCGCGCAAGAAGCATGCTCGAGGCCTGGCCTAGGGTCGATAAGAACGTGCGAGAGGCAAAGAAGGCATTCTAGGCGTGCCCAACAATCTACTACTTCTTCTTACAGAGTTCTCTCGAACATTGCAGAGCATCCACGTAGGCATCCACTTGGCATCCTTGGTTTTCGGCCCGGGCGGCCTCTTCCCCTTCCTCACGCTGTGACGGGCGCTCATGACCGCCGCCGCCTCCCCCTCATACCGGGGCGGCCTCTTCCCCTTCCAAAGCCGCGGTCATCTTCCCCTTCCCGACCTCCCACATCCTCACTACGATGTCCACGCATAAATCGGGCGCGGGCCGGCCTCCTCCCCTATTGTCCGGCTCCTCTAAAGAGACGGCGGTGGACGACCCACCACGAAACCGCATAAATCAGCGTATTCCCTTTATTCCGTCGCCCACCGCGACCTCCTCCCCGACCCCACATACGGCCGCTCCCCGCCTCGCCTTCCAGCGCCGCCGCCGCCGCCGCCGGGCCGGAGGTCGCCCTCCCCATCGGGCCGCCAAGGGCCGTATGCCCCCTCCCCGAGGTCGCCCGCAAGTCACCGCCGCCAGGCCGCCACTTCGCCCTCGCGCCCCGGATTCGTGGACGCCTTGTGTGACGACGACGCGGAGTCGCCACTCGCCAACCGCCCGCCATGGAGCAGAGGCCGCACCGGGGCTTGCCGGAGCCGGGTTGCCGGCGAAGAAGGATGAGGGAGAGGCGGCGGCGCCGAGAAGATGGAGATGGGCTGGCCGATGGACGCCCGCCGCAGCACCTGGCCACATTCGACAACTTCCACGGTTTCCTCGGCCCCCGCCGAAGTTCGAGGATGAGATGCCCTGCCACGCGCCCAGTGCCGTGAGAACAACCACTGCCACCACCTCCTTTTCATCTTCCTGCATCACCATATACGATTGAAGATCGAAACTGCGGTGGAAAGTTTGGTTCCGGCTGAATTTTTATTCCTGATTCACACAATGTGATCATACATGAACCCGTGATAAACTAAAGCCTTTTGAATGTTTGTCATGTGACAGGAAACTGATTTGCTCTGAAAATTCTGTTCAAATCTCAGGTTTATGGCGCCTTGGAACCATATTCTGATTATTTATTCAGTTGTTACTCTGTAGTTTCTCTCCATGACCATTCCCTTGTGCTGCAACAACAATTTTTGGTATGTGGTTTGTGAACTCACATGTGTTTCAGGTGTAGGAGTTTGGAACTCTGTTACTTTGGTTCAGCTGTGAAATCTGAATGCCTGCAATCAGATTTGGTTATTTCATTCATGACCATTGCTTTCTCAGAAATTGTCCTCTAGAGTGAACTTAAGAACAAAAACCAACTGTATTTAACTAAACCTGCAAATTATACACTAATTGAGGTGGGATTTTTGTCAGCAGATGAAGACTCAGAATCTCATTGAAGGTGTATTTGGGGCATCATGATTTTTTTTCAGAGCTTGCTGGGTTGATCTATGAAAACGGTGTTGACAGAAGGTTTTAGGGGCTTAGTTTGAGTGTTTTTTGTATATCAATTCATAAAAGAACTCTGAAACTTTAGTACTAGATAAATTAATCAGTTTGCAGCTATTGTTCCTAGCTGGCTAGCTTTGAATTTGTTTTTCTTACCTGGCTAACTTTGATTTGAATTGAAGTAGTCTTCCCTTTTAGTTATCCTGGTGATGCACTGCAGTGCAAGTCTGCAACCTTGGTTTCTGAGTCACGTCTTCTTGCGCAGATAGGATCATGACTTCTTGTGATGGTGGCTACAGCTCGGCTACGGTGATGACGGTATGGGTGAAATCAAAGCACAGCGCCACGGAGATAAAAAAGCTGGTAATATAAGGATTCCATTGATGTGTTCCAGTTTCATTTCGATCCTATTATGTTTCCCCCTTTCTATCCTCTTCTTTCCAAGATTTTGTTTGCGGAAAAGCTATAGTTCTCTCTCTGGTGCTTCCTGCGGCTATTATGCATTGCATATCTTTGCTGTTGTCCCAGAAGGTTCCAATGCTTGCCGAGCTACCTGAAGTAGTCTCTAATTTATTTATGCTTAACTGGTTGGTATTGAGTATAATTGTGTCCTATAGTCTAGAGATAAGAGATGGACACACAGAATTAACTGGGTGGCATGACATGTGTAACATTTCAGGGATGTTGAGGAAGCAGAAACTGTAGCATGCTTGGAGAGGATCTGACAGAAGCGTAAATAGAATATGTGATAATAAAGCTCTCTTTGGGAAAGAGATGGGTGGTCATGTAGTTTTGTGTCAAGCGTGACTAAGTATTGTGCAAGCAAATCATTAATTTTTTGTTGTTTGATTCAGAGATAAGGTTTAGGTTGCCTCTAATGCGTTACCTTGTGGTGCTTCCATGTTTTTCAGTCAGGTTTATAGACTAGGCCCCGGTTATTTATTGACTATTATATTTAATGGGATGCATACCGGTTGCTGAGTTGTTTTGTCCTAACTGCATGAACAAGGTAGTAAGTGCTAATTTTCCTGCGATTCATCACGTACATGTGATCGTTCCTTTTGTCCTTACAATAAGATTACTTTGTGCAGAATGCTATGCCGGGATGAACTGCAGGTAAATACCAAGTGCTAATTTGCATGTGGTGCATGACGTATGTGCTATCATGAACTACTAGGACATGAGCAACAGGCACCTCCCACAGGTTGCTGGCAATGGAGGTTAGAGAGGTTCCATTTTTTTTTTTTTTTGCGAAACAGATAGGTTCCATCTGACCATTGCTGTCTAAGATGTTGAAATCATATGTGACTCTCATTTTTGGGATGAGCTGATTCGGAGTATCATTTCAGCACGTCAAAATATCTGCAGCAAAACCAGCAACCAAGAATTTAACTCTCTGCATGTTACTAAATGGCTCTCATCTATCAAGGACTGAAGATGATTCTCCTCCTCTGTCAACACCAGCGCTACATCTACGCCACCGGGCGCCAAGTCAACAGGTAAAAGTCCATCGCCAGGAATCCAGGATCATCTTCATGCGCTCTTCTGTTATGTTGCGGTCATCAGAAGAGAAGGGTTGGCTACGCCCCTGCAATATTTTGGCATGTGTAGACGAACAGCCTGCTTCCATAAATCTAAATACTAGATTGGTACAGAAGGCAATTGATTATTTACCGGTCGGTATTGTTATAATGATTTTCTAATTGTACCAATAATTTATTTTGTTGGTGATTATATATCTGTAAAGAACACTGGCAGCACGTGGGTGTCTTTTGTAGAATTCATGTTGTTTATTCTCTTTATGGATTATATTCATCTTGCATACCCGCGGCAACGCGCTGAATCCACCTAGTTATTATTTATATTAGAACCCTAGGAGAACACATGCGAGTCGCAACCAAATGGTAACGTAAGATGCTAATTAATGTTTTATAAACAAAGAAATTCAACTATTTTAATTAGAATAAATTTCTTATAAACTGTTACTTTTAATTTTGTTTGCACCATTGTATTTTTATGATGAAATCTACAAAACTAGGCCCATGATGCATATGTTTTATAGTATTTTTATATAGTGGCAACTTATATTATCTAGTCTCTGTATGTCATTTGCATTTTCTCGAGAAATAAATTTGACTAAATATATATATTTAAAAATATTAATACCAAAGATACATAATTAGTATCATTGGAATATATTAGAATCTAGTTATTTTAACAAAATCATTTAGAGATACAAATGTTACATGTATTTTGTATAAATCGAGTCAAACTTAAGACACACATACAACAACACCGCTAGCATGTTGGGTAAAATGTTCATGATTTTTTTAAAAATAAAGAAGATGTCTAACATTGATCGATGACTAATTGGTAACAGATAACTAGCGCCATCCACCACACATCGGCACCAGACACGGCCACCAGGCACTCTCCAAAACCCTGTAGCACCGTGCCACCTCGTCGCCCACGCCCAAGGCTGCCGATGCGCCTCAACCTCCAGTCGGTAAGAAGAAACCGTCAGAGGTCGGTGATGACGTCATCTCCGTTGTCCAAATTGTATGCACACTCACTTTTTGCGTATTACAAATAGGCTACAAATGCAAATAAAAGATTAATGCATCCAAAATAAGCATAGCAACATACCTTTACGGGCCCTCTAAATATGTTGGTCTAACACACTAAAGCCATGTGTGCAAAACGATGAACGATTGGACCAACATATTTATGTAGGATCTCAAGATGATTTGGAATAAAAAAAAACATGCCACTCAACGTTTTTTTTTTTTAAATGTCACAGACTGATCAATTCCGGAGATGACACGCAGTCGGCGCGCCCCGCATTGGTGGCGCGGCAGGGGCGGCGGCGTGTGCGAGGCAGGGGGCGGCAGCGTGTGGAGAGGAAGAGAGGAAGGAAAATTGATCTTTATTGCTTGTTGCGCTAAGAGACATGCACCTTTATATAGCCTTCTAGTGAGACTTGTAACTCAAGTAAAAACATGCAAAACAGAAAATACTTATTATATATGGTCAGAATCTTAAGAACGACTATTTGTGTGCCCCAAATCAAAAAAAGAATCAAGTCGTCATTCGATATCTGTTTGAGGGAGAAAAAGTTCAGTTTAGATTTTTTTTTAAAAAAACAATGAATGAGTACATTTTTCCCAAATTTTAATTTATGGGTACTCTATATTCATGTTAATTTTATGCATGTCAATATAAAGCAGGAAAAATCGGGAGACGTAATCTTCACATCATCCTGCACTTGCAGCGCGCAAACACTTGTGGGGCCCAGTGTGACGTGCCTCGGCCTGGTCCGAATGAGATGGTCAATATGGGCCTGTTGGCCCGGTGCCAGGGAATGTAGCCGGAACAAGAGCTGGGCCAACTTGTGCAACCAAAACGAGGTCGGAGGAAAATAGGCCGGCAGGTTAAGGTGGGCTAAGTTTAGGAACTTTATTTCCTGAAATCCCCTACAGTTTAGAAAAATCTTTTTTATTTGGAAATTGAACATAATTATAAAGGTGCCCAAGAAGATTTAGGAATTCGCTATTGTTTTTATGATTTCAGTAATAAATTGATTTGTTTCGTGCAATCAGACAATTTGAGACCGGTTCGATGGGATCTGGATGTGGTTTACTACTGCCGGATCGGACTCACGTGTGAGACGGCCTGAATGAAGCTCGGAACGGAGTGGTACCTACGCGAGCGATCGAGGACCGGTTTATGTACGTAGCGCAAGTCCGGATCAGTGTCTGTGCCCGACTCGGTTTACAACCGTCAAGCTAGACCTGCAAATAAAACCACGAAGGGGCCTCGCCACCCAGCATCAATCAAATTAGACATATCAAATTGTGTCTAGTTTCCCGTGCACGATAGCTAGTCCAACGTACGCTTTTGGCGTCGGTTTCTGTTGCCGTGCTACATCTCTCGCCGCGAAAAGGTTGCAGGTCTTGCCTGTCAACATCAGCAACGACGATGTCCGGTTTTGCTATGCGGTGTCTGCTCCGACGACTTCCCGGCCCTGTCCTCTCGCCACGCCCACGCATGGCCACTCCCACTCGGTTCATGAGCACCCTGCGTGATTTTGAGGTTTGATTATCCGTCCCATGCTATCCATTCGAGAATATTACGACATAATGCTCCTATCCTAGTGATTATTAGCTAGGAACATTAAAAACTATTGTTATTAATTGTTGTCTTTTCCTTCCTCTAATATAATATATTCTTGTTTAAATCTATATTGTTTTGTATGCGTTTAGGCTGAAGGATTAAAGACGAAGAAGGCACATCAAGAGTGGCTCAAGGCCCACCAACTGGAGGTGAACAAGGCACAGGAGGAGTTCGAGGTTGTCCACCAAGGTGCAGGACGTTCCCTAGATGAGTTCAGAGAAGCCATACAACGGTCAAAAAGAATTACGAAGATTGGCAAACCTGTTGTTCTTGGCATGTACGCCACTCTATTTGCCTACATATATGTGACGGCATCTCCTGCCAATAGTTGATTGGTTGTAATTTTATCTTTTGTGTTTATAGATCAACAAGCCAAGCTATCCTCCTAGTATGTCTAGCTAATGGGGTTTTTGTTACTTATATGTCGTTGCCGTCTTTGGTTTTGGTCAATTATGTACAATCAGGACTAATACAAAGCCTTCTATAAACTTCGAATGGCCTTTTTTTTTTTGCCATGTTCTTTTTGTCCACAATTTTGACAAAAAAGGGGGACTTGCTATATTTCAGGTGCCTGAAATTTGCTTTTGCATTTGATCGACAACAAGATCATACCGCGTGCCTGGGTTGCTCGGTGGAGCTCGAGCGACTCGCTTTGTTGAACGCCCGCCAGCTTGGCGCAGGGAAGGCGGCGGGCGGTGGTCGCAAGGTGCTAGGGTCGAAGACGCGAGTGGCACCGGTAGCACCCGCAGAGCTTCCCCGATCGGCCGGACACCGCGGAAAGAGCTCCCCGACGGAGGAGAGCGGGCGAGGACGACGACGCCGCGGACGACGGTGGTCGCCGCCGTGGTGGTGTCCGAAGTTGAAGGACGACGTGGCGGAGATGGCGGCGGAGGCGATGGCCAAATGGCCCAAAGAAATAGCCGCAACACCAACCCAAATCGGTTTCTAATCTTTTTATTCTCGATTATTAAGCCAAGAACCAAATATATGGCTTATAGAAACAAAGTTGATTAAGGCCAAGAGCATAAAAGATAATCCTCCAAACCGCTTTTGGAATACGGACGCCTAGAAAAAGATGTTGATGGTCTCACCATCATATTACAACCAATACATTTCTGGCTTTCTCTCCAGCTTTTTCTAACAAGGTTATCTTTTGTTAAACTAAGAATAGACTATGGTTCGCAAATAACAGCCAATATCATAAGCCACCTACAACAGGGATGTAAATTGTATGCACACTCACTTTTTGCCTATAACAAATAGGCTACAAATGCATATAAGAGATTAGATTAATGCATCCAAAATAAGCATAGGAAACATACCTTTGCGGGCCCTCTAAATATGTTGGTCTAACACACTAAAGTCATGCGTGCAAAACAATGAACGATTAGACCAAAATATTTATGTAGGATCTCAAGATGATTTGGAATAAAAAAATATGCCACTGAACGTTTTTTTTTTTTTTTTGTAAAAACATGCGTGCAAAACAGAAAATACTTATTATATATGGTCAGAATCTTAAGAACGACTATTTGTGTGCCCCGAATAAAAAAAGAATCAAGTCGTCTTTCGATATCTGTTCGAGGGAGAAGAAGTTCAGTTTAGATTTTTTTTAGAAGAAACAATGAACCAGTACATTTCCCAAATTCGTTATTATTCATGTTCATATTATGCATATCAATCTTGAGCTCCAGTTAGTTTTATTGGAAATTGTTTTCTTTGGTTTTCGTAAAAGCAGGAAATAGATCGGGAGACGTAATGTTTATATCATCCCTGTAGCAACTTGCAACTCAGCTGAGAGATAGCCACGGTGGTTGCCTGATCCCTTCACATGCATGCAGCGCGCAAACACTTGTTGGGCCCAGTGTGACGTGCCTGGTCCTGGCCCGAATGAGATGGTCAATATGGGCCTGTTGGCCCGGCGCCAGGGAATGGAGGCGGAAGAAGAGCTGGGCCATCTTGTGCAACCAAAACGAGGTCGGAGGAAAATAGGCCGGCAGGTTAAGGTGGGCTACTAAGTAACAAGAATAAGCTCAGGTCATGAAATGGTTTAGGAAATAGATTTTACATGCACTTTATTTCCCGAAACCCCTAAAGTTTACTAAAAGTTTTTTTTTGAGGAAATTGGCCATAATTATAAAGGCGCCCAAGAAGGTCAGGAACAAGACTTGAGAATTTGTTACTTTCTTATGATTTCAGTAATAAATTGATTTGTTTTGTGCACTAGATTTTTATACATAACAATTATATGGTTAAGTAACCTCAATAATTATTTATGTACAAATAACTCACTATTTAAATGTTTTAAATTCATAAATTTCTAGGTCTATAACGGAGGTACCATAGTTCATTGACATATGTATTACATGTTTTTAGAGGAAGACACTAATATTATTTCGTAGAATTTTGATATATAATTTTGCTATCAATTGTGTAGACAATACCGCCAAGTTGAACAATTTTCAGCCAGTTTTAAGTAGCACATGTGGTTTACATCCCCGGTTCCACTAACCGGAGGTCCAACACACTGTATAGATAGGTGACCACACAGAATACAAAAATTTGTTTCATACTTCTATTTTCAGGTTGAATCTCGATGCAACCCCACGTCCAGACTTAGCGTTCAAAGCACGTTGTTTGCAGCATATCCAACGGAACAAAAAGAGACAACTTGTGGGACACCAGTGTTCTTGATGTTACAACATATGTTTTCTAAAAAAAACAACAACAGTCAACACAAACAGTCCTACACATCTGATCTGTTTGGACAGAACCAGCTTCCAGGTCTTGTTATGGACAAGCAGACAAACCTCATATTACTGTTCATTAAAAATACTGTACAGTCACCATCTGATATACACAGACAGTCAACACTTGCTAGGAATCAGTACTATACTTGTATTTACTAGTACATTCAGTTGGATGTAGCTGGAGGTACCATCTCCAAGAGAATATAAGATTTGTAGTCCATCTCTTCTCCCAAAGTGCCTCTTTGTTCTTAACCTCTTGTCTAGCTGCTTCTTGAAGGAGCTAAAATTTTATTGAGAGGCAAACATCTGATCTGAGCTCAAAACATGAGGACAAACCAATGTTTTGATATTGATTTAGTTAGATCTTGGAAGCTGGCACAACTCAGACTAAGCTAGTTTTGTTGGTAAGTGTATAACATTATTCTCCTGCTGTCTGCATGTTCTGCTCAGGAACTATTTTGAATGATTCTTGTGATTTCTGAAACTTCTATGACACTTAAGGTAGATACCATGAATATGCAGAGAAGCTGAAGAGAAAACTGGGATACATTTTTAGCCAGAATTATATTTGCACTATTATAGCCACTAAAGAAAAATAGAATTGGATTATAATAAAGCAATAACAGTGAAATTAACAAAAGGAAATTAACTAATAAGTCATATTAGTGGTTATCACTTAATAGCCACTGTAAATGACTACAAAGCATGGCAATATAGCTCTAGGATTGAACACAAACAGTTCATCTAAATCAGAGTAGACACCTTCCGTGCTGACGCTCACAGAGTCGAAGTCACAGTCGTCGTCCTCTGAAGACTTCTCTTCACTGACCTTCTTCACCCTCCCTGCAACGACTCTGCACACCAGCATCGCCCGCCTCTCACTCTCCGACACCACCTGAGCCATATCATGGGCACGCCCACTCGTCGCCATCGTCGCAATCTTTCCATCACCATCCACCCTGAGTCACACAATCACATACAGCACACTCAAATGGCCATTCCATACAACAATTTCACATCAAGAACTTGTGAGAGACAGAGATGTCTGAATGTTTTCACATCCTATTCCTATCAGTACCTGAAACCGTCCCTGATGATGCTGCAGAGCTTGCACGGCGCCGACGACGGCGTCCAGCACAGGGCGGAGCTGCCGGCGACGCCGAGGGAGCAGGTGAAGGTGGTGCAGTGGAACCTGAGGAGCTCGTTGCCGTCGGCGACGCACCGAGGGTTCTTCTTGCCCTGGCCCTGGTCGCTCATGCTCGCTCTCTCCGGATCCTCTCCTTGTACTGCTCGAACCTCTTCACCGTCCTCTCGCTGTTCTGAACCTTGAGGATCCGTTCGATCTTGCAGACCGGCGCATGTTTCATCAACCAGCTCGACTGGAAGATGATCTCCACGATGTTCCTGCTCGTGTCTTCTGGCTCCAGCTCCGAAACTACCATTTCAGATTTCAAATTAAAGTTTGATTGAACATTACAAATTCATTTGTTTATATATTTAAATGTTGGCAATGTGAAAAGTTTGAACGACATTACAAATTAAAGATGCCATTTTGCTTTTGCGTTTGATCGAAAAACAGTATCGTACCTGCGTGCCTGGTTGCTCTGTGGAGCTCAAGCGACTCTGCCTTTATGAACGCCTCGCCGCAGTCGGCGCAGGGGAAGGCGGCGGCGGCGGCGGCGAAGGTGCTGGGGTCGAAGACGGAGTGGCACTGGTAGCACCCAGAGAGCTTCCTGATCTGCTGCACGCCACGGAACGAGCTCCCAACGGAGGAGAGAGCGGCGAGGACAGTGCCGACGAGAACGGCGACGATGACGACGTCGTGACGACGGTGGTCGCCGCCGTGGTGGTGTCCGAGTTGAACGAGGACGTGGCGGAGATTGCCGCGGAGGCTGAAGCGTACACGGCGTCGACGTCGGGGGTGCTCGGAGCGACCTGCTGGAGGCGCTGCGGCCGGCGCCGCGGTCGGGGTTGTCGCGGCTCGTGACGGAGGTCTCCTTGGTGCTGCAGATGGAGGAGCCCGCGCACGTCATGCTCCGGCCGATGCTGATACTCCTCTTCTTCTTCTTGCTGTTGACGCCGACCACGCCATTGTTGCTCTGCTTGTCGCTGTTGCTGCTATTGTGAGCTTCGTTTGCAGGTGGTGGTGCTGGCTGAGCTCTGCTGATCTTGCTGGAGGTGGAAGACGAGTAGTAGAACCCCATGGACCTGGCGATCCAGGAAGTCGACGACGACCGAGACGGCTTCTTCCTCTCAGCTCCTCCATTCATCTTCTTGGTGGTGGCGGTGGCGGTGGCGGTGGAGGCGACAGAAGTCATCGTGGCATCCATTGGAGGACAAGGAGACATGATCTATGTATGTAGATGTAGCTAGCTAGCCGTTCTCCGGGCGCCCTTCTTGGAAATTCTAATCCTTTCTGAAACAAAACTTTGTTGAGAGAGGCAAAAGGCCGGGGTGGAAGGAAGTATGGAACAAAGGCACTTAGGTGGTCACTTTAGGGCTGCAACTGCGCTGCTCCATGATTAGTATAGTATTAGAGCCCCTAATGGCGCCCTTTTATTTCGTAATGCCGGGTGTGGCGGCAGGTGGAGGCGAATGAAAAGACACGCCCACAAATGCCAAGGAGGAGGAAAGTCTGGAACAGGGCTTTGCTCGCTGTGTGTGTCATGGCATTGGCATGGGCAGTCTGCAATCATGCTCCCAATCCTGATGGGTTGCTTATTCCTGATCCTAGGGCCATGTGATGTGAGCCGGTTCCTGTATCTTTTCTTCAGAATCTGGTGGTGGGGGAAAATTTAAATTAAAGAAGCAAAAAAGGTTTACAAGAGGGGTTTAAGAACAAATAAAGAAGGAAACAAAGAAGATGTTCTTTGAAAAGAGTATTGTATATATATATGATGTTGAATATTCAGCTGGATCCTTTGAGGATCAAATTGTTTCTTGCTGCATGTAAATGGACTCAAAAGCCCTGCGAGTACGTACACTACGCCTCATCATTAGCGGAAGACCCAAACGGCTAATAACGCCCTATCCTGTTAGGATCGAGAAAGAACTCGAGAAGACTTGGGCGTGCGTGAGAGAGCTTTCGCGGTTGATCCGGTCTGGATTAGCGCCATCATTACCGTTGCTTGCGTCTGTGCCGTGGCTGCCAGTCCATGATTGCAGGCCTGCATGTTGTTCCATTCCATTGGCACGGTTTTCGTGCCCTTGACCCATGCATGAGAGGGCTTGAAAACTCAGAATAACATCGAAGTCACCGGTACACATCAAAGTCATTTGTGACAAAGTAAGTAGGAGTAGCTCGTACATTCATTTTGTATTCTCTGACTTTAGTGAGGATCGTAAAGCTTATTTGAGAATCTATATATAAAGATTCAAATTACAAAAATTGAAATTTGATTTTAGATCTTTTTGAGTGTAACATTGGTTCGGGGCATTTCTCCATCTTGAGCACATTTGAAATAAAATAAAATAAAATAAAATAAATGAATGTCGAAATCATTAATTTTTAAAATATATTTTTGGGTCCCAAATGATTTCACTTCTTTTCCAACTCGCATATCTCTTTGAGTACTATAACGTAACATTGCTTTTATGTCATTTCAATATCACGTACTTTTGTAAAGAAATAAATTTCAAAATAAAAAAACAAAATTGAAAAAAAAAAATGCGGTTGTTGGGAAATAAAGTACTTTAAATAAAAAAAAAAAGTCATTCACTACGAAGTTTGGAATCCCTCTGCTGCTCAGTTAGGCCGTCAGCACCGTTTGCTTTCTTTGTATTCATTTTTGGTTTTTTGCGTGTTAGCTCTTAGCTGAGTTTGAGCAAATCCGCAATAAAACCATGCAGAGGACATGGAAGACAGGGGTTGAGTTTTGCACATTGTGGGAAGCTGACCATGCTGGACGATTGGGCGGTCAAGCGGTGCAGTTTTCATGTTAGGCCAACACGACTACACGACCCATTTGGGAATAGGCCCAGTAATTGGCTCTCAAATAGCGGTAGTAAGGATTGGGCTTGCTTTGTTTTAAGCATAATACCCATGGGCAGTAACGCATTCTCATTGATCAAAGACATTGAGGCCCAGTAAATAAGATGATGTATCAAGAAATGGGCCCGTTTCTTTTCAGCCCGTGGTCCGGAACCAGTCTCAAAAGCTGAGGATACACTGACTGACAGTTGGGCCTTCCATGAAGTCAACGGGTCAATGACTGGTGGGTTTCTTTGACATCTATTCCTTCTTGTTGCTTCTTATGTGAGGGTAAAGGAGACACTCAAATCGATCTTGTTTATACTGCCCATTTTACGCAAGAGAACTTGCAGCTTCTCCTAGCTAGTGATGTGTTGGCAAGCAAGGATCCGAGGGTTCGGGTGAAAGCTACAAGTCTAAAATTCAAAAAATTTAGAGGCTTCTATTCACCTCTCTCTGGTCGCCTACCCGGTCCGGGCGGTCCTCACCAAGGGCTTCGCAGACGATCCTATCCTGAGCTCATTGAGCGATGTGAGGTGGCACAAGGATTTGGGAAGGCAAGTCAAGACTGGCAAATCAACATTCTTGAATCTACGTAGAGAGCATAACTCTGCCATGCTTTCCGGAAACTGGACAAATGCATGGCACAAACTGCGGTCTCGTAAGAGGCCTTCCACAATCAACATGTCATGTAACCATCAAAGTGCAACTACCTCATCATGTTTATGTTACTCTTAGCCTTGTATTCCTACTGATCATGCTTAGCAACTACCCAAAGGCTGCACAAGGCTAAGAAGCTCCATCATGCTTAGCCTTGTATCACCAAAACTCCATCATGTTTAGGAATACAAGACTATTTGGTGATACAAGGCTAAGAGGAATACCAAAACTACATCATGTTTAGGAATACAAGGCTAAGAGTGTTGGCAATCAACAGGCCAGTAACCGTTTCATCCTACCACGTAGAGATCCCCATGAAAGTTCCAGCTCATGTAACTTTTTCTTTTCTTTCAACCGTGCTCGGCATGCCTCAATCTGTTTTTTCTATACTCTAAGAAAACAGATACTTAGTTTCCCACTTATCCTAGATAGAGCTGCCAGTTCTTAGATCCATGCATATTTTTTCGTAGCTTTTTCACACAGAATGTATTCAGTTTTTCTAATTGAGTGAGCTTCCCAATACCTGACGACATTCTAGCATAGTCATCAAGGCCCAGTTCTCTGAGCTTACTCAGGTTCCCAATGCCTTCAGGCAACCGTAGTCGCGTATGGCACCTCTTAATTTTCAAATACTCTAGATTTTCTAGAGTTGTGATACTTGGAATCAGGTACGCAAAGTATTTACGAAAAAAGAGTCTTCGTTTATTGGGAAAGAATCAATACATTTTTAATGTCGAATCGGGAACATAAAAGAAAAGAAAGGACACAAGGTCGGAACTAAGACAGATATTTCTACTTAATGCTATCTAATTCTAGCAGAAATCATGGTAGTCTACGAACTCTATAGTCGAAACTATTTCCAACACTCTTAGCCTTGTATTCCTACTGATGGAGTTTGGCACATCCTCAAATGCTTCGCAATCTTCAATATCTAGAGTTGAAAGCATTTGACAATCACCAACACAATCTGGTAAACTCTTTATCTTAGAACATCATGATAGGTGCAGTGTTCTTAACTTTTTCATTTTCCCAATGGATTCGTGCAACTTGAGAAGGTTGCACGGATATAAGTAAAGATCTTACGTGCTCGAAACATCGCATTAGCTTTCAGGAGTGTTAGCAACCCCAATCGGATTGCCAACCAAACTCGTACAAGTAGTAGTAATGAACTAGCTACGGTACAATTCCTAGGAAGAAGATGAAAAGATAACTAGAAGTAAAAGGTAAATGGATTGATATTTTGTTGATGGGCACTTGGTGCCGCGTGTCCCCTTTTGTAGATGGACAGTTCCTCTTCTTGCCGGCCGGGGTGGCTTTGGCAATTTGTGTGTTGGGCTTGGTCGATGGCCCATAAGGCCAAGCAACGGAAGGTCCCCGACATTGGGCCCCATGGAGAGATGGCTCCCGACATTCCTCCCTCCTTGAAATGCGGCTTGCCCTCGCCGCCGCTGCGGGTCTTCGATGGTTAGCGGTCTTCACCGGCTTGATGACGAGTGTCTTGTACACTTTGGGAAGCACGGCCAGAGATGAATGAGCATCCATAGCTCAACCATGGAGTTTGAGGCGCCGTGCTCCGCAGAGACACGGTGGAGTCATGCCGCAGAGACACGGTGGAGTCGATGGAGACGAGCACGCCGCGGGTGAACACGAGCACGGCGGTTGGCAATATCGACGAGACGAGCACGCCCGGTCGAACCCGCCGACAGCCACGGGGCCGCCACCGCCCGCCCCGTAGACGGATTTCAGCAGAGAAGTGGTTGGAGCCTTCCATCGAACACCGTGGGCGTCCAATCGTGTGAGGCGGGGGGCAGAAGGCAAGATGCCGAGGAAGCAAAGGGTCGCCGCGCTCATGGTTCGCCACCAGCTTGGAAGAACATGTTGTGGCTCATGGTTTTTGTCATCGAAGACGAGCGGGGCGCCACCCATCCGCGTCTGTAGTAGCGAGAAGTACATGGAGTCCATCTTCCTCCTCGACGGCGTATGCCGTGAGCGCGATGACAAGATGTAGCGGGTCGATGCGGCGCTGCGGCTACACGATGTCACCGGCAGAAGCCGCCACCTCCCGCGGCCAACGGGCGCCGGCACGAGCATAGCGGCCGCCAGATTCATAGCCGCAGTAGACGGAAGGCGCCGCAAGGCAAAACATAGCAATGAATGGCCCCTGGTGGGTAACTTCTGCAGGTGGTGGTCGGTCCGCCGACGGAACCACGCGAAGCTCAACAAATGAGGCGGCCGGGTCGATGAGCGAGGCTCAACTCGCCGCTTGATGGCGGTGGGGGTCGCCGTAGTTGGTGCCGGTGAGGCTGACTTAGCGGCACCGGGCCCACTCAGCCGCTGGTCGAGCCGAACCACGGAGGCGGGGCGCGTCATTGAGCGCAACTGCGATTTGGTCGAGGAAGACGCCAACGGGCTCGCGTAAAGCTGCTGGACGAGGAGTTGTCGCGGCGAAGCGAAGCCGTGGCGTGAGACGTCACGAAGCACTGACGTTTCGCGATCCGGCGCCGGGCGCTGATGCGTAGGTGGATGTGGTGGCGCTCGGCGCCAGGCGTGTGACGGTGAGTCGGCGGTGCTTGCGCGGCGCGGAGGGATGTCCGCGAAGGCCACGGCGACGGCGTAGCGGACGTCGATGCCGGTTAGACACCCTCTTCCCGGTGGTGAAGACGACGACGGGGACGAACATCGTGGTGGGGATCTCGGCGCGTCGCCGCCGATCGGTTTAGTCGCCCACCGGGGACGAGGGTAGTCGCCGATGGGTCCCACCGGGCGAGCCCGAAACCAGAAGCTTAGGGCGTGGGGCTTACATCGATGCGCGGGTGAGGTGTTTCGGCGACAGGAGCGCGACAATCAACTCGGGTCCGAGCGAGCGCGCGCAGCCGCGGGGAAGCGATGCTCACGCGGACGCGACGCCAACCGCAGAAGCCGGCGCCATGTGAGACGCCGAGCAGCGCTCCGCCACGGATCTCGAAGCCCCGCGCAGAGGACGAGGATGGGGGCGGCGTGGGCTCAAGAAAGGCGCGGCGGCCTCGCAACTGCATCCGTGAGCCGGAGGCCGCCCCGCCGACGCTGATGGAGTCGCCGTGGACGGCGGAGTCGAGGAACTCCACTCGCCGGGCGGTCGCTGGGGCGGAGGGACGAGGAGCCCGCCACGCCGGGCTAATTCTGGTAGCGCTGGCACGCCGCGGTCCGCAGGCCCCCCCGTGGACGGAGATGATGCCGCTAGCCGACGCAGATGACGCAGCATAGCGGAGAATGCCGCGGTCGGGCGCAGGGAGCCGTGCGCGGATCTCGCCTCTTGACCGCCCTTCGGGCGCGGCGAGGAAGGCGCTCCGGCTCGTAATGCGCTGACGACGAACCGACCTTTCGCCTCCTCGCGGCTGAGCCGCCGCCGATGGCTTTCGCGAGCTCGTTCCTCGACGCGGCGAAGCGTAAAGGCGCGCGTCGTGTCTTGATCGCGCGCCGAGGCCTGGAGGAGGTGAGTCGATCTCTCGGTGGCGCGGCGCCGAGGACGGAGGAGGCGGAGCCGGGCGCGGAGTCGGGGAACCGGTGGAGGCGGCCGTGACGGGCTCGCTCGTGGACGCCGTTGAAGTCGCCCGATTATCGGCCACGACGTGAGCGACGACGGGAGCTGCTCCTCCTCCGGGCGGCGACGCGCCGTCCGAGAGGGGAGTCGAATCGGCCCTCCCCGCTTGTCGGCCTCCACCACGGCGTCGCCACCCGCCGCCGATCCGACGGAGGGCGACTTCCGAGCGCTGCGCGGAGATCCGTGAGCGGCGTAGCAGCATTTAAAACGAAAGCAGCGATGACGACGGGATCCATGGCATCCACGAACGGATCTAGGGAGCCGATACCATCGTTAGCAACCCCAATCGGATTGCCAACCAAACTCGTACAAGTAGTAGTAATGAACTAGCTACGGTACAATTCCTAGGAAGAAGATGAACAAAGTAACTAGAAGTAAAAAGGTAAATGGATTGATATTTTGGTTGATGGGCACTTGGTCGTGCCGTGTCCCCTTTGTAGCCGGGACAGTTCCTCTTGCCGCATTGCGGCTGGTGGCTTTGGCAAGTCGTGTTGGGCTTGGTCGATGGCCCATAAGGCCAAGCAACGGAAGGTCCCCGACATTGGGCCCCATGGAGAGATGGCTCCCGACGGGGAGTGCCTCACATTGCAATTCAGACATCTGAAGATATTTCAGATTTTTTACCTGAAATATCGCCGTAAGTACTGGTGTTGACAAAACAGGGTCCTCAATAATGATATTGCGCAAGCACTTTGCATTCTTCAGTGTGTTGCCAAATATATCATTGCCTCCATCAACATATATAGCACGTGCATTTTGAAAAACCTTTTTGGGCAAGTTTCTGGGTTCAATTATAAAAAAATATTTGTAACCTTTTGTGGAACTTTTTTTTTTTCTCAACACGACTTCACGTGTCTTTTTTTATTAAGAAGAAGGCGAGACCGCCGAACAAAACAAAACAACGTACACACCACAACACAACACAACTATAGAAGTAGTGGCCACAAACAACACAAAGGTAGCGCCTACTGCCGAAAGCAAGAAGGAGAGGAGCTCTCCATCGAGCCACACAACACAACCACGTGAGGCGATGTGCAGCATCGCTAGGGCGATACTCAGGAGACACCAACTGAAAAGAGGAATGGAAGTCCCGGTCTCGAAACCCATGCAGCAGAGTGTCAAGACGGCGTCACATGCTCGGCAGCAACTGCACGAGGTGGAAGTGCATGGAGACACTAGCAAGTTAGATACTTGGATACTACTAGCAAAACAGTGGTGGAAGTGGAACATTGCTTACGCTTACGCATGCTAGCTGTTTATATCCCCTCATTTGTCTCCAAATTAATACTGCTTCAATCTAATGAAGGTAGTACGAGTCCTGGTTGACCACCTCTTTGTTGCTCTTGGTCGTTCCCTCGGCCTCCACCATCTGGACGCCTTTGCCGTCGGTGCTCCCCTCAGACGACTCGGAGGCCGCCGGCAGTGCCACCTGCTTGAACTTGGCGTAGATGTCCCCCTGTAGAAGTTCCGTGTCCTCCAGACCAGCACCAGCGACACGAGCGCGCCGGCGAACGTGACGGCCGTGATGATGAGGAAGGGCGCTTGAAGCACACCACCCCCTTGCAGATCTTGTCGCCCACGGCGGCCACGCCGCCGTGCTGCTTGTTGGCCTCGGCGTCGTACATGCGGCCGGTGATGATGACGTCGAGCACGTAGGCACCGGCAGGGCTGGCCGCGGAGCCAAAGTTGAAGAGCGACGAGTAGTACTTGAGCCCGAACACCTCGGAGATGATGGCGAACAGCAGCGGCCACTGCGCGCCAAAGCAGAAGCCGATGATCACCGACGCGGCGTACAGGGACTGCGACACGCCGAAGGCGATGAAGAGGTGGCCGATGCAGGAGACGAGGAGCACCACGGTGAGCACCAGCGGCCGCGGCATCCTGTACTTGGCGAGGAGGAACTCTGAGATGTAGCCGGCGCCCACGCGGCCGGCGTAGTTCCAAATGCTGATGAGCGAGACGAAGGTGTTGATGCTCTTGGCCGGGTAGCCCAGCGACTGGCCGATCTGCGCCATGTTGTCGATGGCCGTCAGCGTGCCGCCGATGCCGAACACGGAGATGACGAACAGCACCAGCATCTCCACGCTGACCAGCGCCTGCATGATGGAGTAGTCCTCCCCGAGCGCCGGCGGCTTGAACATGTTGGGGAGACAGCCGCCGCCGCTCAAGGGAGCCTTTGGTTCTTGGACAGCGATGGTCGGGGGATTCTGCAGTGACTCCTCGAGCTGGGAGACGGCCTTGTACTCCTCCCTGACGACGACGCCGACGGGGCTGAAGAGGATGATGAGCAGCGCCGTGGAGGTGACAACGTACGCGGCGTGGGAGAAGTGCACCTGCTTCTCCACCACGATCATGACGAGGAGGTAGGCGGCGAGGGCGAGCGAGAGGTAGAGCAAGTGGTAGAAGGGCGTGTTGTAGGGCTTCCCGCCGACGTTGTGGTACGGCAGGACGCGGATGGTGTAGACGGCGAAGATGTCCAAGGCGGCGGGGAGCCAGGCGACGGGGGAGGACGAGCGACGTGGCGTCGTCGCCGTAGATGGCGAGGTAGAGCTGCGTGTAGATGGCGCCGCTGAGCCCCACCAAGGCCTTGAGCAGGCCGATGACGATGCCCCGACTCTCCGGGAAGTTGTTGACGCAGGCGACGAGCGCGCCCGTGTTGGAGAAGGTGAGCGCGTTGGCGCCGAAGCAGATGTAGAAGCACATGAGCCAGACGGGCGGCTGCGCCGTGCGCCCCGTGAGCGCCAGGTAGATCATGAGGTAGCCCACCAGGTTCATGCCGGCGCCGATGAGTAGCACCACCCACGTCGGGGCCACCTGCTGCACCAGCCCCGAGATGATGCCCACGTTGCCGCCCAGGTCCTTGAAGAAGGAGAGCTTGTTGAGCGTCTCCTGGTTGTAGCCCAGCTTGGAGCGGAGCACCTTGGAGTAGAGCGCAAAGATGTAACCGGATCCGGACACCGCCATCACGATGCTGGACGCGTACACCACGAACCACCGGCTCTGCAACACCCGTGACGCGAACGCCGGCGTGCACATGGACACCTCGCCGCCGGCCATGTCGCCTCCGGCCGGCCGGCTAGCTGCCTCTTTCCCTTTCGTTCGAGGTGGAGAGTTAGCTAGGAGCCCTGGGCTGGGAGAAGAGGGACATATATAGCACAGCTTTGCTGTGCTCCGAGTGGTACTTGCACTAGCTAGTTAGCCACTTGCAGATATATATGTTATATATATCTATGTATAAAAAAGTTAGAACGATTGATTTTAATTTGAAATAGGGAAAGTAGAAGCTCGGGGAAATGGTAGAGTGGAAAGCGGAATACTACATGTACGAGAAATGGGCCCTGTTTAGTTCTCTTTAAAATTCAAAAAACTTTACAAGATTTTCCATCACAATGAATCTATAGACGCGCATGGAGCATTAAACATAGTTAAACAAAATAACTAATTACATGGTTTGTCTGTAATTTGTAAGATAAATTTTTAAGCCTATTTAGCACGTGGTTTGGACAATAATTATCAAATACAAACTAAAAGTCTTCTACAAGATTTTTATAGCGCTTTCACTTTAAAGCATCTAAACACAGCCCGTGTACTAACAAGATCCCTGCTGTGCTAGATCGGTCATGATAAAATAATTTAAATAATGTAAATTCTGTTGTTTGAAAACCATATATATATTTTAAATTATATTTAATAACATATTTAAAATTATCGTAGCTCAATTCCATCTCTAAAAACATTACACAATTTAAGCATACACTACTACAGGATTGATTTTTAGGAGGTGTTCAGTTTTTGATTTTCCGTGGTGGACATTTCAAAAACCGCCAGCGGAAAATAGGTGGCCTGGTAGCCCCGGCCAGGAAAAACCGCCACGGTTAATCGATTAACCGTGGCGGTCTTTGTAAAAACCCGTCACCGTAAATACCTGACACACAGTGGACCACACAAATAGCTGCCACACCACTGCGGCTACAGCACCCCACGCACCCACCGATGGGAGTCCAGTACATGGATCGATGATGTGGAGCTATGGACGGTCCGATCAAGGCCGAGTGAATCCATCTCATCCGTCCATCCATTTGTGTTTCTTCTGTGAGAGAAATCCCTCCTCTAGCATACGAAAGGCTCCACTCCTCTGACATACTAGTACAGAGCACGTTCTTCTCTGTTACCTCTGACTCTGGCCCTTCTCGCCTCCAACTCCAGAGACGCCCTCCTGCTCCAACTCCGGTGGCCCTCCACCTCCATCCTCGGCCGGGCCCTCCACCTCCGGTCCTCCTCCACGCATGGCGCACGGCATGAAGCGGCCCTCCTCCACGCCGGCGTGCGCTATCCGAGCACAGCATGGAGCGGCGGCGCACGGCTTCGACCCCGGCATGCAGCGGCGGCGCACGGCTTCGACCCCGGCATGGAGCGGCGGCGCACGGCGGCGACCCCAGCATGGAGCGGCGTCACATGGCATGGAGCGGCGGCGCTCTCCAACGAGTCCGGCGAGGTGGATTCGGCCAGAGGAGCTCTCCGGCGGCGAGGTGGATCCCGACGAGGTGGATCCCTGTGCGGCGGCGCTCTCCAACGAGTCCGGCGAGGTGGATTCGGCCGGAGGCGCTCTCCGGCGACGAGGTGGTTCCCGACGATGTGGATTCCAGTCTAGTGGCGCTCTCCAGCAGGTCCGGCGGCGCTGCTGGGATCCCCGGCGGCGGCGGCCAGGCCGGCTGGTCTAGATTTTTTTTTTTTTTTTTTTTTTTATTTTATTTACCATGGCGGGCATTGTAAGAAGTCCGCCACGGTTAATCCCTATTTTCGGTGGCGGGCATTGTTAAATAACCGCCACGGTTAATCGATTTTGCGTGGCGGACATTTGCCCGCCACGGTTAATCGTTCGATTAACCGTGACTCTAGCTGCGTGACGGTTTTAATGTCCACCACGGAAAATCAAAAAAAGTCCGCCACGGAAAATCATTTCAGTAGTAGTGATAATTTGCAGAAATTAACAAAAAGGGTCAAAATCTATATTTTAGATGCTGTAAAGTCATTGTGTTTGTAAGAAAACACTTGACCTGTAGGTGTAATATAACCCTGGGAAAACATGCAAGTCAAGGAATCTTCAAAATCAGACCTTAAACATATGCTTTGACGTGAGACATATGAGGTGATTTTTGAAACCTCATCTTGAAATGTGACAACGACCATGAGGATCTTTTTGACTTGCTTTATTGTAGGACAGAGACGAGGGAGTCGAACTTTAGGACCTGAAAAATGCTACTCTGACCACCAAACCAACTCAGCTAAAGGCTCTTGCGCAACTCATTACTGTTTGTATATTGATGGAGTAACTATAAATAGAAAATACAACGATATTATGCAGAGAAACAAAAAAGAAAAACATAAAAAAATAAGTAAACCTCGCTCCTAAACTAAAGCAGGGCCAGGGATTTTTTGTTTCCACGCTGTCGCCATTCTTAATTCACAGGTACTATGTTCCAGCAGCAGCGGAGATACGCTAACCAGGTCAGAATCTGACAGCTACTTGCTGGACGTTTTCGCTAGCAGCCGTTTGACTTCATCAGTACAATATAATACGGTTGCCAAGTGCCAACTGTCCATGCAAGCACATATACGGTTGCAAAGTATATCTGCAAGTCTTCCTGCAGCAGCAAGCTGATGTGTGTATTATCCCGACAAAGATTTCAAAATCATTTTTTCTTCTCGAATATGTAGGACTGTATATCATTGCATTAAGATGAGAGTTAGACAAAAAAAAAAAAAAAAAAGACATAAATAGCGTACATGCACCCACACACGCGCGCATACATCATCACTAGCCTGTGATCACAGGGCTACATCTTACATTGGCGCCGAAAACACAAAGGTCCAACTATAGTACAAAGGTCCTAGTAGCGATCACGGTACTAAAATCTTTTGCACCTGCAAGCATCCAGAGTTCAGATTCCTCATGTGCCAGTAGAAAGGTTCTGTCCACTCTGGGGGTGACCCCATTGAATACCACATCATTCCTTACTTTCCAAAGGGTTCAGGCCCCTAAAACCACCAAGGTGTTAAAACCATCCCACACACCGTTACTCATTCGAACATTTGCTTGTTGCCACATTAAGCAGAATTTATTACCGTTCATTTGGGGTGTGTGACATCTGGAATCCAAAAAAAAAAAAAAAAAAAAAAAACACTCCATAACTGATGCCAAAACTGCCTAGCGAAGACACAAGCTGAGAGTAGATGGTTATTTGTCGAGGCAGTGCAGTAGATGGGGAAGGCCATGGTGTGCCAACCTGTCCGCTATCCAGCAACGGTTGTGGGCCACAAGCCATAGGAAAAACTTGCATTTCCTTGGAGCCCAGCTTTCCCAGATTAGCTTATATGGAGCAAAATAAGTGGACCCATTGAAGAAGCCCTCTTAGGCTGATTTGGTGGACAACTTGCCTGAGGCCTCAAAGCGCCATTTATGAACATCTATCTGGCTGTAACACCATGTGTGCAAGATTTGGTGATTCACTGTAGTCGATTCACTACGGGAGGCTGAGCCTCTACCGAGCGCTAGAAGCACTCAGTAAAGGCTTAATAGCGCTCGGTGGAGGCGCTACCGAGGGGCGCGCGGTACTAGCCCCTCGGTGAAACTTTAAACGGGGAAAGGAATGTACCGAAGGCGTTATTAACGGCGCCCTCGATACGGCCTCTCCCGAGGGCTCATTCCCCTCGCTAAACTCGGCCCGACATCGGCCCGGCGTTTGCCACCGTCGACGCCAACCGGCGAGAGCCCCCCTCCCCCATCTCGCCAAAGGTAGGTACTTCACCGAGGGCTATGTTAACCTCGCCCTCGGTGAAGTTTAATTTTAAAAAAACCTGGACACCATCTCTACCGAGGGTGGGATCAACCAAACGCTTGATAGAGCTATGGTCGTTTCACTGAGGGCCAAGGCCGCGCTCAGTGAATAGACCATAGTTACACCGAAAGTCTTTGTTTTTTTACCAGCAGCGGCCATCGGTATACCGGGAATATTGGGATCTCAAGCCCCATATTCGAACATTTACCAAGTGCTACCCTCGGTGAAGTGACAATTTTTTTTTTTCAATTTTTCCATTCCTCCTTTACAAATATAATCCCATAGGTCACATATCACATATATTTGACATCCATGCACTAATACAACTCAATTATCACATATATATCACATACATGATCGAAACATAGATTAATTAGTCCAATATCCCAAGACAAGTCTAGTTACACCGATACAACTCATAGTCATCAAATTTCAATGTACTCAACAAAACCAACAACAAAACCTAGAGCCTAATGGGTTAACTCGCTGGTGGAGCTTGCACCCGGCAATGGGTGGTCCAAATTAGCAATGTACTCAGCATAGGAAGCATCTGCAGCTGCTCTCGTGCGAAACTTCTTGTGGTTGTCACCTGGAAAACCACTCACCTGCTCATTGCATTTTGCCCAGCTATCATAGACTCCAGGAACCTCTCACGGTATACAACATACCAAGCCATAGCCTTAAAAAAGTAGAAGCAAATGTTAGTCATGGTTTGATAACAAACATGAGGTAATATAGATGGGGCCTCAGCATAAGATAGTGTAGCCTTATGCTAAAAAGAGCATGCAGCCCCGAACCTCCCCCTTGATGCTCTCTGAACATGAACAAGTGAGGATCATGGAGAAAGTTCGAAGCTCCATGTTCTTTCGTTGAGCTTGGCGGCATAAGCTTTGCATCACAGGCCAAGTCTAAAATGAGATAGGAGAACAACAAAAATGAGAATACATAAGAGCAAAGCTTCCATAGGTGGCAAGAAAAGGAGGTAGCCTTAGTTTTTCAGGAAGGTTTGTATCATAGGTCGCTAAAAAAGAACATGCCACTCCGCACCTCCCCTTGATGCTCTCGGACCATGAACAAACGAGGATCATGGAGAAAGTGCGGAGCAGCATGTTCTTTCTATTGAGCAGCGGCAAAAACTTTGCATCATAGGCCACCATTGCATAAAGGGACTCAAGTCATAAAATGTAAGCATTCCAGAACAAATTGTCAAAAATAAGGCCTCAGCTTTTCAGGAAGGTTTGTATCATAGGCTGCTAAAAAGAACATACCACTCCTCACTTCTCCTTGATGCTCTCTGAACACGAACAAGTGAGGATCATGGAGAAAGTGAGGAGCAAAGTATGTTCTTTTTCGTTGAGCAATGGCAAAAGCTTTACATCATAGGCCACCATTGCATAAAGGGACTCGATCATAGGTGCACATTGATCATCCTTGCTTCCAAAGCAATTGCATGGTAGCCATGGAACCGTGGCTCAGTCCATCCCCGGCTATGAGGGAGGCACCGAATTGACTCCATCATTTGCGTGGGAATGGACGTGAGCCACGGTTTGATGACCACCATGAGGTAATAAAGATAATGCGGCTCGATTCATGGCACTAACATCACAGTCATAAAATGTAAGCATTTGAGAACCAATTGCATCATAGGCCGCAATTGCATTCCGTAACCGATATATAAGCATAGCCTTAGAATTAAATGCCCTTTTCTTTAATATTTGAACTTAGAGCATAAGGAACTTGGAGCATAAGGACCAATAGTTAACAGAGTTCATGGCTGCCATGAAACCATGTGACACATCCAGCCTAGCCATCAGGTCAACAGAGGTTGACAACGGTTGCTAGGCATGGATGTATCACATGGTTCTATGACAGGCATGAGAACATAAACAGGTCCTAGGCATGTAAGTCTCACTGGGCATTGTAAAGCATCATAGGCATAAAAGGTCAAAATTTCGACCACAACCATCACGACCACAACCATCACGACTACTCCACCATCACGACCACAACCATCATGACCACTCCACCATCACGACAACTCCACCATCACGGCCTCACCTTTACGTCGGGGCTAAAATAGATGGGAATCCGCACCTTCCGCAGACGAAGGGATGAGTGGGACGGTGGACGACCCGGGGTGTGGGGGGGGGTTGCGCCGTGCGTGGTGCTCCTCCTCGTTGCCTTCTTACAGGCCGGATCGGGGGTGATCGCGGGCCTTCCTTCTCCACCTCTTCCTCTTCCCCTCCTCCTTCCTCTTCCCCTCCTTCCCTACTCCACCCTCCTCCTCCCCCTTCCCGCTAGCCGGGGGCCGGTGGCGAGATCCGGCCGGGGCCGGATATTCTTGGCGAGCGAAGGGAGGGGCGGCGGGCGGGCGCGAGCGAAGCGCGGGGGTGGTAGGTGGCGGCCAGAAGATTGACGGCGGGAGGTGGCCGAGCCGGCAGGACGGCGAGACAACGACCGGGCGGCGAAGGGGAGGGAAGGCGCGGGCGGGGGCGGGCGGGTGCGCGGGAGGGCGAGGTGGCGGCCGGACAAGATTGACGGCGGGGAGGTGGCCGAAGCGCATGGACGGGCAGGCGACGGCGCCGGCGGTGCAAATCCGGGCGAGGAAGGCGCAGCGGGGCGGGGCGCGGGCGGTGGCGCGAGCGAGCATAGGCGGGCATGGGTGGCGGCCGGCAAGATTGACGGCGGGGAGGTGGCCGAGCACACGGACGGCGAGGACGGCGTCCGGGCGGGCAGACGGCGAGGAAGGCGCGGGCGGGGGCACGACCTGATTGACGCCGGCGGTAGCTCGGGGCGCCGGGTCCGAGTGAGTGAGTGTGTGTGTGTGAGTGGATAAGATGCAAGTGGGGGATGGATAAGATACGATCAGATAAGTACCGCCCTCCCTGGCCCTCCCGGGTTAGGGATTTTACCGAGGGCTGTCTCGTGAGGCCACTTTCGCATCGAGGCGGTTTCGGCAGGGCTCTCGGTAGATGATGTCTTACCGAGAGCACGAACACCGCCCTCGGTGAATTTATCTTTTTTTGAATTTTGGATCCAAATTTTTTTTTGTGTGTGGTTTGTACAATGTCTCATAGCTCATGTTCAATTTTGAGAATTTTTCAAAATTATTTAGTATATATTTTGATTTTATTTCTTCTAATTGATTTTTTTCTTCTATCGCCCAAATTTGAGTAGGAAACCATTCGAATAGAGGGGAGACATGAACAAAAAAATTATATTCATATTCGTGAGTGCAATGTGAGGCCTCATCGAGGTAGACCCAAAACTTTGAATATCTCGATTAACGGAACATGATCATTCACTTTCGCGGGTGAATAGTTTTTAAATTATATAAAATGCAAATGAAGTTCAAAAATTGTGAAACTTGTTGATTTGTCATGAAATCATATGTGGAGACTATGCAAAAAATTTGGGAAGGTTTCGTTGACGTTGGTTTCAACGATGGTTGAAACTCGGGACATATAACACATGTGATGATAGAACTTAGGTGGAGTTGTCCCGGGTTTTGGCCATCCCGAACCAACGTTAACTAAACATTCCCGCATTTTTGCATAGTCTCCACATATGATTTCACGACAACTCAACAAGTTTCATGATTTTTCAAATTCGTTTTTTGCATTTTATATAATTTAAAAACTATTCACCCGCTGAGTGAATGGTCATGTTCCGTGAACAAGATGTTCAAAATTTTGGGACTATCCTTGAATTAGGCCTCACATTGCACTCAAGAATATGAATACCATTTTTCCTTTCATGTTTCCCCTATATTCGAATGTCTTACGATTCAAATTTGGCTTATAAAGAAAAATTCGATTAAAAGCAATACAATCAAAATACATAGTAAATTATTTTTTAAAAATGTCAAAATTAGATATGAACTAATAGGCAATGTATGAAAGACACACAAAAATTTGACTCCAAATTCGAAAAAAAGAATTTTTTTACCGAGAGCATAAGGTATCGCCTCGGGGAAAACACCTTTACCTAGGGCCCTTCGATAAAGCCCCCGGTACAATCCTCAGTAACTTTTTGAATTTCAACATTTGATTTGCAAATTTGATGGTAAAATTTGAAAAAGGTTTTACCGTGGGCGGCGTTGAAGGCTCGAAAAGGCCCTATCTCCCGACATTCCACCTTCTTCCCCAATCCCTCGCTCTCTCGACACTTCACCTTCTTACGCCCATCGCCACCAGGCGCCGCCGGCCGCCACCGCCGGCGCCCACCAAGAAGCTGCCACCATCGCCCACATCGGCCACACCCACCACCGCCCGCCGCCACTCCCCCAACCACCACCAACCCCAACCCCTACGCCCGCCGCCACCCCCCACCAACGCCCGCCACCACGCCCGCCGCCACCGCGCTCGCCGGCCTCGCGACCCGCCCGGCCGCGCAGCGAGCACCCCCACCACCGCCCGCCGCCGTCGCCCACAGCCAGCACACACCCACCAACACCCGCCACCACGCCCGCCAACAGCCAACAAGCACCCCCACCAACGCCGGCCTCCACCCCCGCCAACGTCGGCCGCTCTCACCAACGCCGCCACCCTCACCAACGTCAATCTGCGTTAAGGTATACATTGCTATAATTTTTTCTTTAACTTACATTGCTATGATTTCTCAAAAATAATATGTGTGGTAGTATATAATTATACTATATATTTCTATTAAGTTACAAAAAAATTGAAACAAATTTCTATATATTTCTAGATGGTCGGACGTAATCTTCCGACTCGAAGTCGAGGTTTACGTGGCCATCTAACGACCGGGGATTTGACCCCGATCCAAGATCTCTGCCCACCATAGCGGAAAATATTCCAATAATAGTAAGGTTAATTTGTCAAACATATTTGTATATGTATATTTACCATTTATATGAATTTTAAATGTATTGCGGCCAATTGACCAAATCACTTGGCTGAAACACTCTCTCTCGTACTTTGGTGTTCAAGAAGTGGTCGTCCAACACTCACATCATCTTCATAGTGAATTAGGACAACAAATCCAATGTCAAATTAGTTTTTCCATCGCCCCAAGAAGGAGAGGTAGAAACCAATAAACATCTCGGAGGTTGGAACAAAGTCGCTGCGAGCCAACCGTCGGTTACACAAAAATATGCTATCGTGTGATGTGTAAGGAAGCTTCAAGAACATGGGTACACTCTGCCTACATTCTCCTTTTTGTTGATGACAGCTAAAAGTAGGAACATGCTTAATGATGTTGCGGGATTTCTTTGCAAACCAGGCTCGGAGGAACCAAAATGATGTGGTAATCTTGATATATTATTTTTTTGAGTATATCTCGATATGTTAAATTATCACCTAGCTTATACCTAGAATTGATGTGGTACTCTAGAGATGTTCTCATATTTTTTTCCAATAATTACAGGTTCAACTATATGACTTAACCTACACTGGTTGTAGTTATTCATCCATTCTTACCCGCACAATGTCTCAATTGGGTTATGTTTGGAAATGGGCTAATCCAATACCAACGCCAAGACTCTCGATGGATATCGGGCAAAGGTGGTTGCCCGTAAGATTGGAGACCCAATGACATGTCCAGTAGCGGTTAACCGTCGTCAGTGAGACCATGTCGTCAGTAGTTGTGAAGCCGAAGGAGGATGTATTAGTGAGAACGTTGGTCTACATTTTGGAGATCTGTGCATTGCAGATCGGTGACCTACACTTCACTCATTTTTGGCAAGAAGACCGGCAGCAGTGAACTTGTAGTGAAGTTGTAGTACAACTTGTAGCTGGATGTGACTTGTTTTAAATTATGCACTTTTTAAATTATGCAAGTTTGTATGAATGTGATATATGTGTGACTTGTTTTAAATTATGCAAGTTTTTAATTAGGCAAGTTTGTATGTATGTGACATATATGTGACTTATTTTTAAATTGTGTTTGGCTGGGTGGAATGAGAAATCAGAGAAAAAAAAATAAGGTCATTATACCGAGTGCCACCGCATTGGCACTCGGTAGAGTGATTTCATATTCTACCGAGCACCAACAACTGCGCTCGGTAGAGTTGGACGGCAGCCGGCGCCGCCGACGATGCCGTGACGCTGGAGGCGTCAACTCCACCGAGGAGGCTCTTTGTGGAGAGGTGGTGCTCTTCGGTGGAGGCATACACTACCGAGGGGCCAAGCTACCGAGGGTTGGGCTCTCGGTAGAGTTGCTTCTACCGAGAGCTATCTTTCTCGAAGAGTTGGTGTCGGTAGAGGGTGACTCCACCGAGCGCCGCCGCAGGCGCTCGGTGGAGGCCGTCTATCTTGCGGTAGTGATTTCTTACACTTATTAATCAAGCAAATATTTGTAGAATCTTTCAGCTCCAAAGATGAGGGAAAATAATTATTGGTTTTTCTATGGGGAGAAACACGAATGAAACAAATCGAATCAGTGCATTTTCCACTTAACGGTGGCAATGGTGGGTAATTTCTCCCAACTCCATAAAACTTGAAGTTGGTAGATCACCCTGAGCCACTCCATGAAATCCATGGATTTCAGGCATGGTCCACCAATTTTTTTGGAGCAGATCCACGATGGAGTTCCGGAGCCGAGACCGTTTATTTGGAAAAAAACTTCGGAGCAGAGTTAGATTTTAAGATCTAGAGCTACATGGAGCTGTGCCAAACACGCTCTTAGTGTCTGCATTTTTGTTCAACTTCTTTTTTTCACTCTACCACCAATTTGAAAACGGAGCATCTTCATCCTAAAGCAGGTGGATCTGTTTGCCATATATGTGGCCTAGCTCTAGCTCTAGAAAATGTTTGGTGCATGTTTTTTTGTTTATAGCATACGTGAGTGATTGTTTTTTTTGGCCAATTGAAATATGATGTAGAATAGTATAATTCCAAGGAATGAAGGTTTTGTAAAAGGCTGGGGATGATTGGTTGATCCTTTAGTTGAACTAGGAGTATACCCGTGCGTTGCCGCAAGATTCTCTTAATTAAACATATTTTTTCTTATATACGTAGCATTACTATATCTTTTTTTTGTATACTATGGATACATATATAAGAATTTGACTGCAAGTTATTTTAATGGATTAGATCTGATAAAACATCATTATAGAATATGTGATTACATTCTAGAGGAATAGGTTATGAAACAAATACCGTATGTAGATAACTTATATATTAATAGATTAAAGATTTGAAATTATTTCACATAATAGAAATGAGGGATGACGTGTACATTTTTTTTGTAATTGATAATAAGATGATGACATGGACTTAGTGGGTAATGATATGGACACTTTGCATGAAAAGATAGAACATCTAGTGGTTCACTTAGTGGGGGATGACATGGACACGTTGCATGTTTTGAGAATTCGCCTAGTGGGGTTTATTCTTATGAAAGTTATAGATGTTGGACCTTTCAAATATGACAAGTGAAATATACATTATCCCATGGGTTTTTGTTCAAAACTTTTAGACCAATATGACTATTAGGGAAGTCATGGAGCTAAGTATTGATTTAGTACTCTCTCCATCTCAAAGTTAGATTGAGTTTTCTAAGTATAATTAGACATAACGCACATCTAGATGCATAACAGAAGTTATATGTCCTAAAAAAAAAAGAAAAGACTTAAAATTTGAAACGAGGTGAGAACAAATTTTAGTATTCTTTTTGGTCATTGTGAAAATATGGTAAGAAAACAGAAGGGCAAGAATGCACAACTTTGTACCCCATGCTATGAATAGGCAAAGCAATTAATTATTTACCTCATTTTGATGTCTATATAATGATAGAATTATGTTTCGAGTCGGACTCTTTTTGTATTTGTTTAGTCTATTGTAACAAGGAGACGACTGATCCCCTTGGCTACAAGGAATGGAACCAGATATTTATTCCTCTATATTAAAAAGCAAATAGGCAAAAAAAAATTATATACAACCACCAAGGACATGGTTCTGGTCACCAAATCTTTCGACCAAAAAAGGATGAACCACTATCCATTTATAGGCTAGCCTCGTCAATCATTTTCACTACTATAAAAGTGAACTTCTGTTACAGTAAAAAAACAATTTTAGAGGCAACAACAGCATTCCACCACTCATCAACAGTCTATGAAAATCATGAAACTACACATCTTTCACAACTTGTAAATATATATGCTATTTTTAGCTGCAGTCTGTAACACCAACCATCCCTACAAATTAACTTTGCAGCAGCCGTTCATGTTATAACCCTCATCTAAGGCAACTTAATCAAAGACAACCCCCCCCCCCCCCCCCCCCACCCCACCCCACCCCTTCTCTTGAAGGCAGAACCGTAGGAGATGCCCAAAAAGGAAAATAGGAAGCTTGAAGAGCAAACCTTAAATAACATATCTAAAAGGAATGTATCACTTTTTGAATTTTTGGAGGAGTTGACTCTAGATGGTAAAAATATGCTTAATTATGTTTTTAGTTTGCAACATTCTCTTCACGCATAGTGGTGTGACCATTAGACATGAAAGGACTGGAGGCGCTTGAGTAGGTGCACAAGAAAAACTCCCATTATTCAGAGTCTACTATTTCTCTAAGAATGGGAATTATGTTTGAGCGAGACAGGGAGAGCGAGAGTCAAAATATTATTTTTGTGGAGTTCTAAGAAATATGAATTATTGTCGCGATATTATTTTCTTCCAAATTGTTTGTTTATTTTTAGATATGTTAATGTTTTGTTAATTGTTGCCTTGATTAGGATTTTTTTTTTTTTATCAAGCTAGATAGAATATTGGCGTCAGGTGGTTCGACACTTCGATTTTAAATTTAGTAGACGAAGAGCTTTTGCACAACTTAAAGGGCCCATGGGACCAAAATCGACTGTATAAATCTATTTTGACCATGGATAAAATTATTTTATGTAATACATAATACTATAAGATAAAACTTAATTTTTATGAACATTTTTTAATCCATCTCTTCCTTAAGCTACATATAAGTTGGAAAGCACGCCTCATGAGAGATAGGGGCACTCGTATCTGTAGACTATACGTAGAGTCTAAGAGTATTTATTACTTTAAAGTTATCTTTAGACTTTATGATAGAGTGTGCATTGCATTGTGAGTGCCCTGATGGTGTGATGGTGGAAAGAGTCACGCAGCGTGTGATTTTTTTTGTTGAGACGCCAAAGCTATCGACAGCGACGCGCGCGTGTGTGTTCCCCGCTTGCAGGAGTCTATAGGATAATAGGATTCAGCTAGCAGGATTCTTTGATTTGGCCCGCAACCACAGGTGCTAAACAATACGCTATCGCCAATGCTGGGAGACTTGTTCTGCCATGAGTATTCTAGTGAGGAAGGATTATCCACAAGATAGCAGAATTAACTAATAATTAATCTATGTGATGATTACCTCTATGGAAGTAATACTCTCAGTGACGCATGCATGGATCGGAAGGACAGGAAGACGTACTGCTAGTAGCTGTCCTAGCTAGTTAGTGCAGTGCTTTAGGCGTGGCTGCTAATTAATAAAGTTGATCGAGGACGGAATTGTCCTCCATTCATTCTCCATGGCAACGAGATTTTGACTTGGACTCACGAGTAGACTACACGAGTAGACTACTCTAAGTGGAGAAGGCACCAGTCAAGTGGCCAAGGTTCATTATTAGTTCAACTTTCTCGCGTTCATGCTTCCATTATTCATGGATGACGTCTCTTATTTCAAGCGTTTGATGGGGATTGCTAAATGTATATCTCTTGGGAGATACGGAGTCTAATACATTCCGTGCAGATCTTCCTACAGTGTTGCTTGGTAGTGCGTCTGCAATGGTGTTCAAATAGCTAGTTTATAAGTAATTCTATTGGTTATCGAGATCTTTTTGCAAATAGCTAGCTAGATGAAACATGAAAACAATAAAAAAAAGTAACAATACAATTGGCTATCAAGGAGAAAGATCAAATAGCTAATGACTTTTAAATAGATAGTCTATCACAATCTCACAGGAATATTTCTCTCACATACCTCTCCATTTGTAGTGTTTATTTTTTTATGTCTCATCTAGCTAGCTAGCGATTTGTAAAAAGGTCTTGAGAGCCAATATATTTTTTTATATACTAACTATTTAAGTACTATTGCGGACACCCGTACGACCTATATGTACGAATTCTTCTACGCTACTGTGGAGGATGCTAGGGCTCCACGTACTACCCTAACCACTTGGCTCCGTGATTATTGCGCCCAGCAACAGCGACTGACTTTGAATGAAACGTCGTAAGCGGACACGTGGCATAGATATTGGCGGTCCTTGTCTTGAGTTCGATTAGAGATACGCCAGCTACCATCCATCCCGTCCGGTGCACCTGCACCGGCCAGCTACTGAATCTAAATCGCTAAACACAAGTCTATGATTACATTAATTTCATGCATGGGACAAGTACATCTGCATTTATTTATATAATACTATTGTCTAAAAAATGATATATATACTATTGACTAAGTTTCTATCGAATAATGGTCACATTTATGGATTTACATTTATTTTATTATCAAATACATTTACCCGTTTTGCATTAAGAGAAAGGCCGAAAGAAGGCCAAGTTTCAAGATATCCTAGACGCCCCGTGGCGAGGTGCCGGTGAGCGAAGAGGCGAAACACTAACGTAAGGCACCGCTACAACGGTGGAGCTCGAAAGTGTCGTACTAAACTTAAAACATTCTTGCGCGACGACCGGACGGCGGCGACCAACGGCTCACGGTGGAGGTGCGCCGCCGGGCGGTGGCGGGACGCGAGCACATCCACAACGCCGCGCCTTGGCCGCGAACGTTGCTCTTGAAGTGGCTACGGAACCTTTCCACGAGGGTGTTGTCCGGAACCTCCGCGTTGGCGCCATCCGCTTGCCCTCCCATCTAGCGAGCATGATGCGGCGAGCCCGCATTTCCGCCTGGGATCCCGGAGTGACCTGCTGGAGGCGCTTCGGCCGGCGCCGCGGTCGGGGTTGTCGCAGCTCGTGACGGAGCTCTCCTTGGTGCTGCAGATGGAGGAGCTGCGCACATCATGCCCCGGCCGATGCCGATGTCGCGCTTCTTCTTCTTCTGGTGACGCCGACCACGCCATTGTTGCTCGCTTGTCGCCGTTGCTGCTGTTGTGAGCTTCTGTTGCTCGGGGTGGTGGTGGTGAATGAGCTCTGTTGAACTTGCTGGAGGTGGAAGACGACTAGTAGAATCCCATGGACCCTGGCGATCCACAACGGCGACGGCGGCGACGACCGAGACGGCTTCTTCCTCTCAGCTCCTCCATTCATCTTCTTGGCAGTGACGGTGGCGGTGGCGGCGGCAACAGAAGTCATCGTGGCATCCATTGGAAGACAAGGAGACATGATCTATGTATGTAGCTAGCTAGCCGTTCTCCGGGCACCCTTCTTCATGTAAATTCTAATCCTTTTCTGAAACAAAACTTTGTTGAGAGAGGCAAAAGGGCTGGAAGGAAGTATGGAACAAAGGCACTTAGGTGGTCACTTTAGGCTACAACTGCGCTGCTCCATGATTAGTATAGTACTAGTCCATCAACCCATGCTCTCGCACGTGTCGAGAATCTTATAAGAGATATAAGTTTTATTTTTATTTAATGTCTTAGATAAATAAATTACTTATATTAAATTATATATTTTCCCCTTTGTTTATTTTCTAATACAATATGCATAATAGATACATTGTATTGTCTATTTATTGTTGATAAGCTTATCAATTACTGATCTATTTGCTTTTCAATCTATATCTTATGATATCATAAGGACTTTATCGATTGCTACATAAGGACTATATCAAATTTGATTTTTGTTATTGGCCTTATCGATTGCTACATAAGGACTTTAGTTCATAGAGACTACACTCTCTTAATTAACACATTGGCCTAAATAGTCACTTCAAACCTACGCTACGCTGCTTAAGATCAGTTTAGAGCTTGATGGTAGATTAGGATGGGTAGTAGTGCTAACCTCAAGAGCATATTAAACTTAAGCCTTATAATGATATTTCACCTAAGAATCTCATAGAACATGAAGATATAGCCACTTGTATAGTGTGCATTATTACCCTCCCCACTTGTCAATGTTTCAATTTTGTTGCCAAAGATCGAGTCATTTATGCAATAATGGTAATGATATTAGTAAAGATATGACAAATGTTTTAGTTGAAGTGTATAAATTATCTAAAGTAATAACTTATATAAATTATATGTCATAGTTATTAAATATTTTAAATATTTTGTTAATATCATTAACAGGCGGTAAAAAATTTCATGATTGCTGAATTGTAACATATCTATTTATTCTTCATGTATTTAACCTGCATGATGGCACGATATGTATATTTGCTTTAATCAAACTTTAATATATTGCCATTAGTATAAATGGATAATGTATTATGGTTATTCATTTTTTAAAAAAATTTAGATGTAGATTTAGGAGGTTATTTTAGTTCTTTTAATAATGTTATAAGTGATACTTTAGATGCAAATCTAGGTGGTTACATATGTTATGTATCCAATAAAGATTCATGGGTTACCTTATGTTGAATTACACATTCATAGAGGTGCCTAATTATTTCAAAAATAGCATATATCCTATGGTTATCATTAACAATGTTGATGGATGCTTCCGAGTTTTGTCAGAATCTCGAGAATTTTTTTCTAGTGAACCTCATAAGTGATGACATGATTTAGTTTTTGCGTACCATAATACATATATAGTGGAAACATAATCTTATGTTGTATATGCTGTTATTCCATACTTTTGTGTGCCATCATGATTCTATACTTTCAATTCAAATTTTAATTTGTATGCTGCAATTATTTTTAGTTCGCTTGTTAAGTTGCAATTTTAATTTGTATGCTGCAATTATTTTTAGCTCAATTGAGTGCTAGTGCTTATTATATTTTCTTTTTACAATTTCATTTTAAATTTTATTAAAAACAAACTTTAGGCCCTATGTTAATTAGTCTCTTGGTTCTTATAATTGTATTAATAGACGTTTCACCTTGCACCATGATAGTATCACATAATTGTATTTGTAATAGCACGGTTTTACAAAATATGGCATCCTTAAAATTGAATTATGAATATTGATAAGACATTATATTTAGGAAAATTTTATAAAGCTTTTTTTAGAATAACATCTTATGAAACCTATTATATATCACTTAAGTATTAATATTGATATATTAAACTTGATAAACTATTAAAGTAAATATTTATCTTATTAGTTTACATGGTCTGTAGGGTGAAACATATATACTAATTCTTACTTTTTAGTTTAATTGGTGTATAATTGTGTAGTTTAGAACATACATCACATACTTTATGGATATTACATTATTTTTCTTGATGGATTGTTTTAGTATTTATATGTAGATTCTAGACTTTTTTTTGTCTTTTAGTCCTAGGATGGTTGTGGTGAGTAGTTTAGGTACAAATTGAGTGGAAATATATTTTATTACAGAATTGCATATATGGGTAATTTAAGTGCAGTCACGTGGGTCAGTTTGCATCATCTTTCCTAATACACCATAAGTGGTCCATAAAAAGTATTATTGGTTAATGTCAGATGTGTGTAAGTTACATGCAAGGTTAGGAAGTTATTTTGAATTCTTTCATGAAGAACTGGGTAACATAATGGAGAATCAAATTTAGTGCATTATTTTAGTTTATTTATTATAACGACAAAGGTGGATTGTTTAGTTGCAAATTGGAGGTTTACTCTATATTTTTTTTCATATATAATGATAGATGTAAATTTTTATTACAAAGCAAAAAGATCCCATGCCTATTATTGAGGATGATGATTGAGTCAACCAAATGAAAGACCAAATATTTTGATTAATGCTAGAGTTTATAATTTTTTTCCTAATATTCCTAGTTAAAATTAACATGGAGTTTCCGCCAATTTTTAGTTAATTGAAATATTTTATGTTGTTATATATTAGTTTTGCAAATTTTACTTGAGTAAAATATGGATTTTGTTTTGCAAATTTATGTTCCTCCACTAAAATGTTTTTGGATTATACATGCGTCATTAAATAACATATAACAATTTAATTTAAATATGATTTCCTCATCGGAAGGAAAGTATTTTAGAAGAATTTATTTTAATGCAATAAACTCTAAACAAAATATATGAATATAAATGGAGATTAATTAGCATTCTTAGCTCTTCCTTCGATGCACTTTTTCAGATAGGTCGTCTCATGTTATCGTCTATTTTCCTCATTCAATCCTATTAAAAACATGGGATATCTTTGTTCTATACTTTAATTTCAATATGGGGTCTAAACTGTGAAGAAGAGATTGGCGGGGGTGCATCATATTATGAGCGAGCAAGAGCATACCTGTAGCTTAGCAGTGACATGTCACTTTTCTATGGTAACAATGTAGATCGCTGTCAGCCGAAGGTCGTGCCTGCAGGAAGAGCACCATATCTGCAGCTCCACCCGTGCCTTCACGACATAGGACGCCAAGTTTGCTGCAGGATGTCTTTTAGATCTCAAGTTGGTGGTTTGTATATAAAACCGGTATGCGCAAACTCAAATACATAGGAGATCGAATAGGAAACCAAAGAACTACTACTACAAAGAAGCTCACCTAATTAAGCTATCAATCATGCCAAGAAACGGCAAGACTGATATGTCAAGAATGGCAAGGCGTTATCACACTGCAGGATTGAAAGGTCGATGTAGTTTCCTGATTCATGACCCTCCGTTATATGGCCATCGCCTCCATCCCTTCGTAGCATCAAGCTAGCTACATGCAGAGGAGGCCATAATAATTAACTATACCTGAATAAATCATTGTGTCATACCGTGACTGGATCCTATCGTGTGATATCCAAAGTACTACAGCAAGCACGCAAGGACGCAGCAGCAGGCGCCACAGGTAGTGCCGGCGATCCGCTCCTGCTCTTTGCGCCGTGAGGTACCGTGGCCATCCACACCATCTCCTAGTCTCGATGCGGCTTGGCGCGCGGCGCGCTGCAGGCCGGCGGCTGCAGCGGCGTTTGCCTAATAATAACACCATGAGATTAGATGGGTTGGTAATTTATTTTTATTTTTAATTAGAGTTAGATGTATTATGCGTGAGCGCTAGTTTTTAATAATACCATGTTATATTTAAATAATGGCAAGTGGGTAATTATTTTATAAAAGCAGAATAGATCTGACCGCTATCAATAGGAATGGCCATCGAGTTGATGGCCAGATCTCTCTGATTATTGTGAGAATTTCTAAGATTTATCTTTTTTTATAGCATGTCTGGTGGGAATTAACGTGGAAGCTCCGTTGGAACCTCCAATTAGTAATAGTAAGATAAGATTAGAGCCCCTAATGGTGCCCTTTTATTTCGTAGTGGCGGGTGTGGCGGCTGGTGGAGGCGAATGAAAAGACACGCCCACAAATGCCAAGGAGGAAAGCCTGGAACAGGGCTTTGCTCGCTGTGTGTGTGTGATGGCATTGGCATGGGCAGCCTGCAATCATGCCCCCAATCCTGATGGGTTATTCCTGACCCCCGGGCCATGTGATGTGAGCCTGTTCCTGTATCTTTTATTCACAATCTAGTGGTGGGGGGAAATTTAAAATTAAAGAAGCAAAAAAAGTTTAGAAGAGGGGTTAAGAACAAATAAAGAAGGAAACAAAGAATATGTTCTTTGAAAAAGAGTATTGTATATATGATGATGTTGAATATTCAGCTGAATCCTTTGAGGATCAAATTGTTTCTTGCTGTCCATAGGCATATGTCCAACACGTTAGGATGATTCTATCCTACATACTCCGCTTGTCCAGAGAATCGTGGCCGTAGGTGATGAAAGGCTAATCGCATGCATGTAAATGGCCTCAAAAGCCCTGCGAGTAGACTACGCCACATCAAGGAAGACCCAAACGGCTAATAACGCCCTCGAGAAGACTTGGGCGTGCGTGAGAGAGCTTTCGCGGTTGATCCGGTCTGGATTAGCGCCATCATTACCGTTGCGTCTGTGCCGTGGCTGCCAGTCCATGATTGCCCCCAGGCCTGTTGCATTCCATTGGCGCGGTTTTCGTGCCCTTGACGCTTGCATGAGGGCTTGCAACCTCAGAATAACAACGAAGTCACCGGTACACATCGAAGTAATTTGTGACAAAGTAAGTAGCTCATACATTCATTTGTATTCTCTAACTTTAGTGAGGATCGCAACGCATATTTGAGATTCTATATATATGAAGGTTCAAACTAAAGAAACTTGAAATTAGATTTTAGATATTTTTGAGTGTAACAGGGCATTTCTCCATCTTGAGCTCATTTGAAATAAAATAGAATAAAGTAAATGAATTTCGAAAACATTAATCTTAAAATATATTTTCTTGGGTTCAAAATGATTTCACTTCTTTGAGTAGTATAACGTAAATGGCATATCTCTTTGAGTACTATAACGTAACATTGATTTTATGTCATTTCTCAATATCACGTACTTTTGTAAACAAATAAATTTGAAAATCGAAAAACAATTCAAAAAAAAAAATGCGGTTGTTGGGCAATAAAGTATTTTAAATAAAAAAAGTCATCCACTACGAAGTTTCTAATCTCTTCTAGCTATTACATTACAAATTATTAGTTCTGGGTTTTCTAGACACATAATTTTTATTGCATATTTGGATATACACTATCACTATTTTTTTTGAAACAAATCTATACTATCACTATGTCTAGATGTGCATAGTAAAACTAATTATATAGAAATGCCAAAAGAATCTTACAATTTGGAATGAAGTACAACATATATATACATGCTTCGTCGTGCACTCCATGATTATTAGTCTTCATGCCTCTTTTGAGACATCAAAATCATAAGATCATACATGGTCTCATCATGGAACACGCTTGGTTGATCACTGCTGCTCGATTAGGTAGCTAGGTACCTATAACTCATACGCACTACATATGCAAATGCACAGGTTTAAAGTCCTAGAGATATTATTTTGCATATGATTGTCGTTTCTTTTGATACCATTGGTCGTTGCAGTCAAAGCCGTCGGTATATGTAGATACGTTTATTTTTGGAAGAACGAAAAGGCATATACGTTTTGTTGTTCAATTGACACGCAATCAAATCACTCTGCTGCCCAGTTCGGCCGTCAGCACCGTTTGTTCTCTTTTTATTTATTTTTTTGGTTTTTTTTAAACACGGCAATCGGACTTGTCCATAAACATGCAAATATGCTTAAATTTGCGTGTTAGCTCTTAGCTGAGTTTGAGCAAATCCACAATAAACCATGGAGAGGACATGGAAGACAGGGGGTGAGTTTTGCACATTTTCCGAAGCTGACCATGCTGGACGATTGGGCGGTCGAGCCGTGCAGTTTTCATGTTACGCCAACACGACTACACGAGCCATTTGGGAATAGGCCCAGTAATTGGCTCTCAAATATAGCGGTAGTAAGGATTGGGCTTGCTTAGTTTTAAGCATAATACCCATGGGCCAGTAACGCATTGATCAAAGGCATTGAGGCCCACCAAATAAGATGATGTGTATCAAGAAATGGGCCCGTTTCTTTTCAGCCCGTGGTCGGAACCAGCCTAAAAAATCTGAGGTTACACTGACTGACAGTTGGGCCTTCCATGAAGTCAACGGGTCACCGACAGGTGGGCTTCTTCGACATCTATTCCTTCTTGTTGCTTCTTATGTGAGGGTAAAGGAGACACTGAAATCCATCTTGTTTATATTGCCCATCTACGCAAGAGAACTTGCAGCTTCTCCTAGTGACGTCGTGTTCTCTGGCATTCAACGTTTAGTATGAGCTTTTATCAACGAAATGCCTCCTGCACGTGCATCATTCTCCCATACTACTTAAAACACTACTAGGAGAACTTCACAAGTTTTGTAAAGAAAAGTAGCGTAAGCGCAGGACTCCAACTTATAGCATGTGGATTAATCATGTAGCAAGATAAATATAGCTAGATGAAACGGGATTTATAGTACCGCTCACTGCTCAGATGAACTGCATCTAGCTGCTGCTCTGTCGCGCTTTCAGTGTACATGCGTGCAAGCAATCGCAGAACCAGTGTGTGTTCTATCCAATCGCACAACCAGGGGAATCAGAAGTCCTCTGCCTCACCAGCTGGTAGTGCAGGTGCTGTAGCCCCTTTCGGAATGCAAGCAGCAGGCCCATCAGCCCATGAACGGCGTGCCATCGCCGGCCTTGCTTGCCAACACCCAAAGGCACCACACGCAGCAACGATCACTACACTGATGCAAAAGCATGTGACGATGATCATGAGAAGATCGAAGGAAGCTCTCTCTGCATGCTTACATATTACATGTTGTCTGTTTTACATCATATCACCAGTTCATCCATGAACATCAATCCGATCGATGGCCGGGATATATACATATATGGATAATTGGCTGGCAGATGGTCGATCGATCGGCAAGAAATCATTTCGAACCTGAGCACTCCGGGACCGTATGCAGCAGAAATATAATGTGAGTGAATGGGGCAGGGAAAAAGGAGCAGAAAGATGCAGCCATGGTCCATGCATGGACGGTGAAAAAGAGAGGCCATCATGGTCCGTGCATGGATAGAAGAACGAAGGCTACTTCATGCCAGGGTACCACGCACCTTTACTTGTGTGCATCAACAAAGGGGACGCGTGGTACGGCTCCATTTGTTTATTTAGTCCTCACTGATCACAGATTCGGCCGGACAGCTAAGGTTAATTGCTTGCATCTCTAAATGTAAAGGTTATCATGACAAAGTTGATCTCACAGATCGAATTAAGCTCGAACTGGAAGCTACCTAGTAACCTACTAAGATCGATCGACTACAAAAATTATAGCAGAAAAGGAGGAGCATATGGTCATTGATGACGAAAACCAACAAGTACGAATTTGTATATATCATCGCGTTCAGGAAGAATTAGTTAATAATGTGGAGTTATGAAAGGGAAAATTTGAGATTTCCATATTATTCAAATGCATGCTTTTTTCATGGATAGTACTATAGTGTAGTAATCATTAAAATTAAAGGTTAAAGATTGCCTGGGCCTTCTACACACTGATTCCTTGAAGAGACTACATAATCATATCTTGTGAACAAGCACCTTTTCACGCTGGTGTACTTTATCCTCCTTTTATTGTCCATTCGATCTGCCCCTCAGGTCGTTTGATTCAGATCAGATATATATATACATATATATAAATCTTGGAAACTACGTACCGCACGATTAGATGGTACATATATGTGGAACTATCCCATTAATAGTGATCAATATATGCATGCCAAAACATATTTATTTTTATGTATATGTAGAAATTTTCACAAATGACTATACAAAATACATTTTTTGGAGAGGAAGTATATAAAGTACACTGAATTACCTTTGCAAACAATGTGTACGTAGCCTGTCTAGTGAATCTGTATTTTTTAGATAAAGGATATAAAATCCGACTTCATCTATCTAAAGATAGAATCAGACCAATTAATTATAAAATACAACACAATACTCAGTTTTGGCTGTATACAACAGACAGACTTACACACGGAAACAAAAGAGAAAAGTTCTTGACTAAGCATAACCAATGTGTCTCTGCGAAAGTCACCCATTGGACCCAAAGAAATCAAGACCCGACGTTTCTAGGTGTGATGCCACAAAGCTCATTTGGTCCCGAAGATCCTCATGCCTTTGTAGATTTGCTCATTGGCATAGCCAAGTGCGTTCCTCGAAATAGTACCTGTAAAAGAGATTTTTGGTCTGCATTTGTCAAAAACCACCTCATTCCTAGTTAACAATGTCTAGTGAATCAGTACATGTGATGATTCTAATGTTATTGTTTCCTAGCCATAATGCTTAATTCCACACTTTGCCATTGATATTTTGTTTCTTTGAAACAATTTAGTGTCGCTGATCTTTTCTCATATCAATTTTTATATACACCGTGATCTCCAGCAAATAAAAAATTAGTGACTTTTTTTAGGCTGTCCTGCTCCCTTTCTCTGTTGATTTATCTTTTTCCATTCAGTTCATCAGAATGGATGATTGCTCCAGGGGGCAATAGTGCTACACATTATTATGCTACACGTGTGACAACCAATTAGATGTGCAATTGGCTTCGAGGTGATGCACGTACGGCGCCAAAGATCTGAAGAAAGGTTGAAATTAAAAGAGGACAATAATGTAGTATATTCGTAGGAAATTTTAATTGTTCCTTTCTAAAAGAAGAGAGGTAGTGTAAACAAAAGCAAGTCACACGGGTAGCTCCTTTAATTTGTTAATAATTTCGAATACATCTGTGCTACTATTATTTTCGCTAAATCAACCCCTAATAATAGTATATATATAGCATTACAGGAACATTTTTATGTTAGTAATTAAACTTTTTAGAACAACATTGTCCCTGTACTTTCTTCATTTTTATATTAACAAGAAACATCTCTCGAATATATGTACTGTGTTTTTCATTGTTTGCACACAAACTATATACGTAGTTGATAAAGCTACAAAATCAATACATTAGGAGATCAGCAGCTTCAAATATAAAAAACCTTTACACTGAATTTATACATTATTATGGAAAAAAGTATCAACATTTTTACGCAACAGAAGATAAACCTTGCATCATTCTGCGAGGGAGTAGTTATTTCATATGTTTTTCATGTTTACGTACAATCAGGCCTTGTTTAGATTGCTAAATTTTGTAACCCCATGTCACATCGCATTAATTTGAAGACGTTTCGTTTGTTAGTGGTAAATATCATCCTACCATGGAGTAACTAGGCTCAAAAGAATCGTCTCGCAATGTACATCTAAACTGTGTAATTAGTTATTTTTTTGACCTAGATTTAATACTCCAAACATATGTCTTTTGGTGTATTTAATGTGATGTGATGGAGAGAAAGTGGGGAAAAGGTTAGAAATTTTAGCCAACTAAACGTGGCCTCAGTGAGCTGATCTCTTCAGCCAATGATTTGTGTCTAGGGGCATGGATGGATGTCGCCATGCTGCGCATGGGCCAACTTTGCATGCATGGGCCACACACGCTAAGCTCCAACAACGTCCGGTTAGGAAAGCAAAGATCACAATCCAAGTCTAGCAAGCTAGAAAACTTTGATTGAACATTTTTGTTTGATGCATTTGCCCATATCTCCATCTCATCATCCTACCCTCTAGCCATCTTCTTTTCTTGGGCACAAATTAGTATTGAAGAATATATAAGGATACTATATGTACGCCCGTGCACGGCTACTAAAGGGTATACACGTACATCCATGTCGTAGCTGTTCTATAGGTACCACACGGACAGCCATGAACAATCACTATCTATTTGTGCTTCTATACTTCTACCAAACATATCTATCTATCTATATATACACTATAAAGTATATAATCAACCAAGAGAAAAAATATTGGAAAAGAAGGATGAGAAGCTGCATGTCAGCAGCCGTATGGGCCCGGCCGCTCGTGCGCTGCCCCGTCCTCCGGCCATACAATGCAATGAAGCATCCATCAGGACCATCACAGCACACTACAGTGATCTTTTTTCAGTCTCCATCCATGACCATGATTCGCCAGCTCGAGCCTAGCTCTAGTAGCTATATAGTATTGTCGTAGCAGCAGTACCATCAGATCATTGCAACGAGACGCGAAGTGCGAGGAAACGCAGCAACCATGGCGTCGGAGAAGGTGGAGACGATCGTGGCGGGGAACTACATGGAGATGGAGCGCGATATCGGTGGCGGCGACCACGAGCAACCCGGCGAGGCGGCGGCGGCGTCCGGTGCCAGCGGCGGCAAGAAGCTGGCGCTGTCGAGCCTGTTCTGGCACGGCGGGTCGGTGTACGACGCGTGGTTCAGCTGCGCGTCCAACCAGGTGGCGCAGGTGCTGCTGACGCTGCCCTACTCCTTCTCGCAGCTCGGCATGGCGTCCGGGGTGGTGTTCCAGCTCTTCTATGGACTCATGGGCAGCTGGACGGCGTACCTCATCAGCGTCCTCTACGTCGAGTACCGTACAAGGAAAGAGCGTGAGAAGGTCGACTTCAGGAACCATGTCATCCAGGTAATATACCATTTATATGATTTGCTACAAGTGTTTATTTTGTTTGGTTTGTTTAAAACATTGTTTAAATTAATTTCGGAGAACAAGAGAAAATGTTCAACAGAAGTAGTAGTGGTGAAATTTGTTTTAATTTTAATTCTTTGGATGGATGGAAGAGCAGTGGTTTGAGGTTCTTGATGGGCTACTGGGGAAGCACTGGAGGAACATCGGTCTCTTCTTCAACTGTACTTTCCTGCTTTTTGGCTCAGTCATCCAGCTCATTGCATGTGCAAGGTAATCATCCATCCATGTGTGTTCACATCGATCAAATAAAGTCATTATCCAAAGTTGTATAGTAAATTTACTCATTGCAATGTTACATGTGTAATACTCTAGTTACTCTGTGATCTGTACTGTGTGCACTGATTGATCCATGAATCGATATGATCGAGCAGCAACATCTACTACATCAACGACAAGTACGACAAGCGGACATGGACGTACATCTTCGGCGCCTGCTGCGCCACCACCGTGTTCATCCCTTCCTTCCACAACTACCGGATCTGGTCATTCCTCGGCCTCCTCATGACCACCTACACCGCTTGGTACCTCACCATTGCCGCCATCGCACACGGTCAGGTACGACGGTGAGCGTATGGCATGCGGTCTCGATTGATTTCTGCTCATCTTTTGCCAACAGCTTAACAAGCTTCGGTGTACGACTAATAATGTATATATCATTGCTTCCATGTGTATCTATCATTGAAAACGACATTATACGTAGGTGGAAGGTGTGACGCACTCGGGCCCAAGCAAGATGGTGCTCTACTTCACGGGGGCCACCAACATCCTCTACACATTTGGAGGCCATGCTGTGACTGTGTAAGCCTGATGCCAGCCTACCTAGCTTGACCCACACAGATAGAATGATTTTCTCTTGATGCTGCATGAGTAACACACGCGAATTTCTTCAGATATCAGAAGTTAACTGGTCACTTCAGACTGATCAGAAAGGTGGCATTGAACTGTTTTTTGTGTTGGTGGTGTAGGGAGATCATGCACGCGATGTGGAAACCACAAAAGTTCAAGCTCATCTACCTGGTTGCCACGCTGTACGTGCTGACGCTGACCCTGCCGTCCGCCTCCGCCGTCTACTGGGCCTTCGGCGACATGCTCCTGGACCACTCCAATGCCTTCTCCCTCCTCCCACGCTCCGGCTTCCGTGACGCCGCCGTCATCCTCATGCTCATCCACCAGGTAATGTAACAACGAGAGAACACACAAGTAGTACATACTTGAAAGATGTACTACCATTAGTTAATTTCTTGCGTGTTTAACAACGAAATGCATGCATGCATTGTTGCAGTTCATCACGTTCGGGTTCGCGTGCACGCCGCTCTACTTCGTGTGGGAGAAGCTGATCGGCGTGCACGAGAACAGGAGCATGGCGCTGCGCGCGGCGGCGAGGCTCCCCATCGTGATGCCCATCTGGTTCCTGGCCATCATCTTCCCGTTCTTCGGCCCCATCAACTCCACCGTGGGCTCGCTGCTGGTCAGCTTCACCGTGTACATCATCCCGGCGCTGGCGCACATGGCCACCTTCACGTCGCCGGCCGCCAGGGAGAACGCCGTCGAGCGGCCGCCACGCGGGATCGGAGGGTGGGCCGGGATGTACGCCGCCAACTGCTTCGTCGTGGTGTGGGTGCTCGTCGTCGGATTTGGGTTCGGTGGATGGGCTAGCACCGTCAACTTCGTCCGACAGGTCGACACGTTTGGGCTCTTCACCAGATGTTACCAGTGCCCGCCCAAGCACTGATAAGCATTGCAAGATTAACTGCTTTCACGCGTGCGTACATGCTTTGATTTATTTGATGAAAATTGTATGCATGCATATAGTTATATATATAGAGAGATATCAAGATTATGAAGAGGGTGTTTCGTTTCATGTCGATTGTATCAAGACATGTTGTTGCGTTGTCGGTACGTGTACTTGTATGTATATGTATGTATCGGTTTGTATCTCTCATGATATATATTGATGGAATTAATTGTTACTAGTTACTATACATCTGACTTGTTTGTAGCAATGTCAATTCAGGTTGATTTTTAATTTGTTATTTCTTATTTTAAATCGTAGAGAAAAAATGGTCATATTTAGTTTGTGAAATCCTGGTTGTACGACTACTACAAACCGATATCTTGTTTCTCATAGGGAGAGAAAAAAAGAGAAAGTGAGTACATTCAGAATTTCAAATGCTTGAGCTGCTGCTTTCCTTGCAGACTTAAAAAATTCCATGGGTGTTGATCCGATCCATGTCTATTGTTTACAATGTAGACATCCATGCTATGTTATGATCATGCATGGATGCTGTTCATGATGGTAACCATATGTAGGTAACTATAAAATCACATGGCACATGTAAAGTGGTCACAGTGCTGCTTATCTGGCTTGGCATGCATTCTGTCCTACAAAAAGGTAGCTCCTGTAGAAAGATCAACTGGAACTGACAGTGTGTGCCTTCATGTTTCGGAAAGGTGACTGAGGCCCTGCATCTGAATGTGTGGTCCTGGTCCATGGCTGGCTTTGCTGTGAAGAAAGGAGTAGCTTGGAGGAGATCATGCATATTATTTTGACATCTGGTCCGCAAAGGTTATGATGGTTGCAGCCCTCAGTTTGAGACTGCAGAGAAGGTTCAGGACTAAACAAGTGGTAACTCTCATGTGGTTGCATGATTGACTTTGGAGGCTGGGGTCCATGGTAACTCAGTCTAGCATATCACAGTCTGATACTCTTGCAGCTTTGAATAATCCTGGATAATTGATAGGGAGTCTCTACTATGAAATGCACAACCTGGATGTTAATATTATCAAAAAAATGATACTATAAATAAAACCTTTACTTCAGGACTGAATGAAGAGAACTACTCCCTCGGTCCACAAATAAGTACACATCTCACCCCTTGAGGAGTCAAACGCTCTCAAGTTTGACTAGATTCTGAGAAAATAATTTTATCATTTGTACCTTTGAATTGATTTACTATGAAGATATATGACTTGGATTTATCTAGTGATGTTTGTTTGAGATCATAAACCGTAATACTTTATTTCTATATACTTAGTCAAACTTGGAATTAGCTAATTGACTTCTCAAAAGTGCCAGATGTGCACATATTGTGGACCGAGGGAGTAGTTGGTAAAAGATAAAAGTTTACCACTCTGCTGCAAAAGGGAAGCAACTGATTGGAATCCAAAGATTCAGTGAGAACAAGAACAGTTGGTTCCTGCAATCTACACCAACCCAGCCGGCAGCCGGACCTCCTTCTACAGAAACGTCAACAACTAGAAGCCAAAACGTCATGAAACGGTAAGTGATCGTAGGAACACACCGAGCAACGCAATCCACGGCAGGTGTGCACGTGCCTCCGTGGACAGCAGCTTTGAATTCTGAAGCGAGCAAGGAACCAAGCGGCAGCTGCCAAATCAGTCCCTACGTGGAGCTCGTCTGTCGCCGTTCCTGCAGTAGCATCCAATCAGAATACAGTACAGTACCACCAGGTGCCAGCAACGGGCAATTATACTGTACATACTGTTTGTTATCGTTAGTGATATGCAGAACAACATATACTACTGGATATAAAAAAAGCTGGACCTGCGAGAGAACGACAATATTGTATATCACTGTTGGAAAACTGTAAATCGTAAACTTGAGAGAGCAAGATCGAGCAGATAGGTACCCCCCATGGATCCATTCAGCTTCAGGACCGTGAATCATTCAGATTCAGGTCCTGGCTGCCTACCAATCCACGGACAGCCAGTGCAGTACCACACCAATCCAATCAGGCAGGCAGGCAAGGACACAGGGGGAAAACATGGATTAGTCCAGGGCTCGATCGCCAGCTGCTAAGCATAGTTTAGTTAAGCAGATACATCAGGTGGTACTACTGTCATGCATGTCAGACCTGATTAAGCAACACAGATCGATAATAATTGACAGAGGATGTGACACCAAGATCAGATTCGTCTTTAACTGTTCAGTGACATAATAAGGCGTAATTAAAGGTGATGTTTATAATTAATGCATGTCATGTGGTGTGTAGGCATGATTGTTCGTTTTGCAACATTTGAAGCACGTTTGGATGTTCTGGAGCTGTGAATGTTTTGTGACACTTTGCAAGAAACCGTGGCAGTCGATCAAGTAACTCGGCATGGATGCGCCTTGTATTAGCAGTATATATGGGAATGAAGCAAGCAAATAAAAAAACACAAATAAAGAATAAAGCAGGAGATCCCAAACTAAATTTTAATTAATTAATGTTCCATTGTGAAGCATATATAGCATGCTAGAAATGTCTGTCATATACTAGTATACACTGTACACAACTGATGAGATGGTGCAGACCTACCCGGCCGTGCACCTCTATACTGTGCATTACTTGATTTGAGGACCAATCGATCGAACGACCCCTAATAAATTTGTTAGTGAACGATAAAAAGATATTGTCAGTACTCTGAATGCGTAAGGGATGGGAGACAGTCAGACAGATCGACCAACCTGGGAAGACGACGAGACCCTTGAGGAAGGGAGGTCGACACCAACTGACCCGACACCAATGGAGACGATCGACTGGATTGGCGAAAGTGGAGGACGGCTTTAGTTGGGTTCCAAACTCCCCATGTTGCATCGGCGGCTTGCCGCCGATTGCAAAACGAGAGGGTGAAGATCGATGGAGCAATGATTGGCTCCCAGATGGGGAAGGTGGTGTGTGTTGCATTATGGGCCGTAATCACGTGTTTGTCAGCCCAAATTTGGAGTCCAGCCCAAACCACACCCTCAACTAGTCCAACGCCAACTAAACCATTTGTCGATCCAGGTGCAAGTGCAAAGAAGAACAACAGATTTCCTCTGAGGGAAAATTGGTGGTCCACTAACGTCCTTTGGCACAACAGGGCCTCTAATCTTTGGGCTGGCCCTACTTTTCTTTTCCCCAGGCATGCTTATTATTGTTGTCCACATCTGGACTTTCAGTTCCCCTAAAAAACCAAGAGCTTTAGTAGAAAAAAAAAAAAAAAAAGATTAGTGGAGCATACTTTTCCGAGTTCTACCAAGATGAACAATAGGCTTGGGCAAAATACCCAATATACCCATACCCATACATGAATTAGCGAACCCGGACTTCAATTACCCGAACTACCCAAAGATTTGCTTTTGTCTTTGTATTTATCATGTGTTGTAAATTGAACAATTCAACTTATCACTCTACTATAATATAATTCTCTCTACATGATCAACTGACTGTAATATATAATTCTCTGCAAGTTCTTGTTGAAATTCAATTCAAATTGCTGCTGAAATTTTGTATAAATCGCTACTAAAATTTAGTTTCATTTCTTGCTTTTAGTAAATTTGGGTCTATCTGGTAATACTCGAGCCCAAATAATCGGGTACCGAATTTGTGGGTAGTATATTTTCGGAGCTAGTCTCGAGTAGCAGTTTTAATGCCTGAATTACCCGACAAGAATAATCGGGTAAACACTCGATCGCCCAAGCTGAGCCTGTTTGGCTGCGGTGGCATCTCAATAATCTCGATGCATCGAGCTTCAAGACAAAATAATATACAAGCATCCAAGATAAATGCATTGTAAATATGAAATCCACAGAAAGGTAATGCACAGCAGAATATATACAGCTCATGAATATCCATGACGGTTAGAAACTAGATGCAATTGACAACATGATATTTTTGTCTTACTCCTTTTTTTGAGAAGATATCTCACTATCTAGCGCTAGCCAGAGCGATTGAAGAACACCTTTGGATCAGTAATACAAGAGATATACATCCAGCCTCCTCAAAAAAAAAAAAAAAAAAAAAAACGATACAAACTTAATTGAGTAAATGGAATATTATTATAAATTGAAGAATATGATTTTACTAATAAGTTAATTTTATATTCTAATTGCCACTTGTGTTGTTAATAGATGCATACCCAAAGCGTTGCACCGTGGTCATGAATCTTAATCTATTTATGACGACACACTTGGATTCTTTGATGGAGCTGAAGTTACTTTGACAGAGATATTTTGAGAGGAGCATTTGGTAATTGAAGTTACTTTGATGGAGCGTTATGTAAAACAAGTTTGCGTGACTATTTAAAACAGTGAAATTTCCATAGTGCCATTTTTTTTTTTCTTCTTTGTTTTAAAACTGGGATCGTGATATTTATATGTTTACGACGACACACATGGATTTTTGGTCGAGAAGGTATTCTAAAAATGTTTGGTAAAATAGTTTCACCCGACACTTGAAAAGAGTGAAATGTGTACAGTGCTCTTCGTTTTTATCTTTTTATTTTCTTCCTATTGTTTCTTTTTCATATTCTTTTCTATCTTTTTTTTTTTTCTTATTTTATTTTCATTTATACATACGACCATGTTTTTCATTATTTTTTTTTGCTAGGGTTTTTTTTTATTTATAGAGACAGATTTACAGCTCACGGTAAATATGAAACTAGTTGAAATCCACAGAAAGGTATAACATGCAAATATGAAAACCATAGAATGGTAATGCACATAGCAGAATATATACAGCTCACGAATATTCATTACGGTTAGAAACTAGATGAAATTGGCGATATAATATTTCTTTATCTCACTCTCTATAGCGCTAGCGAGAGCGATTAAAGAACATCTTTGCATCAGTAACGCAAGTCCAGCTTCTTCTTCTTAAAAAAAGGCGAGCGATACAGAGTTGAGTAAATGACACATTATTATAAATTCAACGAAGATGAATAGAATTTTACTACTAAGTTAATTTTATATCTTATTTGCCACTTCTGTTGTTATTAAAGAAAAATCCAAAATATCCTCTCTAATCCTAATATACACATCAACATTTTCTATTACAAAATTACCATGTCTCTAATAGTTAAGCTGTGCAAACTTACTGTGCAAGAGCATAAGGCCTGTTTGCTAGTTAACTAATCTTAATATGCACATCAACATCAGTGATCCCTCATGGACATCCTCTCTGATGTTGTTAACTTGCAGTAGGACATTGCAAGTTTTGTGACAGATATGACAGCATAGCCGGTTTGCCTTTGCCCCCTATGTTCCTTCTGTGCTGTTGCTTCCATTCCGGTCTCATTGGTGGAGCAGTACAGGATCAACAATGTCCTGTTAGATTTCGGGATCATTAAGCTCTACTACTAGGACACTAGAAAATAGATAAAGGAGTATAATAGTTGTTCATACCATCGTTGGGATTCGCCATCACAGTGGGAATGAACACAAGTGGGTTTGGGAAAAACCCTTCCTAGTGTTAACGATGAAAGCTGCCTGATCGGTGGCTATAGAGGTTGCTTTCACGTTGGTGAAGCTTGGGTAAAAGGCTCAGGGTGTCTCCCTCTATTTATCCTTGCTACTGCACACTAGGGGGCATTCCTTTCAACAATGGTTGCTCAGTCAAGTCCTTGCCTCGATCAAGGCGGAGGACGAGCACCCTCTAGAAGTCCAAGTCTTCCCTATAGAAGTCTAGGTCTTCCCCGCACATTCTTGTGAGCTTTGGTCAAGTGTTTTCACACTTGCTGCTTGTGATCAATACAACATTCTCCCCCTTGATCATAAGCCTTATAATCATAAATTCATTTCTCAATAAAATGATACACCAAGGCATAGGATTACAATAGCCAATTAAGCGCTATTGAACCCTGATGACTATAGTACATCGTTCTTATTTCAAAATGAACTTGTTTGTACATTATGGGAGAATATTACATATATATGCCCCAAATAATTCCAGGATCAAAGGCTCTCTACCGGACCCATGCCGGCAGCGTGTCCTCTCGAACACAATGGGTGGTAAGCCTTTAGTGAGCGGATCCGCTAACATCAACTTTGTACTTATATGCTTGGCGTTAATTGTTTGATCTGGACTCTATCTTTCACAACATAATACTTGATGTCAATGTGTTTGGCGGCACCACTTGACTTGTTGCTACTCGAATAGATTCTTGCCCGGCTTATTATCGCGGTATAACGTGAGTGGTTACGATATCTTTGTCGACCACTCTTAATCAGGGATAAAATTCTTTAGCCATACTGCCCCGTAGTAGCCTCATAACATGCCACATATTCCCGCTTTGCATTTTTCGACGATGCAAGAACAGTTTGTTTACGACTTTTCCATGAAATGGCTCCTCCGCTAGGGTGAATATATATCCGGATGTAGATCTTCTAGTATCTACACACACCAAAAATCGAATCGAATAACTTATAATCTCAAGGTTATCGGATCTTACGTATGTGAGCATGTAACTCTTAGTGCCTTGCAACTAGCGCAAGACTTTCTTAACGGCCTTCCAATGATGCGGACTGGATTTGGTGATATCGCCAAGCATCCGGTAACAAATGCCAGTCGGGCGAGTGCATACTTGAGCGTACATGATGCTTCCAACGGCCGAAGCATATGGTGCCGCTCTCATTCGTGAAGCTTCATACTCATTCTCCGTGGACACGATATTGTCCAAACTTATCGCCCTTCACAAGGAGGCAGGGTGAGGCCTTGCACTTGTGCATATTGTACTTCTTGAGTACCTTTTCTATGTATGCCTTACGAGACAAACCCAATGCACCTTTTGCTCTATCTCGGTGTATCTCAATGCCCAACACATAGGCGACTTCTCGAGATCTTTCATGTCAAACTTAGAGGAGAGAAATCTCTTGGTTTCTAGCGATAAATTCATGTCCTTTGCTATCTAACAAGATGTCATCAACATAGAGGACCAAGAAGATGAATTTACTCCCCTTGAACTTGACATATATGCAATTGTCTACCTCATTTTCCTTGAAACCAAAGTTTCTGATTATTTTATCAAACTTGAGGTACCATTGCCTTGAAGCTTGTTTCAATCCATAAATGGACTTCTTAAGCCGACAACCCGGATGTTCTTTCCTTCCACAACAAAACCTTCAGGTTGAGCCATGTAAACAGTCTCATGTAAATCTCCATTTAGGAATCTTTGTTTTAATATCCATCCGATGCAACTCCAAATCAAAATGGGCCACAAGTGCCATGATTATTCCGAATGAGTCTTTACTAGAGACAAAGCGAGAAAGTTTACGTATAATCAATGCCTTCTCTTTGAGTGAAGCCCTTTGCCACGAGTCTTGCCTTGAACCTTTCGATATTCCCTTTGGAGTCACGTTTGGTTTTGTAGACCCATTTACAGCCTACTGTTTTGGCTCCATCGGGAATTTTCACTAGATCCCATACACCATTGGTGCTCATGGACTTCATTTCATCTTTCATAGCATTAAGCCATTCAGATTAATGTTCAGATTTCACGGCTTCCTTGAATGAGGTTGGATCATCATCTAACATCAACTCATCCATGTCCTCTGTCAAGTAAGTGACATAGTCACTAGAGATAGCGAACTTCTTTGCTCGCCGTGACCTTCTAAGAGGTACATCACTTGGTTCATCGCCGCCATGCGGGGGCTGGCGAGTATCTTCATCAAGCACTTCATTAGTTGTGATATCGGCACTTGTTGTATCAACGGTATTTTCAATTTGGAGGTACAACTTTAACACAAGTTGGGAGAACAGGTTCTTGAATCATTGGTGTCGGGACATAAACCCGTTTTTCTTCAAGAACTATTTCCCTGGGTGCATCACTCCCCTTATCGGCTCATCTTCCAAGAACACGGCGTGTCTTGTCTCAACAAATTTAGTGAACTGATTTGGACAATAGAATCGATATCCTTTTGATTTCTCGGGATACCCAATGAAATGGCGGTGGCCAGTCTTAGGATCCAACTTTCCAAAGATTCGGATTGAAGACTCTTGCTTCAAGGGTAACCCCACATGCATATAATTCAAAGTCGATTTTCTCAGTCCATAACTCATATGGAGTTTTAGGCCTTTGCTTTTTTGGGAACCCGATTAAGAATATGTGTGGCGAGTTTTCAATGCCTCCATCCATAGCTTGACTAGCAAAGTGGAGTGACTTAACATGCTTTGGACCATGTCCATAATGGTCTTGATTCGCCTTTCGACCACTCCATTTTGTTGGGGTTTACCCAGGTGTAGAATATTGAGCCACTATGCCATTTTCTTGCAAGAACCTAGCAAAAGGTCCAGGAATTTGGCCATAGGGAGTATGTCTTCCATAATATTCTCCACCACGATCGATCTACGGTCTTTATCTTGCAATTATGTTGATTCTCAACTTCATCCTTGAAGACCTTGAATTTGTCTAGTGCCTCGGTCGATCTTTTATAGGATAGATGTAGCCATAATGAGAGTAATCATCAGTAAATGTTATGAATGAATCATAACCATCTACTGATTTTTTTGAAAATGGCCCACATATATCTGTGTGGATGAGTTCTAAAACTCTCAAATGGCTCCTTTCTTAATTTGCTTAGCATATTTTCCTTTAATGCAATCAATGCATTTATCTACATCGAGAGAAATCTAGTGGTGGGAGTATTTCATCTCTAATGAGACGCTCAACTCTCCCCCGAAATATGGCCCAAACGCGGTGCCATAATTTCGATGAAGTCTCATTATTTCTCTTACGCTTTGGTACTGATGATATTCATAGGTGATGGTGATCAATATTATTCACGGTATCACTTTGGGAAATAAGATAAAGTTGGTCTTGTCGTAAGGGAAGACCAACATCATTATTATTAATCTTAAAGATACATCTCTTATTCGAAAAGACATTGATAACCATCATCATCTAAACATGATCTGAAACTAAGTTTCTTCTCATAGAGGGTACATAAAGGACATTTTTTAGAAGTAGAGTAAAGCCGATTGTGGAGTGTAAGTGGCAAATCTCCAATTGCTTCCACATGCGCTTCAACGCCATTGGCAACTCTAATCCTTCTTTCCCTCTTCTTAGGGTCCTCCTCGTAGCGAATCCCTCAGTAAAGAATTTGCAACATGAATAGTTGCACCTGAATCAACCCACCATGTATTGGTGGCATAATCGGCATAAAGGGATTCATCTATAAAGGAGATGACATCGATTACCTTTCTTATTGAGCCATTTCGAGAAAGGCAATGCGGTCCTTCTTCATGTGTCGGGGTTTTCCACACCAATGGCACCCTTTTGGATCTTTTGGATGCATTGGTCTTATCTTGACACTTTGAGCCATTTTCGGGCTTGTTTTCTTTGGGTTCTCGCTTAGAAGGTTGTCCCTTCTTCTTAAAATGAGCAGAACTTGGGCATGTATTCTTTCACAAATTTCTTGTATCTTTTCTTTTCAGTTTTCATGACATGGTTGACATGTTCAACCCTTTTCGGCTCTAAGCCTTTCCTCTTCTTGAGCACATCTCGCCATTAACTCATCAATCGACCACTTTATTTTCATGGCATTGTAATTGATGGTGAATGGCTAAAAGCGTGGTGGTAAAGAGGTCATGATCAAGTGGACAAAGGAAACCATCGAGATTTCCATTTCCATTTGCTTAAGCTTTGCCGCCATATTGCTCATTTTCAGGATGTGCTCTTTGATATTACCGGACCCATCATACTTATCGGTCACAAGCCTCTTTATCGAGTGCTTGCATAAACCTTAGAGGATCCTTTAAATTGATCCTCGATCTTGCTAAGGTAATCCTTAGCACTTTGAGAGTACGGCATGGCACCTCTTATGCCCTCAATAATAGAGCTCTTAATTATCATGAGACACTTCCGATTGGAAGTATTTCCCATTTAGCTTTCTCAATTTCATAGCTCACTTTGAGGACATCATAACCCTCACAACCCTCTTCGGGTTCCTGAGGAGGCTCCTTATTGAGAGCATAATCCGGATCCAGCGAGAGCAAGCAATATCTCGAGCTTTTCCTTCCATGAAGGATAGTTGCTCCCATTCAGGCTGCTCCATGCCGTTTATCAAACCGGCAATGTTTGAGGCATTAGATGCTACAATTTAGAAATAATGAAGATCATTAGTGGACAATATCAATGCATGAAAATAACCATTATTCATGCAAAATAACCTACTTTTATTATTCTAATCTATCATCACCGTTGGGCAAAAATAGAATAGAATAATAAAATATTATGACAAATATTTATTAATCAACGTTGGTCAGAATAATAAATATATGCCACACTTTAATAATACCTTTCATGTCTCTAATCAAATTTTCACGTTGGTTCCAACTCAATTAGAGAAAATTCCAAATTTAATTACACAGCGGAAACATGTATTAATTTTTGGGCTTAATAAAATAAACAACATAATTGAAAGACATAAATAATTTATGCTGAAAATAATAAAGCCCAAAGCACAATACCCGTAAGGTAGTTTTGGCCTATAACCGTACAGCCCTTTTATTTATTTAAGCTGGGCTGCATCAACTTTCAAGCACTGGCCGGTTTTAAAGTTTAAACCGACGTTGGCTGTCTCCTCTCTATCCCAAAAGTTTAATCATGCATGCTAGCGGGCAGCTGCAACAGCGCCAGGTGCGGTAGCAATGCTAGCGGCGCATGCAGTACATGCATGGTATAGTGGCAGCAGCAATGCCAGTACTCAACTTTGGCATGCATGTAGCCAGCAGCATCATGCAGGAACCCGTGACCCTCCCCTTCATGCAATGCAAGGGGCACCTCATTACACAGCAGAGGTCAGTCAAAATAACGTTCCTTTTGAGGAGCATTGAAGTGCATACAGGCACAGCATGCATGCACGCACATGGCCCGGTGTTTTGTTTTGTCATGAGCCGTTCACCAGTCTTCAGCGTTTACACGAGAAAAGAGATGTGGCGACGGCGACGGCAGAGCCTTGGTGTGGTGAAGGCTCGCGTGCTCATGCACGCTGCATGCGCCGGCCGCGCTGCTGTTCGGCACGCCAGAGCCGAGCATCCCTTTCTATTTCTTCGTTTTTCCAACCCAAAACTCCCCCTTCTTTCCTCTCATGTACACGCATCGTCGATGACTGCCGCTTTGGCGACTAGCCTGCCTCTGCGTGAGAGAGTGACAACTTTGAGGGAGCATCATGGCACCACCGAGATCCCCTTCGCCGGAGTTGCACGCTGCGTTGGCTTGCGCATGGCTCCGTCGAATGGTTTCTCGTCGATGCCCATATCAAGGTGACTCACAGTAAGTTCACCATCCTTTTCTTGGGTTGAGTTGAACCGATTTGGGGATTTTCACTTTTCGGATTTTGGAATTTGAGGTGTTTGTTTTGCTTTACAACAAATCCCCTTTCTCAATGCTAATAGAGCCATTCAAGACCCTAAATAGCACTGATGATTGTTCTTCATCCGTGTCAGTACTATGAGTGGATGCAGAGTTGCAGCACCGGCACACAGTATGCATGATTCTAACATGTGGTCATATCCGTGTCAGTGCACTCACCGTGTTGGATGGGAGTCTAGTTCATTGGTTAAACTGCATGCATAGCAATAATTAATTGGATGTCCTTCCAAGCCTGCAATTGCCATTAACCTGTGGTTGAATAGTATGCATGCATAGCAATAATAAATTGGATGTACTTCCCACACTACAATGCAGAAGGAGCAGCGACGTGCACGCCAAGTCCATCGACCAAATAAATTTGCATATTGTGGTGAACGGCATTAGCTCTAAGTTTATCGAGTGATGGAGAAGAGAAGCTCAAGGGTATATGGATGGGGCTGGCTATGCCATTAACCTGTGTGAGGGAGGAGCTTCCATCATCGTGACAGCTACGGGGATGGGGTGCTATGATAGATCTTCTTAGCATCTAGTCCTGAAAGGTTATGACGCTTGCAGCCCCAGTTCAGATCAATGCAGAGAAGGTTCAGGTAAACAAGTGGTAGCTCTCATGTGGTTGCATGATTGACTTTGGAGGCTGGTGTCCATGGCAAGTCAGTCTAGTATATCACAGTCCGATAGTCTTACAGCTCTGAATAATCCTGGATAATTGATATCAACTATGAAATGCACAACCTATTCTGATAAATAAAAAGTTCTGAACGAGACTATAAATAAAACCTTTACTTTAGGACTGAATGAAGGTGAACTTGTTGGTAAAAGATAAAAGTTTACCACTCTGCTTCAAAAAGGAAGCAACTGATTCGAATCGAAAGATTCAGTCAGACCAGGAACAGTTGGTCGTTCCTGCAGTCTACACAACCAAGCTAGCCGGCACCGGGACCTCCCTCTACAGAAACATCAACAACTAGAAGCCAAAACGTCATGAAACGGTGGAGTCTGAAGCGAGCAAGGAACCAAGCGGCAGCTGCCAAATCAGTCTCTCCGTTCCTATGTGGAGCTCGTCTGTCGCCGTGCCCTCGGTAGCATCCAATCAGAATACAGTATAATACACACCAGATGCATTCAGATTCAAGACCATGAGTCATTCAGGTCCTGAGTGCCTACCAATCCACGGACAGCCAGTGCAGTACCACACCAATCAGGACGGCAAGGACACAGGGGGAAAACATGGATTAGTCCAGGGCTCGATTGCCAGCTGCTAATTAAGCATAGTTCAGTTAAGAAGATACATCAGGTGGTACTACTAGCATGAAACGTCAAACCTGACACTGCAGGGTGATGACTGATGAAGATGAAGAGCGCTTATTTCTTTCCCTGTGGCTGTGCATATGCATCCAACTATCCAAGCATAATATGCAAGCATATTTCTTTCCCTCGTGCTGCATTATGGGCCGCAATCACGTGTTTGTCAGACCAAAATTGGAGTCCAGCCCAAACCACAACCTCAACTAGTCCAACGCCTGGGATAGTGGATAGCAAACCATTTGTTGATCCGGTGTTCATAGGGGTGAGTGTGCGTGCGTTTGTGGCGTTTGCGTTGTCTTGTGTCATTTTCAAAAAGAAAAGAAAACCAGATCTTCTCTGAGCGAAAATTTGTGGTCCAGTAACATCCTCTGGCACAACAGGGCCCCTAATCTTTGGGCTGGCCCTATTTTTTTCCCAGGTACGCTTATTAGTGTTGTCCACACCCTAGTTCCCCTAAAAAAATTAGTTTTAATAGAAACAAGATTAGTGGCGTATATTTTTTCGAGTTCTACCAAGGTGAACTATAGGCCTGGGCAAAATACCCGATACCGATACCTCTACCAGATATTATTCAAACCATCACCGAATTACCCGAACTACCAAAAAGAATTGCTTTTGTCTTTGTATTTATCATGTGTTGTTAGTTGAACAATTCAACTTATCACTTTATTACAATATAATTCTCTCTACATGTACAACTGACTATAATATATAATTCTCTGCAAATTGTTGTTGAAATTCTATACAAATGGCTGCTGAAATCGTGTATAAATTGCTACTAAAATTTAGTGTAGTTTCTTGTTTTCAGTAAATTCAAGTATCTCTGGTAATACCTGAGCCTAAATTATCTGGTACCCAAATTTGCGGGTAGTATATTTTCGGGGCCAATCTCGGGCAGCAGTTTTATTACCCAAATCCCGATCGTGCAGACTGAGCCTGTTTGGCTGCGGTGGCATATCACCAATCCCGATGCATCGAGCTTCAAGATACAAAATAATATACAAGTAGCAAGGATGAATGCATTGCAAATATGAAAGAAAGGTAATGCATAGCAGAATATATACAGCTCACGGATATTCATTACGGTTAGAAACTAGACGAAATTGGTTACATAATATTTCTTTAGCTCACCCTCTAGCACTAGCCAGAGCGATTGAAGAACATCATTGGATCGGTAATGCAGGAGATATACCTCCAGCTTCTTCCAAAAAAAGTGAGCGATACAGAGTTGAGTAAAACTCATATTATTATAAATTGAACATAGATTTTTTTTAGATAAAGGGAATTACATTCCGGCCTCTATGTATCCGCCGGAAACCGACACATACACAGCCTACCTTATTACAAAAACTAAAAATGAAAACAGATAACTTAATTTAGTACACAAAATCGGTACCAAATTAAGGTCGCCTGCATCCAGTATCGGATCCACTAGAGGCACAAATCTAGCGACAGCAAGCCCTCCAAACATACGGAAGATTGCAAAAACCGAAGACAAATCCCTTGACCTTCACAAGATTCTCCTAGACGATGCTCCAGAGAGCATGCGATGCCGAAGGCGCCACCAACGTCCATCCATAACAGGATAAGGCTTTCACCTGGCGATCCATGGAAGGGATCAAAGGAGCGATCCATCTGCTGCCATCAAGTGTGCAGCCCTCACCATGTCACCAAGATCGGGTTGCACAAGTTACGACGGCGCTTCCACAAATGACGAAGCTGTCGTATGGTCCGACCTAGTGGCGGTATTTGATGGCGACATCCCAGCCGCATATTAATTAGCGGCAATGTGACCTCCGGTGGTGGCGCGACTCAAATTAAATTCGGCAGTGACTAGATCAGCTAGGATGAGTCGCAAGGGCGGAGGAGACGCCGCCACCCGCGATGGCGGATCGGAGGCCGGCCGCTCCTCATCCACAAGGTCACCATCGCCGCCGCTGGATAAGGGCTGGCGGCGATATGGCGATAAGGCAGCGACGCATGACTAAGACGTCACGATGGCTCTCAATCTGCCATCGGAACGTGTAGGCCAGCGATGGGGGAAGCGAGGAAGGTGAGGGGCTGCCGCGCCGCCACCATCATCACTGCTAGGCAGGTTGTTCCGACCAGAAGCTCCGGCGACGGCCAGGTTAAGAGGGCGAGTGGGATGACCTAGGTGGCGGCGGGGATCGCCACCCGAGTTGCCCTAGGTAGGGCAACGCGGGATTTGAACATAGATGAATAGAATTTTACTACTAAATGAATTTTATATCATTGCCACTTCAGTTGTTATTAAAGAAAAATACAAAATATTGTGTCTAATCGTAATATACACATCAACATTTTCTATTACAAAATTACCGTGTCTCTAAGTCGTGCAAACTTACTGAGTAAGAGCATATGGCCTGTTTGCTACTAATTGTTTGCCATTGATAGCTCTGTGACACAGCAGTCTCTTACCTTGTGCATGTTCATCGCCGAATCCCTCATGGACATTGTCTCTGATGGTGTTTGCAGCATGACACTGCAAGTTAGCATAGTCAGTTCGTCAACCTATATTTGCTTCCATTCCCAGGTCTCAACTGTGGAGAGCAGTACAGGATCAACAATGTGTCCACGATGTTCACTGGAAATGCCCTCTCCATGAAGCAACAGTAATGATGCATAAAATCAGATTGGTAAGGCGATCTACTGAATGGTTAGAGTTGTCCAGCTTCACGGTTGATCATAAGAAGCGTAGCACAGCTATGTACATCTGCCAGTGCGGATCTATTCATCAATAGATATATGTAAACATCAGTCAACATGTTAGAAATATTTCGCATGCCACTTTTGGATTTTGTGTTCATGATCCATCTAGTAATAACATGACACATTTTCATTACTACGAGTGGAAGCAGAGTTGCAGCACCTACATGCAGTATGTATGTATTTATATCATGTGATCATATTATGCGCTCATGAGGCATATATATGGGGTGAGCATGATTCTAGCTTGTGGTCATATCCGTGTCAGTCCACTTACGGATGTTGATGGGAGTATAGTTCATAAAGGAGCTCTTGCAAGGAAGACACGTGCATAGAGATAATAAATTGGATGTACTTCCAACACTACAATTGCCGTCAACCATGAGAAAATGAGGTACACTTGAACTGGCACAACATACACAACCTCTTATATATATTGTTTCAACTTGTGCAAATACTCCACTGGATAGCAAGCTAGGACTGCAGTGTAGGGAGTGGTAGGCCAGGCTCAAGGCAGATGGGAGTGTGAATTTCAAAGGAGTTTGGAAGATGATTCTATTATGTATTAGGAATAGGAGGCAAAAGGGACAGGAGTTGGTGATGGCTACGGGGATGGGGGGTGTGTTTTGAGATCTTGTTGGAAGAGAGAATTGAAAGGATTGGAGCCCATACAAAAAAAGCAGCCAGTTGCACGCCTAGGCCATCTACCAAATCAATTTGCACATTGTGGTGAACGGCATTGGATCTATGTTTATGGATTGATAGAAGAGAACCTCAAGTGTCTTGATAGGGCCGGCTATGCCCTTAACTTCTGTGGGGGAAGAGCTTCCATCATGTGAGGATTGTTAGTGCCATATCTCTCTTTACGCTGTATGGGTTTGAATAAGGTCTTGCAGAACCTGCTGGAGATGCTAGGCAGTAGCAGTGTAGTACTGAAGAGCTTGACCTCATCCATGTTGAGTGCCCTCCCCAAAGGTTGAAAGGCATGTGTTTATTGATTCAATCTCCAGATGATCGAATATCTTGTTCTTATCTCTCTCGTCTCCCATTTTTCAGATGCCTTACATTACATTTCAGAGACACAATTATAGTTGGCTGAACGTTTGAAGGCTAGAAAAGTTTGAGTTCACATCAATGAGTGACATGGTTTGACTGGCAGATGTAAAGAGTTAGATCAAGTTCAGTGCAGCGCTTAAACTTTGGTCCATGGAAGACGGTTTTGTAAAGATCAGAAGCTTGTGGGGATAGGTTTTTGTGATGTAGAGATTTTTTAGTTATATAAAGTTGGATAAAATGTAAAATTTAAACAATCCATATCAATAAAAATCCTGTATCATACTTGATCTACCGACAGAAATACAGGCTGCTAATACAGTGATCCCCAATCACCACCACCACCACACGCTGCGTGTTTACTGGTAAAAGTGTTGAAAGCCTATGTAAAGGAAGAATAAAAAAAAAAAGTTTCTCAGAATCAAGATCAAGCACAATAATTGTGGCACAATTATGGGATGCTGTTAGATATTTAATTTCTCATATATGTTTTAACTTTTACGTATCGTCTAAAACTAATCTGATTAATAGGAGAACCAATTTTTTGGTTGAAATGCCATTGCTAGCCAGATGAAGAGCTAATTCTCATCTCCATAGCTAGCCAGATGACGGCCATGGTTGGTAGTTCTTATCTATTTTTCCCATCGAAGAGGCACCTAAATGATGGCCTGGAGGCCAGTCGATCCCCTGAGAAAATTTAACGAGCCAGTACATAGTTTTTGCTCCATGTTGATAGCTCTGAAATGCAAACTAGATATTATTCGATGCTATTTTACTAATACAAGATTAATATTCAGCAATGGGAGCTATTTTCTGTAGGGGGCGCTCAATCTACAGCAATTACTAAACATTTGAGTATAGATGCCGTGAACAACGACTGCTGCTGCCAGAGCCAAGGTAGCCCACACCGGCTCTGCAAGGCTGCAAGTGCAGCCAGGTTTTGCCGATGTCCTGGCAGATTAAAGATCCACTATTTTTTTGCTGTCAAAGAGCTGAGGCACCAGAGTGAGGAGTAGGATGGAAATCATAGAAATTTGATAAGCCAATACAATGTTTTGCACCATGTAGATGGTTCTGGAAGGCCAATTGGAAGTTTTTTTGGTTGCAGGTTTTTTAATCTTACTGAAAAACATTTTTCAGAATGGTGGTTTGCTCTTATTTAATATAAATCATCGATTGTGCCAGTGCTGATATATTCAGCAATAGATATATAAAAACATCTGTCAATATGTCAGAAATATTTCACGTTCCTTTTTGCATTTTGTGTTGATGATCCATCTTCTAATAACTTGACACATCTAGTAATAACATGTCCGGTTCAAGCGATCCTGGAAATTCAAGTGCCACCTCTGCTTCCAAGCAAATATTTTAGCACATTCCTGCTCCTATGTTGCTGGCACATCTGGAAGAGGAGAAACAACAAAAATTTTCAGGTCCGAACAGACTGCACTCGTTGCAATCCTCACAGCTTGCAAGACTGAAGCTTATCTCCGGGGTGCTCGACTACCGCAGGATAGTAGAGATATTGCCACAGCCTGGTGCTCGGCATTATTTAGCTAATCTTACAATTCAGTAGTTGTTTATTCAAAATGAAACCTTTGTAACCATTTTTGGCAAATTGAGACAACTATCAAATATATTGCAGGTGGGGGGCTTTCTCCACTCTGTCGATTTACAAAAAAAAAAATGACACATTTTTAGTACTGCGTGAGTGGAAGAAGGGTTGCAGCACCTGCACGCAGTATGTATGTATTTATATCATGTGATCATAGTCTCCGCTCATGAGCCATATATATGGGGCGAGCATGATTCTAGCACGTGGTCACATCCGTGTCAGTCCACTTACTGAGTTCGATGGGAGTCTAGTTCATAAAAAGGAGCTCTTGCATGGAAGATACGGTTGGTTGAACAGTGCATGCATAGCAATAATAAATTGGTTGTCCTTTCAACACTACTATTACCATTCACCATAAGAAAATGAGGTCCACTTGAGCTGGCACAACCTACACAACCTATTATATATAGTGTTTCAAGTTGTACAAATATACTCCACTGGACACAAGCTAGGACTGCAGCATAGGGCGTGGTAGGCCAGTCTCATGGCAGATGGGAGAGTGTATGTTCAAAGGAGTTTGGAACAAGATGCTATTATGTATTAGGAATCGGAGGCAAAAGGGACTGGGGTTGGTGATGGTCACATGGATAGGGTGCTATGGTAGATGTCCTTGGATGACACAAGAAAAACAAATAGCACCCATGCAGAGTGAGCAGCCAAGTGCACGCCAAGGCCAGCTACTAATTCAATTTGCACATTGTGCCGAACGGAATTAGATCTAAGTCAGCAACAATTACATCGAAGGGAGCAGCGAGGACCTCCACACCAATCTTTGGAGTGAGCAGCGAGGTCCTCCACCACAACAACCTTCAGCTTTGACGACGAACACGGTTGCTAGGCATCCAGGGCCGGGTTCAGATCGTCAAAAGAAACAGCAGGTAACAGGAAAAGGCAGTCTGAGCAAGGCACTGGCAAGTTGCATGGATCGTCATCGGCACTGGCAAGTTGCATGGATCGTCATCGGCACTGGCAAGTTGCATGGATCGTCATCGGCTGCTTGTGCAGATTGAGAATGAGATCGGAGCAAATAAAGCTGGTACAGTGGAGGTTTTTCAGAAGGCATCCACATCCAAGCATAAATGCTATGACACTGGACGGCTATAGTTTTTTGTGAACATATTTGGATCAGTAATGTAGGAGATATACCTCCAGCTTCTTCAAAAATGCGAGCGATAGAATTAATTGAGCAAATGACATATTATTACGTAGCAGTATGTCTTATCTTGCGCATGTCGGTGGCCACATCCCTCATGGACATCCTCTCTGATGGTGTTAACTTGCAGCAGGGCACTGCATGTTTTGTGACAGAGATGATAGCATAGTCAATTTGTCCCGCTCCTTCTGTGCTGTTGCTTCCATTCCCAGGTCTCATCAGTGGAGAGCAGTACAGGATCAACAATGTCCACGATTTCCTCTGGAAATGCTTTCTTGACGAAGCAACAATAATGATCCAGTAAGATCAGTTTGGCAAGGCGATCTATAGATGGGGTAGAGTTGTCCAGCTTCACGATTGATCACGAGAAATGTAGCACAACTGTATGCATCTGTAAGTGGTGATCTATTCATCAATAGATATATGAAACATCAGTCAATATGTCAGAAATATTTCGCGTGCCACTTTTGAATTTTGTGTTGATGATGATCCGTCTAGTAATAACTTGACACATTTTCAGTACTATGAGTGGAAGTAGAGTTGTAGCACCTGCACGCAGTATGTATGTATTTATATTGTGTGATCATAGTGTCCACTCATGAGGCGAACATGATTCTAGCATGTGGTCATATCCGTGTCAGTGCACTCACCGAGTTTGATGTGAGTCTAGTTCATAAAGGACTCTTGCATGGAAGATACGATTGATTGAATAGTGCATGCATATAGCAATAATAAATTGGGTGTCCTTCCAACACTACAACTGGCATTGAGCATTAGAAAATGAGGTCCACTTGAGCTCGCACAACATACACAATCTCTTATATATAGTATTTCAAGTTGTGCAAATACTCCAATGAATACAAGCTAGGACTACAACATAGGGGCGTGCTAGGCCAGGTTCATGTCAGATGGTATGGTTATGTATTAGGAATAGGAGGCAAAAGGGATAATGGTTGGTGATGGCTATGGGGATGGAGTGCGTTTTGAGATCTTCTTGGAAGTGAGATTGAAAAGATTGGAACCCATGCAGATGGATCAGCCACGTGCATGCCAAGGCCATCAAGTAAAACAATTTGTATATTGTGGTCAATAGCATTGGATCTAAGTTTATGCAGCGATGGAGGAGAGAAGCTGATCGAGAGGAACCTGTGTGGGGAGGAGCTTCCATCATGGGAGTAAAATTAGTGCCACATTTCTCTGTTTCTTACTCTTCTACCAAGCTATCGAATAGCATTGTAGTACTGAAGGGCTTTATTTCATCCGGGTTGAGTGCCCTCCACAAAGGTTGATAGGCATACCAGTGTTTAAAGATTTGATCTCCACAGGAATAGCTTGTTCTTATGTCTCTCGTCTCCCATTGTTCAGATGCTTTACGTTAAATTTTCAGAGACACACTTATACGAGGATAAACGCTTGAAGTCTGGAAAAGTTCTAGTACACATCAATGTGTGACATCGTTTGACTGGCGGACGTAAAAAGTTCTAGTTCACCTAAAAAAACATTTAACTCGAAATAGGATTAGTTTAGCATACTTTACATAGTTCTACCAATTAAGATGAACAAAGATGAGACTGCTTGGCTGCGGTGGCATCTCAAAAACCCCACTGCATCGAGCTTGAAGACACCAAATAATATACACACACCCATGATAAATGCATTGCAATCCAAAGAACGGTACTGCATATAGCAGAATATAGACACCTCTGGAATATTCATATTATGGTTAGAAACTAGATGACAATGGATACATAATGTTTTCTTGCATGATGAGCATAGTCAGTTTGTCCCCATCCATTGCTTCTGTGTGATGTTGCTTCCATTCACAGGTCTCATCAGCAGAGAGCAGTATAGGATCAACAATTTTTTTGAAGGGAAAGACGAGGAGCAAAGCGCTCCTACAGAATCAACATTGTCTATGATCTTCTCTGGAAGCACTTTTTCAACTAAGACACAGTAATGATGCTGTAAAATCATTTTGGCAAGGCGATCTACAGACTGATTAGAGCTGCCCAGCTTCACGACTGATCACGAGAAGAGTAGCACAACTAAGTGTATCTGCCAGACTGCCAGTGCTGATCTATTCATCAATAGATATATGAAACATCAGTCAATATGTCAGAAATATTTTGCGTGCCACTTTTTGCATTTTGTGTTGATGATCCATCTAGTAGTAACATGAGACCTTTTCAATACTATGAGTGGATGCAGAGTTGCAGCACCGGCACGCAGTATGTATGTTTTTTATATCGTGTGATCATAGTCTCCGCTCATGAAGCATATATATGGGGCGAGCATGATTGTAGCATGTGGTCATATCCGTTGTCAGTGCACTCACCGAGTTGGACAGTGCATGCATAGCAATAATAAATTGGATGTCCTTCCAAGACTACAATTGCCATTAACCCATGGTTGAATAGTACTTGCATGCATAGCAATAACAAATTGGATGTACTTCACACACTACAATTGCCATTAACCGTGAGAAAATGATGTCCACTTGAGCTGGCACAACGTACACAACCTCTTATATAAAGTGTTTCAAGTTGTGCAAATACTCCACTGAATACAAGTTAGGGCTGTGGCATAGAGCATAGGGAGTGGTAGGCCAGGCCCATGGCAGATGGGAGTTTGGAAGAAGGTGCTATTATGTTTTAGGAATAGGAGGCAAAAGGGGCAGGGGCTGGTGACAGCTTCGAGGATGTGGTGCTATGATAGATCTTCTTGGGAGACAGACGGAAAAAAATGTGACCCATGCAGAAGGAGCAGCCACAGGTAAGCCGTGGACATCTGCCAGATCAATTTGCATACTGTGGCAAATGGTATTATGCCGTGGACATCTGCCAGATCAATTTGCCAGCGATGGAGAAGAGAAGCTCGAGAGTAACCTGTGTGGGGCAGGAGCTTCGATCACTGGAGTAAAGTTAGTGCCACGTTTCTCTGTGTTGTACGCTTGAACGCTTCTATCAGGCTATCCAATAGCAGTGTAGTACTGAAGTGCTTGACCCCATGCAGGTTGAGTGATCTCCGCAAAGGTTGAAATTAAAGGCACGCCGGTGTTTATGATTCTGTCTCCACATGAATAGCTTGTTCTTATGTCTCTCGTCTCACATCGTTCAGATGCCATACATTACATTATTTCAGAGGCGACATCATTGGACTGGCAGACGTAAAGAGTTAGATCAAGTTCAGTGCAGCATAAGCTTTGGTCCATGGAAGACGGTTTCGTGAAGATCAGAAGCCTGTGGGGACAAGTTTTTGTGATGCAGAGAGTTTCTAGTCATATAAAGTTGGAGAAAATGTAAAATTCAAGGAATCCGTATACATAAAAATCCTGCATCATACTCTGCTGGCTGGACAATCAGACAAAGCAGCATGGCATTAGAATGATTTTTCGGTGACTCTGCTAATACACGTGATCGTTCCAATGCCATGCTGCTTGGTCTGATTATCCATTATACTGCTTTTTTTTTTTAAAAAAAATCCTGTATCACTACTATGCACCTGCTAATGCCGATTGAGCTATCCATCAATAGATACATGAAAACACACATTTGATATGTCTGAAACACTTTGTGCCCGTTTTCATTTTTTGTATTACTGTTCCAACTAATAATAACAAGCCAAATTTCAGTTGTAAGAAGGGGGTGTAGTGGTGGAGTATGCTTCGATCACGCTCCACGTATTTATATCCTCTGATACTAATTAATCACCGCTCATGCTACAAGTACATGGGGCCAGCTTCCAGTCACAGAGTCAGAGCTTGATGAGAGTACGGTAATTAAAAGATATGGTTGGTACAAAGTGTGAATACAATTGCTATTACTTATTGAAACACATGTTCCACCATAATATCGAACCACCTATATATATGTAAGCTAGCTAGCTAGAACTGCAGTGCAGCCTAGTGGCAGATGGTGGGAGGAAGATGTTCAGAAGAGTTTAGAATAAGATGCAACTATTGAACAATGTATTAGGAATAGGAGGCAAAAGGGACATGGAGCAGGGATGCAATTGGGGAGAGGGTGGCACCATCGTGATCCCTATATGATGAAACTGGTGGTCATGAGACATCCACAGGCATGCCATGGTGACATACCAAATCAATCTGAAAATACCATGGCGGAGAAGGGCGCTAGACCAAAGCTTATATATGGAGCTAGCCATGGAGAAGTGAAACTCTGGCAGTGTTGAGGGCCTAGGGCTGACGACACCCAAATAATAATTCGTAAGTTTCTCACCATCAAGAATTCAAGTTCGAGCATATGAAATGTAGCGGCACTGCTGTGGAAACACCATCAGCTAGTTCTTCACAGATGTTGTACCATCAGTTAGTTCTTCACAAATCTTGATTCCAGTGTGGGGAAGTGTTATCGCTGCAACACCAGAGCATGAGGTGTCATCATGGGCTTCAAGGCCCATTCGTGCAAGGAGGCCCAAACACGAAGACCACCGGCCCAGATTGGCTCAATTAGCATCCATAGCTGGAGAGTACTTAAGGAGAGAGGGAGCCGAGAGCTCAGGGCATGACCCTTGTAACCAAATTCGACTCGTTTAATCATTCATCGTTAAGCATTTGAATTCATAGCTACAAATTCCGTCTGCAAGTTTACTTCCTTTGCAAGTAGTTGCTAACATCCTATCAGATTCACCGGTCCTACTCCACCTTCGCCCCCGATCAATCTAGATCTCGCTACCGTCACAGAGCACCCGCTCTTCACTCGCCGTCAGCGTGCGCGAGGAGTGATGGATCCAGACGTCGTCGCGGCTCGTGAGCTGCTGCTCAAGCCCAGAGAAGCGGCGCTCCCAGGCAGCATCCCGCTCATCAATCCGCTTCGAGAAACCATCAAACTTCTTCTGTGCATATTGCTGGAGGAACCAGACACAAATATTTGAGTGATCCGAGTGAATCATTCGAGGAGCAAGTGTTGGGGAGGGCGACCCTCGCCAGCCCGGCAGCCCCGCCGGCCTCACTACGGGGGCCAAGAACAAAATCTCCCTTAACAAATTCTTGATAAAAGTCCTGCAGGTTCGGGCGGGAGGCCCCTCCGCTATGGAACGAACGGCGAAGGCTCCACTCCCCCACCGACAAGTCCGACCGTTGAGGTCGCTGGTCGGAGTCAGGACGATGGCAAGCCCCAAGGCGGCGGGGCGGAGCCAGCGAAGAAGACGCGCCGGGGGCAGCCCCCTCCACTGGCACATGCAACGGCCGGCGCAGGGAAACCCTACGCCAGCCGCCCGGAGGAAGTCGAACGTGTAATTCCTGTGCTGACCCTGTATGAGTAGTTACTAGTACTGAAGGGCTTTATTTAATCCAGGTTGACTGCCCTCCGCAATGGTTGATAGGCATGCCATTGTTTAAAGATTTGATCTCCACAGGAATAGCTCGTTCTTATGTCTCTCGTCTCCTATTGTTCAGATGCTTTACGTTAAATTTTCAAAGACACACTTATAGGAGGATAAACGCTTGAAGTCTGGAAAAGTTCGAGTACACATCAAAGTGTGACATCGTTTGACTGGCAAACGTAAAAAGTTCTAGTTCACCTACAAAAACGTTTCACTCGAAATAGGATTAGTTTAGCATACTTTACATAGTTCTACCAATTAAGATGAACAAAGATGAGACTGCTTGGCTGCGGTGGCATCTCAACAACCCCGATGCATCGAGCTTGAAGACACGAAACAATATACACACACCCCTGATAAATGCATTGCAATCCAAAGAATGGTACTGCATATAGATATAGACACCTCCCGAATATTCATATTATGGTTAGAAACTAGATGACATTGGCTACATAATGTTTTCTAGCATAGTGAGCATAGTCAATTTGCCCCCCTCCATTGCTTCTGTGTGCTATTGCTTCCATTCACAGGTCTCATCGATCAACAATTTTTTTTAAAGGGAAAGACGAGGAGCAAAGTGGTCGTATACAGAATCAACATTGTCAGCGATCTTCTCTGGAAGCACTTTTTCGACGAGGACATAGTAATGGTGCTGTAATATCATTTTGGCAAGGCGATCTACAGACTGATTAGAGTTGTCCAGCTTCACGACTGATCACGAGAAGAGTATAGCACAACTATGTGCATCTGCCAGTGTTGATCTATTCATCAATAGATATATGAAACATCAGTCAATATGTCAGAAATATTTTGCGTGCCACTTTTTGCATTTTTTGTGTTGATGATCCATCTAATAATAACATGAGACATTTTCAATACTATGAGTGGATGCAGAGTTGCAGCACCGGCACGCAGTATGTTTGTTTTTATATCGTGTGATCATAGTCTCCGCTCATGAGGCATATATATGGGCAGAGCATGATTCTAACATGTGGTCATATCCATGTCAGTGCACTCACCGAGTTGGACAGTTCATGCATAGCATAATAAATTGGATGTACTTGGCACACTACAATTGCCATTAACCATGACGAGTCCACTTGAGCTGCCACAACATACACAACCTCTTATATATAGTGCTTGAAGTTGTGCAAATACTCCACTGAATACAAGCTAGGGCTGCAGCATAGATTATAGGAATTGGTAGGCCAGGCCCATGGAAGATGGGTGCGCGATGTTCAAAGGAGTTTGGAAGAAGGTGCTATTATCTATTAGGAATAGGAGGCAAAAAGGACAGGGGCTGGTGACAGCTATCAAGATGTGGTGCTATCACGGTAGTAAAGTTAGGGCCAGGTTTCTCTGTGTTTGATTACAATGCATCTAGTTCTAATTATGTCTTGTTTATATTTTGATTACAGGTGATTAAAGATGTCGACCCACCCGTCGTGGAGGTCGGCGGGTAGTGGGGCGACCACCACCACCCGGCGATCGCCCGTGAGCCCCTTGTGTCTCGGATTTACCAACGGACAAAGGGGCGGACCCGGGGACGGGTCGAGCAGGAGGTCTAGGAGGACGCGTGCGGGGAGGGAAACCGCATGGCATGAGGACGCCGCCCGAGGACGAGGAGGGGGAGGAGCTGGGCGGCCCGGATGCCGACGCCCGAAGCTGGGTGGCACGCAGCCCACACCCGGGAGGGGACGGCGGCGGCGACGACGAAGGGGAGGACACGTCTGTTGGCACAAACGCCCGGGGAGCCTACTACTAGGGAGAAGACTCGCCCCTACGCCCACAAGGCAGAGCGGGTGCTCCTGGAGTTTTGGGTAACTCGCCCTCGCACAAAGCCTTTTCGAATACATCGCATTCTTCAAAAATTATTCTTGAATTTGATATCATCTTTGTATGCAGAACTTCTTCCAATGCGAGGAAGGAAAGGAATAGGAAGCGGCAAGAGCGCTTTGAGGAATCCCTGCAAAAAACGGCGTCACCCGACATGCTAGCGATTGCAAGCACCAGGCCATCATAACATACAACGCGACGCGCTTGGCAGAAGGTGACCAAGGAACATGCGAGACGATGATGTTGACCCGTGAGCAGTTCATAGAGGTACATGAACAACACTAAGCGGAGCTCGCCAGATTTAATATATTTAATGTGATCTTCTAATCTGAAATTTTGTCATGACATGTAGATGTGTCCCTATTGGTTGCGGGCCCATGACCCTTGCTGGGAGCAGATGGTTGACAAGTGGTTCACGATGGACGGCAACGGGCAAGACGAGTCCGACGGAAGCGGCGTTTGGTGATGCAGGGGCCAGCACACCACCAAGGCAGCGAGCCTTCCGGAGTACAAAGAACTATGGGTATGTGCTTTTCTTTTACCAAGCGTAAAACTTCTTTTATAGCCAGTCCAAAGCACACTAATCCTCTTCCTTTGTTTCGCCGCTGCTGGGCGCATCCCGACACAAGACCTGCAGCGACTGGCAGGCCTTCGCATGTCGCACAAGGGCAAGGCGACCTCTGACGTTTCCTACGACGTGAACGACCCACCGGAGGCATACAACAACCCCAATGTGGGCAACCGGATCGCCCGAGTACCACAGCGGTCGGCGAAATACGGGCAAGATTACGATCCCGCCCCATGACATTGATATCGACACCGTCATGGGCCACTTTTGGTGGCAAGAAGCACGGGAGGTTGGGCATCACCGGCGACATCATAAACAGCCCGCCTCGACTAGCGGCGAGCCCGCGGGGCGGAGACGGACCGCCGATACGCCGCCCGACCCGGCGTGGCGATGGATCGCCGGCGCCCTTGAGGTTTGCATTACTCGATGTACATTGCGTTTTTACACGCCTAGTAACGTTTGCATTACTGCAAACAACGGGCGCTGAATGTTGTAGGCTTAGGTAGAAGGGAAAGACTACGCTACGTCGAGGTAAGAACAAGCTAGCGAGAGGAAAGGAGGTGACGTGAGGAGGTGGTGCGAGGCGTGGCGACAATGGCAGCCAAGTTCGAGGAACTTACTAGGTTCCTTTCCATGACAGTGGTTTGACTCGCCACCGAGCTCCTAGGGCGGGTCGCTCCACGGTACCGCTTCGCACTCGGGCCGTTACGGGTACTTCTATGAGTATGATAGCAAAGAGTTTCGATTTTAGTTTTCAAGTAATCATGTCTAACACTTGCAACCTTGTCTTCTTTGTGCAAGGCTTCCACTCCTGTGTCGCTAGGGTCGAATCAGCCGGCTGTAGGTGCTCAGGTGTTGAGCAAGTCTTTCCGCCCCCGAACCATCAAGTATCCACCTTTGCCACCCTTCCCGCCTCAAGAATGAACTTGTGAGACTCATTAGACTTTTGCAGGCCATTTGTGGACTTGATGTTTCTCTTGTGGACATGATGTTAGACTTGTGGACTTGATGTTATACTTGTGAGACTCGATGTAGACTTGTGAGACATGTTTAATATGGGTTCTATGATATATCGCTGTGTTTTATGTGTCGGATGTGTGAAATGTGATGTATATATATATGTTCTGCGGATTGAATGGATGTGATATATATTATACATGTGTTTATTTGTCAAGGTGGAAAGCGTAAAGAAAATGACATTTTTTTTCAGCTCTTTGTCGAAGCATCGCCGCCGCAAAGGCTCCTTTGCCGAGCGGTTTTGCATGGGCGCCGCAAAAGAAGCCGTCTTTTGCCGAAAGCACCCCGCTGCAGGGTGCTCGCAAAGTTTTTTTAAAAAGAAAATTTCTTTCCCGAGCACAGCAACCGACGCATTCGGCAAAAGATTTTTTAAAAAAAATGTCTTTGCCGAAAGCGAGCACCGACAGTGCTCGGCAAAAGATTTTTTTTTTTTTTTAAAAAGAAAATTAAAAAAAACAAGCTTCTTTGCCGAGCACCACACCGACAGTGCTCGGGCGAAGCCAAAGTAACGGCCGCCGCCAGTTACACGTTAACGGTTACTTTTCTTCACCGACATTTGATTGTTTTCGTGCTCGGGCGAAGGCTTCGCGAGAGGTGGCCATGACGGTGCTCGCAAAGGGCCTGTGCGTTAAAAATTCCCGACGCACCTGCCGACGGCTCCTCCATTGGATTGAGCGCCCGAATGCTCGGCAAAGGACCAGTCTCCTGTAATGCACCATCGCCACTGCCTGGATAAGGGCTGACGCACGATATGGCGATTAGGCAGCTTAACGCATTTTAAGACGTCCCGATGGCTCTCAATCTGCCAACCTGGGACGCCGTGAGCCCAGCAATGGGGGAAGCGAGGAACGTGAGGGGCGCTGCGCCGCCACCACGTCACTGCTAGGGCAGGTTGTTCTGACCAGAAGTCCGGCGACGGCCAGGTTAAGAGGGCGGGAGGACCTAGGTGGCGATGGATCGCCACCGAAAGGCTCCCTAGGTAGGGCAACGCTGGACTTCAACATAGATGAATAGATTTTTACTACTAAGTGAATTTTATATCAATGCCACTTCAGTTGTTATTAAAAAGAAAAATACACAATATTGTGTCTAATCATAATATACACATCAACATTTTCTATTACAAAAATTACCGTGTCTCTAAGTCGTGCAAACTTACCGAGCAAGAGCATATGGCCTGTTTGCTACTAATTGTTTGCCATTGATAGCTCTGTGGCACAGCAGTCTCTTACCTTGTGCATGTTGATCGCCGAATCCCTCATGGACATCGTCTCTGATCGATGGTGTTAACTTGCAGCACGACACTGCAAGTTTTGTGACAGAGATGATAGCATAGTCAGTTTGTCAACCTATATTCCTTCTGTCTGTTGCTTCCATTCCCAGGTCTCAACTGTGGAGAGCAGTACAGGATCAACAATGTCCACGATGTTCACTGGAATGCTTTCTCCATGAAGCAACAGTAATGATGCAGTAAAATCAGATTGGTAAGGCGATCTACTGAATGGTTAGAGTTGTCTAGCTTCACGGTTGATCATGAGAAGCGTAGCACAGCTATGTGCATCTGCCAGTGGTGATCTATTCATCAATAGATCTATGTAAACATCAGTCAACATGTTAGAAATATTTCGCATGCCACTTTTGGATTTTGTGTTCATGATCCATCTAGTAATAACATGACACATTTTCATTACTACGAGCGGAAGCAGAGTTGCAGCAACTACATGCAGTATGTATGTATTTATATCATGTGATCATATTATGCGCTCATGAGGCATATATATGGGACGAGCACGATTCTAGCATGTGGTCATATCCGTGTCAGTCCACATACGGATGTTGATGGGAGTCTAGTTCACAAAGGAGCTCTTGCAAGGAAGACACGTGCATAGAGATAATAAATTGGATGTCCTTCCAACACTACAATTTCCGTCAACCATGAGAAAATGAGGTACACTTGAACTGGCACAACATACACATCCTCTTATATATAGTGTTTCAACTTGTGCAAATACTCCACTAGCAAGCTAGGACTGCAGTGTAGGGAGTGGTAGGCCAGGCTCAAGGCAGATGGGAGTGTGATGGCTGTGTACATCCACGGATGTAGAGGCCGGATTGTATTATCCATTATCTAAAAAAAAGATGGGAGTGTGATGTTCAAAGGAGTTTGGAAGATGATGCTATTATGTATTAGGAATAGGAGGCAAAAGGGACAGGGGTTGGTGATGGCTACGGGGATGGGGTGCTTTTTGAGATCTAATTGGAAGAGAGAAATGAAAAGATTGGAGCCCATACAAAAAAAGCAGCCAATTGCACGCCTAGGCCATCTACCAAATCAATTTGCACATTGTGGTGAACGGCATTAGATCTATGTTTATGGAGTGATAGAGAAGAGAAGCTCAAGAGTATTGATAGGGCCGGCTATGCCCTTAACTTCTGTGGGGGAAGAGCTTCCATCATGTGAGGATTGTTAGTGCCATGTCTCTCTTTACGCTGTATGGGTTCGAATAAGGTCTTGCAGAACCTGCTGGAGATGCTAGGCAGTAGCAGTGTAGTACTGAAGAGCTTCACCTCATCCATGTTGAGTGCCCTCCCCAAAGGTTGAAAGGCATGCCGGTGTTTAATGATTCAATCTCCATATGATCGAATAGCTTGTTCTTAATTATCTCTCTCGTCTCCCATTCTTCAGATGCCTTACGTTACATTTTCAGAGACACAATTATAGTTGGCTAGAAAAGTTTGAGTTCACATCAATGAGTGACATGGTTTGACTGGCAGACGTAAAGAGTTAGATCAAGTTCAATGCAGCTTAAACTTTGGTCCATGGAAGACGGTTTTGTGAAGATCAGAAGCTTGTGGGGATAAGTTTTTGTGATGTAGAGATTTTTAGGTATATAAAGTTGGATAAAATGTAAAATTTAAAGAATCCATATCAATAAAAATCCTGTATCATGATCCCCAACCACCACCACCACACGCTGCGTGTTTACTGGTAAAAGTGTTGAAAGCCTGACTGGTGTGTAATGGTAAAATAAAAAAAAAAGTTTCTCAGCATCATGATCAAGCACAATAATTGTGGCACAACTATGGGATGCTGTTAGATATTCAGCAATGGCAGCTATTTTCTGTAGGGACACTCAATCTACAGCCATTACTAAACATTTGACCATAGATGCCATGAACAACGACTGCTTCTGCCACAGCCCAGCCAGCGGCCAAAGCCTGCAAGGTTGCAAAGTGCAGCCAAGTTCTGCCGATCGTCGCCTCTGCCACAACCCCAACCAAGGTGAATATGACTTGACCAATTTCGATGGTGACACCATATTTTTTTTTAGATAATGGATAATAATATGGTGACACCATATGCTTATATGAATGTGACTCGGCATTGATATGTGGATATGAATGCATATGCAAGTGTGGTGGTCAGCCTTCATGCCGTGACGTTTTTATTGCAGGTTTTGGAAATCTCACTGTGCAGGGGAGGTGCTACTGAAATTTTGAATTAAGCCCTATGTTTTTTTCTTTTGTGTGGAGAGGAGCCCGTCAGAGTCGAGCCGGAGTACCTCAGCGACCCCGATCTTCTTCCTCGACGTTGCAAGTGCAGCCAAGTACGGAACTTCAAGATTTGCCGGCTCAGTCCTTCGAAGGTGCTCAAAGGGGTAGGGTTTGTGTATGTGTGTTCATAGGGGTGAGTGTGCGTGCGTGTTGAGCGCCGCCGTTGTACTCAAAAAAAAAAAAAAGTACTGCCGATGTCCCTGGCAGATTAAAGATCCATTTTTTTTTCCTGTCAAAGAGGCACCAGAGTGAGGAGTAGGATGCCAATCCCCAATAGAAATTTGATAAGCCAATACATTGTTTTGCGCCACATAGATTGTTTTGGAAGGACAATTGGAAGTTTTTTGGTTGCATGTTTTTTAATCTCACTGAAAAACATTTTTAGAATGGTGGTTTGCTCTTATTGAATAACTAAATCACTGTTCGTTCACACTGGAGGCCATCCTAGACAAGTGGCACATTTTCAGTTTACGGAGTAGGTATGAAGTGGCAGGACAGCAAGCATGATGGACTTTAGCATGCGGATACCATCAAATGCACTTAATTCTCAATCCTTTTTTCAAATCAAGTACTCATCCATTCACGATCCAGCTGAGCAAATCTTCCAAGCATGCAAATTAAAATGTACTTATCTCCAATAAATGCATGGTGAGTAAACAAAATGTGCTTCACCAAATACTGCAGTATTGACTACAACAGTGAATAGCACAATATAACTTCCTATATATATGGTGAATTGCATTACCAAATACAAATCATTGGATATAAGCTCAATACTCCAGCACAGGGCAAGGGCTTGGATCGGAGGAGGGAGTGTATATAGGACGTTCATATGAGAATAATAGTTAGCTGCGATTGTCTTTTGGGAACCGGAGGCAAAAGGGAAAGACATATTGCATCAAAGAAAACAAGGAGGGCTATGTCTTTCACGGTGACAGAGCGATATGCCAGCCATATGGCCACGACGCCATGTTGCTTTGACAATGGAGGCGAATGCTTTGAGGGACTCGATGTCCCTTGGTGCTGAGTTGGGCATCCGTCGTGTTTATTTTGAAACTGATAGTCAATAATTGTTGAAGTTTTTTTTTGGGAGATAGGCAAGATGCAATGATCACACAATTCTGTAGCTCATACCCTGGCTAAGCATGTCTCAGATAGTAATAAGGTGTCTGAGTAGCAAATAGCCCCATCCTGTACAGCAAATCTGATGTCCGAAGATTGTAATCACCATATTTCCTGATCAACGAAAGATCATCGTCGCCAAAAAACACACACACTTGGTCATAAACCTAAAAGGCTTCAATGATTCACCATCCTGGATGAGTACACGGAGCAATTCCGGGCGCACGTGGCGCACATAGGACACCTCGACGACAGGCAGCAGGTGAACATCTACACAGTTGGACTGGGAGAGCCGCTCAAGACGGACGTCGAGCTTCAGGACCCCAAGGACATGGAGACAACAATGTCTCTCGCCAGTATGCATTTGCGACCTGACCATCCTCTACAACTCCGACAAGCCAGCACAGTAGCGGGCAAGTAATCCGCGCCTCTGTCCCCGATGGCGCCCGGTGGCGCCCACCCCGTCGGCAGCAGCGACATCGACTCGGCCGTTTAAACGGTTGACACCGAGGAGATGACAGAAAGACGCAAAGGTCGCCTTCGCTTCAACCGTGAAGAACCGCTCACGCTGCGTCACAAAGTGCAAGCACCTCTTCGACATCACGGTCTTCAAACGACTACACCAATGACTAGGAGGGCGCCACGAGGTTTACGTCGCCGCGGACGGGCGCCACCTATGGGTCCTTTTCGGGGACCCCAACTCCCGGTATGGGGTGCTCATTCTTATACCTCGCCGGCAACATCTCAGGAACTGGCGCCAACATCATCATCGACTTGGGAGCCGAAGCACAACTACATCGACCCCTGTGTGGTGACCACAGCGAGGACTACGTGACTCAGCCAAAGGCGCGTGTGCTGATCAGAGCTGGCAACGGGCGCTGCCTCGACATGCCGGGCAGCCACCTTCGACCCGTTCCACTACGCATCGATGCCAGCATCTTCGACATCGACGCCTATGTCATGCTGCGGGCAACGACGTCGATGTCATCTTTGGCATGCCTTGGCTGGCAAGCTGGGACGAAGTGACGTGGGACTTCGCCACCAACGAGCCCGCGTTCTACCGCGATGGCCACCCGACTACGTTCACATCAGCACCACCCCCGCACATGGATGGGGGCTTGCCGTGCTGGCCTGCCAGTCGTGGATCTTCACGGGCGCTCGACCTCCATCCATGTGGAAACGCCAAGGCATGCAACTGCCTTGACCTCAATGACACGCCGACCGGAG